>NW_010577433.1:18608-125879 GCF_000705375.1 Tinamus guttatus | reverse complement strand
GTGGAGAGACCAGCCAGGCCTGCATCTCCACTGGAGTAGTATTTTGTTTATCAAGATAAACTGACTGGAGTGAGATGATGCTTAGCTGCATAAACCTCACTTAAAAAGAGTTTCTCTGAAGCCTGCTTGAGTTTTGGAAGCGAGGGTATTTTTTTGAGGATTCCTTGATGCCTGCTGGCCCTCAGAGGTTAGATGGTATTGCCTGCGCACAGCAGAGCTGCAGTCTGTGATCTCGGCACGTGACCTGTGAGGAGCCCTTTGCACCAAACTGGCCATTCCCGGATTCCTGGTGTGGCGACACTGCAGCCTGTGTGGATTTTCAGGCTTCCCGCTCCTCCTGGGAAGTATTGGAGTGTCTGTACCTGCTGCCTCACCGGCTTCTCCGCACCCTGATAGCTCCTTGGCTCTGAAAGCAGCACCACATGTATCTACCAAGGGTGCAAAGTGTTAGGTGTTTTGGGGATGAACCACGCAGTTTATTCTCATTCATTCTTCCTGCAAAATCCTTTGTGCACACATAGAAGTCTGAGATTTGGTGCAAGTTCATTTTCAATAAGATCCGCTTTTTATTTTGGGAAGGTACTTGACAGCAGGTTTTGACACTAATATTTGCAGAATAGAGAACCTTTCATGGCATATTTTAAAGCAAATCAATAACTTTTTAAAACACAGAAGTTCTGAATTATTTTTGTTGCCCTAAATATCTGTCTAAAAACTTTATTTTCTCTTTTCAGGCAGCTATAAATGGTGTAATACCACAAGAAAATGGCATTCTGCAAAGGTAAGCACAGAAGGTCGAAGCAGTACATGCACAGAGTGATGCTATGTAATAGTTCCTGAATCCTAAGATAATAATGTATTTTTTCTTTTAAAAAAGTTTCTAGAGTAACAAATTCATTTCCTGGCAAATGTGATTTAACATTCATTTTTTTTTTCTGTAGAGATCGAGGTTCAGCTTGAACACCTATTCAAATCAGTTAATTTTTACCTTAAATTCAGTAGTTGGATTTCTGTAAAGGATTGTCTCTCATAATAAACCTGAATTTTCGTGTGCTCTCTGGGAAGTGAGGACTTTTTTATTCTGCATATATCTAAAAATTTGGAAGATATTTTCTGTAAGAGTCTGTATATCCACAGCTGTGCCTAGCTTAGTATTTTCTTTTCTTCTTACGCGTTTTTAAAGGTATTTTGTGTAGAAAAATACATGATGCACTATCTTGAGATTTTTTTTTTTTTAATTGATGGAAGAAGATACATAGTAGAGGTAAACTGGTGCTTTGGCCTCTATGTCAATACTTGCTAAAGTTATTATTAACTGGTTAGCTTTTGATTCAGGATAAAACCTCATTTGCTCAGTGAGCAAATTCAGTCAGATCTACGTAGTCCAGTTGAGATCAGGTCTCTGCTGTGTTGGACATTGTTTCTACCTGTGTTTGTAAGTCCTCACCCCATGGCATTTATAAATACCAATAAATTTGGAATGGTTTTGATAGGGGGAAGGAATTGGAGAGCAACTCTATCTGGAAAAGGCTTGTAAGGAAGCCCAACAGACCTAGAAGTTCAGTTCGCGGTGGTTATCAAATGGGGCTGACATTCAGCATCACTGACATTCAAAACTGCTGACACGAGGCTTTTTATGTTCTCTTAGAGATTGTCATTCAGGTATTTACAAAGTGTTTTGTAATCGAATTCAAATAGAATACAGCCAGACTTGAAGAAAGTTCCTATGTTGAAGGGAAAAATACCTCTTATATTTATAGTTGAGTTTTTTTTTTAAAAAATCTTGAGAATTAGGATATTCTTGCTTGTTAGCTTTGTTAATGAAACTGTTGTAGTAGTTTTAATTCATAGTTGGAAAGATTTTTTTTTTTTTAAAGATATTTTTTCTAAAAGCCTGAAGGCAAGACTATTTCCCGTGCTCTTTATGTACATGATACGTATAGGCTCAACTCCAGAGTTGTGAGTTTTGTAGCTGAGAATTTGTCCTACTGAACCTGCTGACTTGAGAAGGGAAGGAGTCCCCTATTAGTGCTGCAGGCATAACATTTTTTTTTTGTGAATGTGGGAGGCACAGCAATGAGACTTGCACTAGATTTGTGTGATCTCTGCTCTTTTGTGTCTACCCGCATCTTGTCAAGAGGCTCACTGAGGAAGATGAAGTACTTCTTTATAATGGGGGTTTCCTAAGGTATTTTCGTTGGTGCTGTTGTGTGATAGGGATTCATTTAATGACTTGAATGACTTGAGCTCCAAGGCAAGCTAGAATTCAGCATTATATTAATTTTGTACTTCTATATATTAGTTTCAATACATATACCATTATCTTCATTTATGACCATTAGCTACATAACTATCGTACCTGACTTGTTTTCCAGTAATTTGGGATTAGACTTGGAATTATTTTTTATGCCTCATTTCTGCTTTTAATTTCTATATGATGATAGTGTGATTATGTAGAAGACTAATGGTTGTCACGGTGCCTTCTAAATTTTTATATGGTCATAGCATTCCTGGAACAGGAACTAAGCTTAGCTTCTTCATCAAATAATTCTGATATTAATTGGACTTTAAACAGAGACTTAAAGCCAGTTTGTCATTTAAGATGTTCATCTGTATCATTTCTGAGTCACTGAAATATTAATGTTGATAAGAAAGTTAACTTCAGTTTATTAGTAAGCCAGTGCCTTCAGATATGGAAATATAGCTGATTCAAGAGGCGTATACTGATGACTGTAGTAAGTGAATAATACTATTCATTTTGCTTTGCTGCTCTTTGAACAGGTAATATGTTCTGTGTAAACCTTCTTATGTATCTTTCAGTGAGTATGGTGGAGAGACTTCACAAGGACCAGCATATGGCCCCACAAGTCATTCTACAGCAGCTTCCTCTAGTCCCTCCTCATCCTCAGCGTTTCGCCATGTAGTGCCATCTAGACAAATAGTGGAAAGACAACCTCGAATGCTTGACTTCAGGGTTGAGTACAGAGACAGAAATGTGGATGTAGTACTTGAAGACAGCTCCACAGTTGGTAAGGATTTGTAAAAATGAAATGCAAACTGTTGTGGTAAATCTTAGAACAAAAACCAACGAAAACCTCCCAAAACTGCAAGCCTCCAAAAAAAAACCTCAAAAAATTTCCCCCACGAAACCCAGCTACCACAGATAATAATCATTTACAAATCTCTTTGCAGCTTTAAAAAACCAGTCATTTCACTAACCCATTGTAAAGGATCTAACAAAAATTTATTTTGAAATCTAGTGGTTTTATGGCTTTGCTTAAGAAACAAAGCTAGATTATTGATTAAATTAAGATGTGAAAGTGTAATTAGGGCTGGGATTGGTGTGGATGTGATCTACGGATGAGCAGATGATTTTGACATTTTGGACGTTTGTAGCATCATGTCTTCCCGTATAGGATTAGTGACAAGATTCATAGGGATTCTGTCTGGACTCAAGATAATCATTGCATTCTTCTTTTTCTAATTTTTATTTGACTATTCTGGGAAAATTAATTGCTTTTATGTGATTCTTTTCACTGTCTTTGTGCTAAAACTGATGTATTTTATTATAGTAAGTTACAAGTGCACTGTTGTTTACAGTGCAGAGTATATTATTTTTGACATTTCTCAAAGAGGGAGTTAATTTATTTTACTACAGAAAAACAGTATTTGTTTTTTTGAAGAAATATGCAGATCAAAACAAGGAACTAAACGAGAAATAGTGTGTTCCAAATCTGCTGAGCTTCAGTCTTATGTCTGTGATAAAACTTCGAAATTGAAACGTTTGATTCTTATTCAAGTTGTCTCAGTGTTTTATCTGGTATTGAATGGTGCCACCTAGTGGTGATTAGTTTGAATTATTGATTATTATCGCACTTTTTCCTATTAGTGGAAAGCAGATATGAAAATCTGACCAAATCAGAGTTTTGCACCTGTGCTTTTTTTTTTTTCTTTCTTATTAACTTCTTGCAAGTATAAATGATTAAGCTAGAAGGCAAAGGCAATTGCTGGAGCTCTTCAAGTTGACAGATAACACCAAATCAGAGAAAGAGTATTCTAGAGGGAGGAACTGCTATTGAGGGGGCCTGGACAGGCTAGGGAAACAGGCTGATAGGAACCTCATGAAATTCAACAAAAGCGAATGTGAAGTCTTGCACCTGGGAATGGATAATCTCATTTTATCCTGGGGAGGAACAGCCAGAAAGCAGCTCTGCAGAGGAGCTGTGCAGCCTTGCAGGGAAGAGCCTCTCACACCTGGGATGTATTAGCATGATTGTGGCCAGCTGATCAAGGGAAGTCATGATTCCCTTCTCAACTGCTGAGAACTCAGCACTTCTCAGACAGCATCTGGAGCATGGTGTTTAATTTTGAGCTCCCCAGTACAGGAAAGATACTGCCTTGCTGGAAAGAGTCCAGTAGAGACCACCAGGATAGTCATGGGACTGGAGCACATGTTACATAGGAGGGGAGACTGAGAGAATGGGATTAGCTGGAAAAGAGGGGAGATTTTACTGCTGTCTACACCTACCTGTAGGGTCCTGAGGTACCTTCCAGCCTAAATTTCAGGGACAAGAAGAGTGCCAAAATGTCTAAAACACTGGAAAGGCTTCTGGAGTAGTAAAGCTGTATGGACACTCAAGCTCTGTATGTCAGGACCATTCATAATGAAATTGGGTATCAAAAATACACCTCATTCATTGCCATCAAAATGAATTGCTTTGGATGGTGTGGAACTAGCATGCACAGGGTAGCACCGATTAAATATGTTCACTATCCAGGTTGTCAAATCCTCATGTAATTCATTTAAATTTGTCTGATGCGATTTTTAACCTTGTTTGTTCTTTACTGTTTGAAAGGTGTGTTATTAGGGTCACTAAACTATAACTAGTTTTCATCATGATTTTTTTTTCCCTTGCTCATATTTTTAACTGTAATTCAGTATTCTTTGAAATCAGGTGGTAAATGCCTGTGTTTTTATATGTGGTTTTCTTTATTTCCTTTATTTTCTCTTCAGGAGAGATAAAACGTATTCTAGAAAATGAACTTCAGATTCCTGCATCTAAAATGCTGTTAAAAGGGTGGAAGACTGGAGATGTAGACGATAGTGTAAGTTTTCAGCTGTGTTTTCAGTTAACTGCTTTCAGTACTTCAAACTGAACATCTGTGGGTGGGGAGTACAATGCAAGAATTGTGAGTTTCTGACAGTGTTACATATCTTGCATGAAAGTAACACAAGAAATCAGGACCAAAATATTGCCAAGAAAAAAAATATAAGTCACTGTTGTTAGTATTTTTTTTTAATATACTGTATGGCACACCTACAGGAGGGAGGTTACTAAATTAACAGTAAGTGTATTTTGAAACAAAATATTGGTTTGTATTTTAAGTAGGAGTTAGTTAAAAATGATAAATAAACTGTAATATGTCAAAATCACCAAATGCTTTATACTTATGGAGGTTTTTTTTCTTTTTCTTTTTCCTTCCCCTCAGACTGTTTTAAAAACTCTACATTTGCCAAAAAATAATAGTCTGTATGTTCTAACACCTGACCTGCCTCCTTCTTCCTCGAGTCATTCTGGGTAAGTGTTTTGGCTGTGTGTGTGTGATTCTTATATGAAGCTGCATGTATCCTTACAGGAACCAACACTGAGTAAATACAAAACACTTTTACTGCTCTAAGACACACTAATGTAAACCCCGAGATTAAGAAACCTCAACACCTAATTCTTGAAAAGAACATTGTTAATAAAAAGTCTTTTTTCTTAAATCAACCTTGGTGTGGTACATTTTCTGCTTGGGCACAAATATACTCCCTAGACACAAATGTAATTAATGTGGAAATTAAAGCTGGTCCTCGTATCTTATTCTAATAAATTGGTTCATATAATGTAAACATATTATAGTAATTGTAATGTAAATGTACATTGCCATAATAAATAATGTATATATACATTACAAAAACTAATAATAATGTAATAAAGCGTATACTAGTCATTAGCAACGTATCAGAATTTTCTTAAATTTTATTACATTATATTATCATATCTTCTTGGACTCGTTAAATGTAGGTAGGTTGAGCAATTAATTTCCTTTAACTGAGTAGGATATCTTTATTACTGTTTTAAATACTCAAAAACTAACTGCGAGTGTTCATATGTCAGTGAACATTGCTAGGTTTTGAAAATGAATGATTATTTTCCCCAAAAGGAATTCCTTACTGCCATAAAATAATGAGCAATTTCTTTGCTTTCATTACGATGGCTTTTTCTCTCCTGTCCTTTCTCTGAGTTCCTACCAGTAAAACACTAATTTTATTACTAAACCGCTAGGGGGTGCACAGTAGTTGAGTCAAAGTGTAGTTATATGCCTAAAAAGTCAAGTAAGTGAAGAAGATTGAATTTAGAACAAAATTCTTAGACTAGATTGCATTCAAGTTGTCCAAAGTGGAAATTTTTCTTCTGCTGTTGTAGCTTGATAGTAGACTATTCTACAACTGCAGTCGTATTACTGATGAAAGAAAGAAATTTCCTAATGACTACAGCTACTCCAGATTTTGCTAAATGTAACTTATATGTGTATATATTCCATAGAGGAAGTGAAAATTCTGGTTTGAATTGAAAAAGACAAAGGCATTAGGAGAGGGAATAGTGGTAATGGAGCAGAGAGGGCAGAGTGATCCTGAGCTGTGCAGTGTCCTGTGCGTGCTCTGTAATAGCAAGAACTGTGGTTGCACATGAGGACTATAAGCTAATCTATATAAGCAGCTAATTGAACAACAGTGGAAATACTGTGGACAAGCACTGTAGATGCTAGTTGGTTTTTAGAAGTTATTATTATTTTAAAATTCATCTTCAATTTCAAAGTTTTCTATCAACGTTTTTAATTCGTCTTTAAGGAAATGTGGCTGTGAAATGTGCTTTCTATTTCATTCAAATAAATCATTTAACAACAACAAAGGAAAAACATTTAAAAAGATTTATTGGGCTTTTTTTTGTTGGATGAAGAGTTTAAAAGAAGTTTGTACTTTCTGGTAAAATCAAAGTAGTTGTTGCCATTATTTTAGTTTATACTTGTTTCACAGTAGAGATTAATTCTGGATGTTCTTAACATAAATTTGGTAGCTTTGGGATAGCAAATGATGATTAATTAGTGGCTACTTGAACAAGGATGATTTGAAGGCTAGATCATCTCCCTGAAGTCATAAATTCTAGATGAAAGGGGGAGACTTGCCTCCAATTAAAGCATGAATGCAGATCAAAACACATCTAATTGAAGCAATGTACCAAACCCAGTTACACTGTTCACTGCCAACTGTTAGGTCAGGTATTACTTAGATTAGTTTGTTACCCACAGTTTTTGAAAGCATGATGCTAACATCTATTATTAATGGATGTTAAGGAACTTTGCTTCCTATTTTGTGAGTTCATCTGCTGTTTTCTTCAAATGCCTTCTGTTTTGAACTAAATAGTAATGATTTGGGTATCACCAGAATGTGATATCTGAAAGGCCTGAGCTTTCAATACATGTTTTTTAATGCATATGCCCTTCTTAAAAGGAGTAATCTGATCACAGCTCTATAAACTCTTAACTTTGTTCCTGTTCTTGACTCTGGGAGAGAACAGTGTCTGAAGCATCATTTTCCATCTCATTGGTATCCAGGCATTGAGAGTTATTGGGGCAAACTGGATGCACTTAACCCAGAACTGACCTAAGCAAGCAGTGCAATACAGCAAAGTGATCCTGCAGGTTATACAAGCAAAACTGCTGGGGTATCTTCCTTCATCAGCAGCATACCTAAAGATTTTATAGGTTGTGGAAACTCAGTAACTTTCTCCCACCTGCTAATAAATGGAGGTGTAAAGATGAAGTTTAAACGTGAGTTACTGCTTGCAGGTTTGAACGTTCCTCTTGTACAACAGCAGTTAGCAAAACCAAACTTATTGCTCTGACCTTGAGAGTAGTGGCAACGTGTAGCTGAAAGAAAACCTGATTTCAGGTGAGTTCCTGCTTGAGCCCAAGAGCTGTGGTAGCTCCATACTCTTCCTCTGTGCACCTGGGGACCTTCCCTGCTCAGCCACTCAGTGCTTCCAGTTCCTGCCATGCATTCATGCATTTCCTAGTATGTGCCTCTTTTTCCTGCATATGTAGGCAGCGTGCCCTGCCTCTGGTGTCCAGCACGTAGGCAGGACAGGAGGCGTCATACGCTGTAGGGAGTGATGTGATCATTGACCAGAGGTTAGCTAAGTGGAATATAAAAATATTAGCCTTGTATCACAGCTTCTTACCGAAGTTACTAAGTTAGGAATCTTTCCTGTACTCAGCTGTTGATTTTATTTTCACTTAGTTTTGGAGTCTTCTTCTCTGGAGATCTTCCAAACCCTCCTGATGCCACCCTGTGCCACGTGTTCTAGATGTCCCTGCTGGAGCAGCGGGGTTGGACTAGATGATCCCTAGAGGTCCCTTCCAACCTCAGCGGTTCTGTGATTCTGTGTGATTCTGTGAGACCTTTATAACTGCCAGGTTACCTTGAAACTAATGAGTATGTTCAAAAGTTACTGGATGGGATGGGTGAGTGGAGAAAAACATGATTTCCTTTGAAAAGCAGCCTTAAAAGGGAAGATGCTGAAGAATGTCCATCAGTTAGTTGTCTAAGGAGAGAAATCCCTGCTCCCCAAAGCAGCTGCTTTGCTGGATTAGAATCCTTTCCACTTCCCTATAGCGGCCTTTATTGCCTCGGGTGCTTCTTGAAAGCCAGATACCCTGCTCAGGAAGAGGCTTGGGAGCGTGAGATTGGCAGGTGGGAAGGCTGGCACGTGCTTTGGACACGTTCACATTACTCCCTTTCATCTTGCATGTTCTGGGAGACTGTTTTAATTGTCCCTTGAATGGATATGACTGGGCCTTTGCTAACAATTAAAAGCAATTTGATGGAGTGTGCATCTTGGAGATGATTACAAATAATATATTAGAATTGTAAATTATATAAGAAATATAATAATCTGTGTGGATAGGAATCAAAAAAAAATCTTTTGAGTAATGGGCCCCTCTTTTGCTGAGCGTGTGTTTTTTAGATCCTTGCAGAGCGGTGGAGGCTGACATGGTGTCTTGGTGTATGTTATCAACTGTAGCAGAGTGTTAATGAAGAACGATGTAACCTGCAACTGCAATTATTAGTATTATCTGTTTAGCTGGACAGGAGCAGTGCCTTGCTTTAGTTACTTTGAAAACACCAATAAGAATGGTAAGATTAGTGTTTTATTTTCACATCTGCTCGTGAGACAGTTTAAAAATCCTGAAGTTTAAAATGCAATAGAAAGTAAACAAAAGGGCTCCTGCTCATTTACATGTTAGCCAGATTTGCTAACTGATTGCTGTTTGAACCTAATCTACCATCTCCTGCTGCATTAGCTACAACAAACATTACATTTACATACTGATTTCTTATTTTGTTTTAATGTAAATAATCTGTAATTACAGTAAATTTGGACTTCTGTTGACATGAGCTTGTATAAATCTGTAAGTTTAAAATGGAAATGTTAATTACTTTGTGTCATACCTACTTATATAAAATCCTGAGGTTTTTTTTGGAGAAATCTCCTTGTCACTGAAGAAGATATTTGATAAATTTTATATTATTCACTATAATTTTATAGTGAATGTGTTTCAAAAAAAATTACAGAACTGAAATAAAGAGTGCTTGCTGATCATTGATTAAGGATATTTTCTTAGTATCATAGTTAAAAATATCTCTAAAATTTCAAAGGATAATGCAATTGAAAGGTTGTGTGTCAAAAGTCAAACCATTAAGGCAGTACTTAACAATGAATTCAGCTGAACAATTTTATGTATTAAGTAAGTGTTACAGAGCAGTAGAAAACTAGTAGATTGGAAGCTGAAAATATAGGAAGTATCAATATTAATACTATCTTGCTTTAGCATAACATAAATTACAGAACTGAAATAAAGAGTGCTTGCTGATCATTGATTAAGGATATTTTCTTAGTATCATAGTTAAAAATATCTCTAAAATTTCAAAGGATAGTGCAATTGAAAGGTTGTGTGTCAAAAGTCAAACCATTAAGGCAGTACTTAACAATGAATTCAGCTGAACAATTTTATGTATTAAGTTCTACAGAGCAGTAGAAAACTAGTAAGATTGGAAGCTGAAAATATAAGAAGTATCAATATTAATACCATCTTGCCTTAGCATAACAAACCAATTTGACAGCTGCTATCCCATTAAGATGAGCATTTTTTGCAGTTGCACATTTTGGGTTTCTGTTGTAAATTTAGAAGAATTGTAGTGCAACTGAGTTTCAAGAAGCAAATTCTTGAAACTTTTGCTGCCAAAAATTAAGTTTTAAAGAATACTTTTGTTCTCATTTTGTAGAATTTCAGCCTGTGTTGAATCCTAGTTCATCACTCAGATTTTTAGCGGAGTCTTGGCAGTGTGGTAATGCTGATAACACTGCTATATTTGTGATCCATGGGAAATCCTAAGCTGATTTCTCCCTTGCTAGAAATGGTTGGTGTGGTGACTGTGCTCAGGTCGGGCCTCTTTGATTTGTGCTCAGACTTGGTGCTTTCTTGATGGAATCGAGGTTCTTCCTGCTATGGAAGGTTGGTGCCCAAAAATATCATCGAGTTCCCTTGTCTTCTGTGCTGGGTAGTGAAGGTATAAGCATTCAGCTGAGGAAAGGAAGTGTAATGGCCAAGTGCAACCTACAGACAAGTGCTCTTGAAATGCGGGAATTGCAGTAAGGACACACGGTGCTGATGAATCATCTCCTTTAATCCTGTGTCTGGAATTTGCCCCAAGCCCCCATTAAATAATCCTTAGATGAGATGGCACCACTGGTCCCCGTTGCATGGAGGAGTATTGCTGCCCCTAAGGTGTCACGGGCATGGACTGCCCTTCCCGTGCACCAGCAGCTCCTCTTCCTCCTCCTCTCGCCTCCCCTTCCCTGTGGTTCATGTCCTGGGGCGCGGGCAGTGCAAAGTTCTGGTCGGGGAGGGCAAAGGATTGGGTCTGTTGACCATTGTATTTCTGGGTAAACTTCATCCTGCGCCTATTTCTTCTTCTCCTTCTAGAGAAAAGATGAATAATTGGTCATACATTTTAATAAGCAACAATTTCAAAAACAAATTTTTCCTTTTTTTTAAAAAACCCTTATTTTTGGACAAGTCTTTAATTGCATTTGGCTGTGAATATATACTGAGAATATGCTTGTTCTCAGAAAAGGGAATATTTTGTGCTGCATTTCCATTTAAATTCTCCTTGTTTAAATTCAGATCTTCATAATCAATTTTCATAATCCATTGTGTGGATTTCTGTTAGCTGCAACATCCCTGCATCCTCCCTTTGCTTCTCTTTTCTGAGATGTTGTCCTTGTGACCTGTGAGACACCTGATTGGTGTCTCACATAAAAAGCGGTTTTTGTGGACTGAGATGCTGTAGTTCATACTGTCACTCACATTTTCAGGACTGGGTCTCTCATCTTTTGCAGAACAGAGCAGTAGTATTGGTAGTAGAATGGTGGGGTTTTTTTGTGGTTTCTTTTTTAATCCATGATATCATAGGATCATTGTTCTAAGATGGATACTAAAGCTTCACTATTTGAGGGGAAAAAAAAATCATAGGAAGTCATGTGAGCTACTACGCTAGATCTTCTTGAGGACAAAAATCCATATATCATGGATTTTTACTTTAGAATTTTAATATTATCCTTATTTGGTAATGAAGGTGCTTGGTAATTAAGAAAAAAAAATAAATATTTAACATCAAGATTTTACAGTCTAACCACAATTCGTTTCAGTATGAGAAGTAAAATATTCACTTGACCGTTCAGGACTATTTTTTGTCTTTAAAAGGATTGTTAATTAATTTTCAAGTTTTCTAGCCTTTTATAAGAGTTTGTGACAAGGGCAACTAAGTTCACATTAAGCATGGGTTACTTAGTTCAGTTGCATGACGGTGTCTGTCATATATTTGAACTAACCACAAATGAACTTTATCCTCCATGTTACAAAAATGTAAAAGAAAAACAGCACTTTGTGGTTTTGTAGTATGTGATTATTATGTTTAAGATGTCACAGAATCCATATTATGTTGCTGAGAGATGATATTTTTATCAGGTAATTTTTCTTGAGGTCTGTCAGGAAATGGTGCTTCTCTTGCTAAAGCATCCAGTGAGTATTACATGAATTCCTTAACATCTGAGTAGCAAAACTGCAGACCAGTAATTCCAGCAGAAGAAAAATTAACATATTTGGACTCAAATAGTCTAAAAGTCTTTGTCGTCGCCTTGTATGTCAAGATGCAGCTGGGTTCATCTGCATGAAGGTCCAAACAGAATTTGTCCTTGGAGAAGCAGTGCTGGAGTGAATCAGTAGTTCGCAACACTGAAGTTCTAAAGGAAAAAGTTTATCATTCCCGTTTGTATATTCTTAAAAAAGACAGAATAAATCCAATTTAATTACTTTTTCCACTAAACTGGTCAAATATACATAAATTTTAGAATGGTAGTAAGCTCTGTTATAAAGTTGCAGTTTTGTGACCTATACGTAAGAATGGATACAGCTGTAATAACCCTGTTTATAATACAAGTCCTATCTTCTATTTTGAAAAGTAGTTTATTACAATTCTGTTTCTAATTAAGTAAACAGGATGCTTTTCTAATGTCTAGATCTTTTGTTACCAGGAAAATCATAAAAGACAAGTTTTATGTGGCAACATGACCATATAGTTGACCTGTTTAATCTTCATCTTAAGAGTTTTTCCTCCATGGAAATTGTTAAGGATATTTTAATGCAGATTTAAAAACAAAACAAACAAAAAACCAGAACTTTGTTCTCTAAATGCACAGTACCCAGAAGAGAAACTTTGTGGTTATTTTCCCATTCCTACTTAGCTGTGTTTATGTGCTTTGAATGAAGCTAACGCAAGGATTTCAGTTTGGTTTATGCTTCAGATAGGCCCAGCGAAGTAAGAGCATTCTCTGCCTTGTTGTGCTTCCCATCAGTTTTTAATGTGTGTTGTAGCTTGATACTTTGTTTGGTCACCAATATGCTTACAGGCCTGGTGTTAATGGCGTTGTGAGTGCTAAATATACCTGACGTTTGTGATGATAATGTGATTCTCTCAATTTTGGAAGTACTTAACGTGAGAAGAGCTTTGAAGGCCGCAGTCACCTTATTAAGGAGGGAGTTCAAGAATGGCCTTGGGTCCTTCTCAGCAGGCTTTCTTGCATTTAAGAGTGAAAAGAGAGATGATAATGTTGTGCCTGGACTTGTCCATGTAGAGTTTAGGGTACCCTGGGGTTTTCGCATGTAGCTGTAAAACAAGCTGCAACATGCTTATCCCTGATTTTCTTGTTTTTCTTTCAACCATTTCAGGGCCCTGCAGGAGTCATTAAATCAAAACTTCATGCTGATCGTCACCCATCGAGAAGCCCAGCGGGAGTACAACCTCAACTTCTCAGGAAGCAGTACCATCCAGGAGGTGAGTTCCCATTCCCAGCTGAAGAATCCAGGTAGCTCATTACAGCTAATGGCAGCCCTGCTAAAGAGGCCTTACGCAGTCTTGCTGGAAAGCATTTTAATGCTCAGTTTTTGGTTTCATCAACATGGATCATCAGGATTGCTATAAATTAATTAAAGGACTTGACCTAAAAAAAAAAAAAGGCTTAATAAATCTTACAGAAAAGATGTTTCTTTTTCCATTGCAATGTTGCTTATTGGGTTAAGAATGATAAGGAAAGGCGGTTATTTGGTTATTCAGATTGGTTTATTTTTAAGTCCTTTGAAGCTTCCACTGCTTTGCTTTCTTTTTAGCAGCCCCAGCTCCCTTTTGTAAGCAGCTCGACCACTGATTCTTGCTGGCTTGGGAACCAGGTGGTTTCTTTGTACGATGCTGCCCGTGCCGTTCTGCGCAGTGGCCAGCAAGGGGTGGTGTTGTAGAGAGCTTGTCAGAACCAAGTCCTGCAGGAATTAATGTCTCTCATGAAATCTGGACCCTCCGGTTTTAGAACAAGCAGTCCTTGTGTATTTTTCTCTTTCTTAAAAGAAATATTGTTGTCTAATGCTTCACAGTATCTGATGTATTAGTCAGATATTTCTTTTCCAAACAATGCAGTAACATTGGGGCTATACGAAAACTGAAGAAACCTGACAATCTAGAAATTTGAAGTTTTGGAATTTGCATTGCAAAATATTAAGAATAAATGTTTGCTTTTCAAATTAAATACATGTTTGCTATTGGTCTGACACTTCTTTCAGTCAGTCTTTCAGGGTAGAACAGATCTTATTGAAATCTTTCCTGTGATGTGGTGACATTGTAAATAGGGTTATTTTAGGTTCTGTAATATTAACTGTAGGAGTAATAGCCATCACAGCAATGAAAAATGGCCATAAACTATTTTTGTTATGATCCTTGTTATTCTTAAGATCTAACTTCTGATTTTGCTCTGTACAAAAGTTTGGGTTTTTTTTTTCATATTTAAACTCTATCTTTTCTTTTTTTTGAAACTGTTACTTTTTAATATAAGTAAATGGACACTATTATGTTTGTGTGATTTTGAGGGGCTAAGCTTTGACTGTTTTAAAATTAAAAATAATTTACAGACTTAATGAAAATAAGTGATTATAATTGTATATATTTTTTATTTTTTAAAAATTACGAGTTGCTAAAAGAAAATAGTTACATATTGCCTGCTTGTTTTTACGTATGTAATATCAATTACTATTTTGCTGGAGAGTCTTAAAGGAACCAGAAAGGTGGTACATTGGAATTTATCTTTGCATGCACTGAAGTCATCTTATTTCTTGGCAGTTACAGGTTATAGTCAACCTGTCACATACCAAATCAATTTAAAAATGAGTGGATTATTTTCCCTCTTAAACAACTGAACGCAAAAATCAAACACACAAAAAAAACCCAAGTACAAAAACCCAAACTCTTCCACCCGTGACCAAATAAATGCTAGCATCAAACCTCAGTTTGCCTTTACCTCTTCGAAATAAATATTACATCCAATACAGAGTATGAAATTACTAAGATGGGAAGCTATAATGGCAAAAAGATCCCTGGAGCTGCTCACGGCTGTTGATGCTGAGCAGGTGAACTTGTCTGTCTGCAAAAATCTCACCGAAATCACTGGGGACTTGGTGGAGGTAGAAGGGACAGCGACCACTTCCCTAATTATGGAAAACAGGCACTGTTTCGTATGTTAACTCCCTAATGGCTTTTTATTTATTTTTTTTTCTTTTAGCATAGGTTGAGCATTGTAACAAAAGATCTTTGATCATCTGCTAGTTGCTTTGTGTGATTTGGAGGAATCAATAATACTTTCTTTCTTGCTTCTCCCTGTCTCTTACCTCTCCAGAGACTACTAGAATTTTTATTCTCTCTCTCTTGTTCACACTTTTACAAATTAATAGTTTACTTTCCTTCTGGTGTGTTTTTGTGGTAGTGAAGCTTTATGCCAGTTGCACTTGCCAACCACAAGAGGGCAGGAAGGACTATTCAATTATTACCTAAGTGCCAGTCAGTGTTTTCAAATTAGCTTCTGGTATATTAACAAAAAGGAGTATAATGGCCAAGTTATTGTTTGATTTACAGATAATTGGCATATTGCAGGGAGGAGACTTAATTTCACCCTTTTAAATTAAACAGGGAGATTTAAAAAGACATAAAATATTCATTAATGTTCAGTGATTATAAAGCAGTGGCATATATTTATTCTACCTTTATTACTGTTTCGATGGGAAAATACTGCAAATATTTCAGAAATCGAGTTGGCCATACTGACAAGTTGAAATGTTTAAGCAGTGTTAATGCAATCTGCTCACATGTTCTATTCTATGCAAAAAGATTCAAAATGACTACATCAATTATTAAAAGAAATATTTAAAATTCTATCAATGTTCCATTGCTTGCCACAGTTGAGTAAAACTGTCTCCTCGGGGCCAGTTGTTTGGTTTGTTGCTACTATTAGTGCAGCAAATTTTAAGGAATAAAAAATATTTATTTTACAAATATTTCTGGCAAAACCAAAACAAAAAACTTGCAGAGTAGTCATAAATATTGTGCAATGGTTTATGTGAAATCCAGTGAGCTCTTTGCTGGGTTTTAATAAACTACTGTTGCTTCAGTTCTGTTTTCTTCTTTCTTTGTTTAGAATGTATGCTCCAAATGATATCTGGATGAACTGTTATTAAAAAAAAAAAAAAAGTCCTGCTATTTTGAATAGAATCCAGTAGAAAATTAGCAACCATTTTGCTCAGGTCTAGTTCCACAAATTCTCACATATAAATTCCATAGTTGGATTTTGGGTGACACACGAAAGTGCTTTTATGACATGTTTTCTCCAAGTCTTGAACCGTTGACACATTAAGATTTAATTTTTAAGTTAAACTATAACTTACTCTCAGTTATAGTCATATAGGATATGCAACCTATTAATGAATCTTAGGAAATGAGATTTTTAAAAAATGTAAATTGTCCAAACATTCTTAGTCTTGGATTTTTATTTATCTATCTACTGATTTTTTTTATTTATGTTTTTTACGTTAGTTGCGTGGAGGAGTTGTTAATTTGGGAAGTTCATGTTAACATGTTGGCCTAAATTGCAACTTAATCTGTGTCACAGTTTTCTGACATCTGTTTGTTCTTGTAAAATTGCAGTATTAAATTAATTCTGGGCAGATACTGTTCTGGGAAGAAAATCGTGGTTATTTTTTTTTCCATGATCTGTATTTTAAAGTGGAAATGAGTAGGTTTTGTGCTAGTCTGTAGACTGTAAATTAATATATTTCCAGTGTACTGTATGGTTAAATAAGGACAATTTTAACAAATTGAAGTGCTAATACTTTTAAGATTAGGAGGGGAGGAGTTTTCAGTCTGAATACCTGCTCTTCATTCAACTCTGATAATTAAAAGAGGCTATGGCTAGTTGAAAGGAGAGGTGAGAGAGTGTTTTAATTTTGATTTAAGAAGATATGTGGAGAAATTTATAAGACACTTCCACTTTCAACATCGTTTGTTTCCCATCTAATTGTGTTATATCCAAGAATGAATATTTCTTCTACCTTTCATTTTTGAGAGTTGCAGTTTTATTACCTCAGAGATGAAGGGCAAGGTTTGTTGTGTTATTTATTTATTTGTTTGATTTTAATTTTTACAGGGAGGAACACTGAAGTATTTTTGTTAAAAGCGACTTTGTTCTCATTCTTTTATCCTGTTGAGAAAAACTTCTTGAATTATGTAATTTTGAAGTATAAACTTCTTGAATTTTGAAAGCTTCTTTTTTTAATTACAACAACGTGCTTCATACTTGTTGTCGCTGTAGTAAAAAACCTGGAGGAAAGAAACATTCAGAAAATTTTAGCAAATTAGCTTCCTCCATTAAAAACAAGGGGTTTGCATTTGTCTATTTTACTGACGGTCCAGTCTTTGAAGCCTCTTTTGTGATTCCTGTGGACAGGATTACAGCAGTCCTCAGTGTACACAAGCTGTAGCTATTAAAGGGTGGACAAGTTAAATATGCAGAAACCCCGGGCCCCTTGCATATCTATCTTCTTATCATATGTATCACTCATAAATAAATACATTTTTTGTAACTACTGGAGGCTCGAGTTAAAGATACTAGGTAAAACATATACCATAATTCTTAGTAAAACATAAAATCTGTGCCAAGAAGATGGGTTCCTCAATACTGTCTGCCTTTGCAGAGCTGCATCTGCTCTTTAGTCCCTTCCTGTAGCCAATTAAAGCAATCGGAGGCGAGCTGCTTCATATCTCAGTCACCGGTAGTAGGTAGTGTATTTGTGCTCCGTTCCCTGCAGACGGAGCGGCTGAGGTGGGATAAGAAAAGCAGTGTATCCAATAGCACTAGAGGCAGGAGGAGGAACTAGTAACACACAGCACTGCCCGGGGATGGCATAAACTATAAATTCTGTGTTCACAGAGACTGCTCATAGTTTGAACTCGTTTTTGCAGAATTAAGGAAAAAACTTTTTTGATAACTGCGTGATTGTGAATTCAAATATAAAATGAAAATGTATAAACACAGGCAGAAAGCTCATTTAAAAGACCTAGATAATGGCAATGCATAAATACATGTGAGTAGACGAACTCTCTGCAACATTCAGAAAATTCAATTGATGAAGGGTTTGTACATTTTTGACTTTTGGTATTTGTTCAAATATTTTCAAGCAGGTTAATATTGGGTGAGATCACCCATAGTAAAGGTCAGGCATTGACATGACAATGTGAAATTTATATATAACGTTCATTGTCTTAATATTGTAGCAAAGTAATTGCAATGGGATATACTTGTCAAAGATTAGAGCATCAATATGCCCAACTATTGTACATGCATAACAGTTTCAGAAACAGCTGTGTTGTGGCATTACTTGTTTTATTCAGATAGTTAAAAAAAATCCAATTCTTATGCTGATAATCAGTACCTTTCATTTTAATATTTGATAGGAAATGCACAAATATTCTATACTACTGGTAAATTATTATCATAGTATCAGAGAGGCTGTTAAGTGTTGTTGTTATACCGAATGTATTCAAGATCCTTAGATTATTTTTGTGACAACTGAAAGTTTTGCTTTTCAAAGCAATTTGTCATGTAACAATTATATTCAATTTATAGGGTGTAATTACAACAGCGTACGTAATTTAAACACCTTTTACTGTTATAGTCTTGGTGCTCTGCAGTGGCAAATGAGAGTGCCGTCTAACAAGATAGGATCAACTTTTTTGAAAGGAAGAGAAAAATCTTTTTTTATAAATCTAAATGAACTTTTTTTTTTTTTTAAAAAAAAGACAAATAACATATTGCTAAAGTAAAATGTATTCACTGGGAGGAGGAAAAAAAAAAAAAAAACTAGCCTCGGACATATGTTAAAATTGTATGGATAGGAAGTTCCTTGGGAATTAAAGAGAAAATATCTATTATGTACCTGCTCAAAAATGATAGCTTTATTTGGCATTCAAGATACCTAGCTGTCTGCCTGTGGAGATAGTTCTGTTTCTAGGGAATTGCAGAGAGAAAAGCATGATTTTCTTTTAATGCAACAGAAACAGCAATAAGAGATAAAGGGCGCTCTTTTACGCCTCTATTAATTATGAAGCGTAATATATTCCCGACAGAATATGTTTCATAACCTGTAATTTGCTTTTTGGTGGGTTTGGGCGTGCATATCATTAAAGAAACGATCTTCAGTTATCAAAAACTAGTAAACATGGACATTTTTATATGCAAGAAAAGGCAGAGAGTAAATAATTGCACTGGTGACCAATACTGTAATAATCCTGTTTTACAATATGCACTTGACAGGTTGTAATAGTGCTAATTGAAGAGACTAATTCACACTTGCTTCATTCTATTCAAAGGCAAAATCAGCAGCTTGTTTTGCTTTTGACCAGATGGTCCTGATGAACACCTACTGTGCACTTTAAGTGCTTTACTAGAATTACAAAGGCTGGGGGCTGCGTCCGACTCAAAATGATTTGAGAAGAGAAAAAAACCTCGCTGCTCAATGGATTTGGTGCAACTAAATTAATTCTAGTGGACCCATTACACATTGAGCCCCCTTTTCAAAGTGCTGAGCCTCCTCGTTTGTTCTGTAGCAATGAGAAAGTGAAAGGCAGATTACTGCAAACAGAAATAAAAAAAAAAAGTGCTGTGAAAAGGAGAAAAGAGGCCTTGAAGCCTTTTCATATCATTTGGGTTTTTCAAGTGCGTTATTTTTGGGGAGGGTGGATGTATGAAAAGCCAATTGGAGTGTTTTTTGTTTTAAAGTGCGCTATTTAAGTACTATGAATATAAAAGCAAGAGCAACAGTTGACTGAGTTTACTGTGGTAAAGCTTTGTGTCCAAGGATGAATCAACTTCATTATAGTCAATGCTTTATATTTTCATATGAATGTAGGGTTAGTTTCACAAGACTGTGTCTGTTTAGGATAATTATAATTTAATATTTTCCTTTTATAAAGTTATCACTGTAGATATCTAAAATTCACAGAAAGCAGGGTTTTTTTCTTGTATAAATTTAGAAGCACCCTGAGAGATTAAAACTCCAAAGGAAGCTGTTTAATTTCCAAAGGAAAGCAAGGCATGTTCCAATAGCTCCGAAGCACAGATTATTATAACTAATTAGAAGTCACACATCTGTTAGCTTTCGATTTGTCAACGCTTTTAGTTTGTACGTTTATACCTTCCCTTCTTTCTCTGTCCTTTCCCTCTCCATAAATATGGGTTGGATTTGAGAGAGTCGGAAAGAATAAGGATCGAATTATTTGAATTTGAAAGTAATGAGGAGTCATTGTTATAATTTTGGTTACAGGTTCTGTTCCATAAATGCTCAGTCATGTGAGGTTGTCCTTATTTTCAAAGTAATCGTGTTGAATTGAATAGCTTCCTTCGTGTAATTTAAGGATGCGAAGGGTTTTGGGGCTCCCGACCTAATTTAGATTCCTGACTTATTATTTTTTCAAGTGCAATTAAATCCATAACTCAATATTCTCATTTTGAATTTTTGCTGTTTTTACTTTCAGAGGAGAAGAATTTTTGTGCAAAGCTTCTGTCGTAATGCTAGCTATTAAAAAGGTGTTAGCATGAAATGACAAGAAAACGTAAGCAGCTTTATGAACATATTAAAAAGCTATGCGCCTAGCTCTGCTCCGTTTAAAGTGGTAAAGCAATATTCTGTAGCTACATAGCACAGCGTGACTGCCTATGTAAATTATACTTAGTTGAATCATAAATGAAAAACTAAATGTTAGCATTTTTCACAATTAAAAATAATTTGCAGGTTGCAAATTAGAATATAGTAGAGTGTGGGTTAACCTTTCTTCCTGATGTTAACTATTATGTTAACTATATAATGATCACTCTTCTTATTGTATAATATACACTTAAAAAAAAAAGCCAAACAATAACAGTCGTTGAATTGCTGACTTGTTTTCAAACAATGAAATTTGTATTTGTGCAAATTATAGTAGGCACAGTGTTCTCTCATGTTTTCTCATCAAACAACCCAATTATACTTATAAATAGTGAGGTGCTAATGAACTGTTGTTCTGGAAAAGTTGTTTTTTTTTTTTTTTTTCTTTTAACTTGGGTAAGAAAGGAAACACTTCACAATTTTAGACAGCTTGCTTAGTGAGAAAATATTTGAAAATATTGTACCTGTGTAAATCATGTTGGTGCTATCACTTTTAAATACACAACAGAAGCTAATCTAAAAACCCTTGGGTTCATATGGAACAGAGCTAGATTCCTGGCTTTGCATATTGCTCCCTTCATTGGGAACTGATGCTTTCCTTCTGTTCGTTGGGTTAGAGAAGATTTTCTTTTCTTTTTCCAGTAAGATACAATTCATATTTAGATTTAGAGAATATAAATGCATTCATTTAATAGAAAAATGTAGGAATTTGCTCTCCAGAGGATTAAGGTGGTGAGTATATTTAACAGTCTTGGTGGAGATGTGGTACTGAAATACTCTACAATATCTTAGATATAAACAGTGTAATTACAGGACAGTACTACTAAATCATTCCATAATTGCAGTGCTAAGAAAATACTCATTTGTGACTTCAAAAGCGAATGAATAACGCTTATTTTTATGTAGCCCATAACATCAGAGTGAACCTGTTTGCTGTCTCTTTAGTATAAAAAAGTCTGACTGTTTTTTAGTTATATTACTGTATAAAACATGAACTTAAAAGTTATCCTTTTGTATTTGTACCAAGAATTGTGGGCATAAATTGAAGTCTTGCACTCATTTAGAGGATAAAATGGCCTCATAATCACCCTCAATAAATCCCCGTTACTGTTTTTAAAAAGGGTTATAGAAGCTCTGGGCAAACATTTGCAATAAGTGGCAAAATTTATGCCTTGCTTTGTGGTAGTTGCGTGACCAGACAGTGGGGTATAGGATTGTTTTAAGGTTTTTACAGCTGCAGGCAAAAGCATCTGTTCCTAGAAAAGCCACCATTGTTTAATTTTGACACTGACTTTTCCATGCTGCTTGTACCAGTCGCTGGATTAGGTGCCACTAAGATAAAATTTGTTTTAAGTTGCTCCCAAATGCAGCTGTCACTATACAGGGCCGTGTAGCTCAAGCAAAGTAGACATAATCAAAACAAGCATTTTAGTACAAGGTCATCTTATTAGTCTGAAAAAGCTCCAAGTGGGATTTTTGACATTATTGTATCTTGTGAGTAGCTAGGCTGTTAGCTTTGGGGTTTACTTAATTCTGGTGATCACTAACATGTGTGACCACCACGTAAGTAATGAAAGAAAGAGATTTTTTTTTTTTTTTTTACTTTATGGTTTTCCCTTTTAAATGTCCATTATATTTACTTTGATTAAGGAGTTACTATGTTGCTAAACTATATAAACTCTCTGTGTATATCTATAGAACCGTATCTCTGCAGTGAAATGTAAGGACTTGCAAAAATCAGGGAAAATGACATTTTTGAAAGAGCTTCCTTTTTTTCTTCAAAGTTTCCAGCGAATTAAAAATGAAAGCGCCCTTCATTTTATGTATCCCAGAGTTGTGTTAATTTCTACCCAGCTGGTCTAAAATGATTGATACAAAGCCAAATTTGTGGCTGCCTGCATTACAAAGTCTGTAATTTGCTAATGAATTACGATCATAATCTTTCATCATACATGAAAGATTTAGACAAACAATTTACTAACTATATAGTTTGATCACAATTTTTGGGTTTGTACCAAGCCTCAAATTTATTTTGTTTTCCCCAGCATGGATACCAGACCAAAGCAAACTCATTCTTACCATGTTTTGAAAACAAAAATGCTGGAAGATATAGGGGGATGATGGTGAACAGCAGAAATGATGCAAGCTTTTCGTGTAAATCACCTTACTTTATACATGTGTATGCAAGCCAAACCACCCAGTTTTTGACCGGAGAAGCTCCGTAGTATTCCAGGCGTAGGAAGCTGTTGGAGATGTGGTGCAACCACTCAGCCCAGTGTGTTGCTTTGCTGGAGCACAGCAGTAAATGGAAACGGAGTAGGGATGTTTCTCGAGTTACGGTATGGGGCAGACAAACTATTTAAAGCATAGCTATAGAAAGATGTAGGAGGAGCAAGCAAATTCAGCTTGCTTATTTATTAAGAAAAGGGCACACTGGGGGACCTTCTGAGGGCAATGTTTGCAGACTGTGGCCTCCGTATGAACAGGCTTGTTGTTACTGTTGGGAGGACTTGGTCATCTGCAGGAGGAATTCCTGCACCTTCTGACCAATGGCTGCTCCCAAGTTCTGCAGAACTTGCTGCTGCATTAGATTTTTCATTTTTTTTTTTTTTAAGTGAGCAACATCAAAAACGGGAGAGGAGATTTCTGTTGAGGGCTCAGCAGCTTTTCCTCTGTTTCACATACAGGCTCAGGCACTTCGCTCCTTTTGGACCAAGCTTACACTAGGGAGTCCAAGGTGTTTACTCTTACGGATGGTCACCCGAACTCAGGCAAACAAAATCAACTAACACTTGTATTGAGTCCTGTTACTTACTAAAGTAAAACAGTTGAGAACAAACAAACATGATCCAGGGGAAGGACTGGAAATGTGGGCATGTGAAAAGATAAGAAAATGAGCACTAGGGTAGGTGTCGACTGGAAGGGAGGCTGAACTGTGAACAAAGCCAGTTTTGGTGTTTGCTTGTGTTTTGATTTTGTTTTTTTGTTTTTTTTTTTTTGTGTTTAGAGAACTAAACTTTTTTAATAAATGGGGATGTATTCATGGGTCTTTTCTTACTGAATCTGTTTTTTTTTTTAAATGTCTAAATTTGTTTGAAATATGATGTTTTTTAATTAGCCTTCTCAGCTGATAGAAAATGTGGAATGGTGTCCTAAAGGCTCAAATCCATCTATCTAAAGTCACATTTGCTATGTTATGTTTTGGAAGAGAAAAGGATTATTAAGAGATGCTGATTTTTCTCGGGCTACCTACAGAAACTCTCACAGACTGCAGTTAGCAGCATGAAATACTATTGTGTTGATTCTTTGCTGAAGGAGCAGGATTTATAAATAACAACTACTGAGACATTCAGGAGGAGATCAGAAGTAGCTCTTAGTTAAATTCCAGAAATATGGATGTTGAGCCCTTCGCACCCACTTGTTTGCTCTGCAGATCAGCTCCTATTGCACTGCCCTGTAATGTAGCTATAGACTGCAATATAGCGTTTTGCAGGGAGAGTTAAGGAGAGACATCTCCCATGACAGTTCAAGCATGATCTCAGTCCACGACTCTTAGTACAACAGAAAAGCAACTTTTATCCTACCCAGATGGAACAGAATTTCTAAATTTTTCATTGGCTTCATAAGACCCAGTCTTGTAATATTAGTGTGGACCTGCCTGACTTGGCAGTTCGTCTTTTGCACCAGGGAGAGAAGTTTCACTTCCCTCTTTTGTACTACAAAAGAAAGTATCGTCTTCCACTGTTCTGCTGCTGCTTTTTGTGGAGGATGTCAGAGTTTCTGCACGGTTATTTGTCCTAGTCCCTGCCCAAACTGTCTTGTGTTCGCAGTGCTCAGCTGTATGCACATAGGATGTTCTCAGTTGCAGTCTAGCCTTTTCTCTGCACGACCCATGTCAATGCAAAGAATAAAAAAGAGCCGAGACCTTTTAAGCAGGGGGAATGAAAGGGACTGCTGGTTATAGGTGAAATTGTCAACACAAAACACTTCCCAGATTAAACTAAGTACTTCTTACACTCCCTGCTTTTGAATTATTCAAAGGTAAGTCCTTGCCTTAAAATAGGATCTTTCTGTGGGTAAGTGCAAACAAGTTTATACAAAGTATAGATGGGAGATGTTGAACAGGGAAAAAAAACTGCTTATGATTATGGATAAATTAATGATTGCATAGAAGAATCACAAAGTTTCTTAAGTAAAAGTTAATCTTTTAGAGCTGTTGAGTTCAGTAAAAGAAGGCCTGTCCTCAGACATGAGTAAACGAAATTGAAAGCCAGTATAAAACTAAACCAAATATGACTGTTTATTTGTATTTCCTGAAAGAAATTGCAGTGATACTTGGGATGCTGCATTTCACCCCAGTACTGTGAATGAAATAACTGAAATGGCTTTGGTTCCTAGAAATCATTATTCCTTTCTCCATTTCCAGTCGGAATTTGAGTAAGGCATGACGTGGTCTACTTCAGGCCACAAAAGAGCTGATCCCTACTAGAGAGACTTTTCAGTAACCAAACTTTCTCTGTCTCCGTAAATTCCCAATAAGATTAGGTAAATATTGGAGCTACTTGCACCTGCTGTCTGACACATACTCTGCATGAGCATATTATTCGAGAATCCAGTATGAGATGCAAAAATCACACAACTTTAGATGCACTGTACTAGATCCAGCAAAGTTCTTCCTATACTGTGGTATTCTTAGCTTTCTCAACAGGTATCTTTGTAAGAGAGCAAAGTTGCTTACCCAAGTAGGTGTAGTTTTCCCTTTAGAGAGGTACGTTACCACTGTGGTCAGCTGCACTTTTTCCTACAGCCAGATAGAAGGAACAGTAGGACTCGGAGACTCGGTGTTTCTTCTGCAGCAGTAACTTTGTCACATCAGGACACTGGTATCAGAAGACATCAGTATCAATTTCCATTCTCATTTAGTTTTTTGCCTATCTTCAGCTTATAGGTCAGACCTGGGATCATTCAATTTTAACTTTTAAAGCTAGCAGTCATCTACCTTTATTTTTTCTTCTGTAGATTATTTTGCTCTTTTGATAAACATTTTCTTATTTCTGGTGTTTTGTTGTTGCGCATTGTATACACTGAATTCGTATAGTTGTAGGTATTCTTGTGGTTCAGAGAAGGAGCTTTTGGTATGAATCTGTAAGACAGTTGTTTCATTTACATCTTCACAGGGAAAATCCGTGTGGAATGGCTGGATATGTAAATGCACAACTTGTGATGCTATAACTTGTCAAATAATCATAGATGTGCTATAGCTGGGCAAACTGTTTCAGTGTGTGCATATACAGTAGGTATTTCTCTCCAAATTAATATTTGCCTTTGGTATGTGTGTGTAGTGCAAATACGTGAGAAGTATATAACAATTAATAATATTTTGTATTTGATGTTTACATACTATGTGCTCTGCATTTTAATTCTTAGCGTTATCTGCTGCTTTAATCATCTTGAATTAGTGTTCCAAATGTATTGATTCAAAGGGAATTTATTAGTTATTTATTAATTTTTGATAGACACTTGAAAACGTCAAGTGAAACTGCTTGAAAATGGTTGGGTTTGGTCAGTAGTTAGCTGGCATGTTTTGAGATTGCCACTTCGTCCTTGAAAAATATATAAAACATTTATATCACCTCTATGAATGTTGCTGGTAGTTCTACTGTTGAGAAAAACTTAGGGAATAAACACTGATTTCATAGCAGCTTCTAACTGAGCACTGTTTTGTGCAAAAAGAATGCCTAGACTTTTAAATCCAGATGTGCTTTTGATTTAGTTAGACCAGCATGGACTTTTGGAAATACCCTTACTTGTCATAACAGCAGCTTGTTTTGTTTTAACGTAAGCGGAGTAGGAAGTAGATGAAGTTAAATCAGATTAAGGCCTTGTCCGTAGTAAGCCAAAAAAAAAAAAAAACAGTTTTAAATCCTGTATTAGTTAATACATAAGAAATGAATAATAATAACCCCGTGTATTTACAAAACACTTTCATAGCATCCTATATGTGAAACTGCTTAAGTGCAAAGCTTAGGCTCCCTCAAGAGTTCATCATTACTATCCAAACATGCAGCAACCTTAGTCCATACTTAAGTGAACATTGCTGGTTACAGAGCAATGAGGAGCACCAGGTCCTGTGGCATCAATGCTGACTAAGCCAGAAGCCTGTAAGCCAACCCCCCTTGTCAGTACCATCATGCTAACTTTAGGTACTTAAAGTTTTCCCCCTGAAATGACTCATGTTCAAGTGTATAAATAGGACTTTTTATCTGTGGGCCTTTTACATTCTCAATGTTACTTACCAAAAAAAAAAAAAATTATCCTTTATAATATTCAGAAAAAGTGTGGTGTGTTCTTCCAGAGTTGGGCCCTCTCTTGGTTTTTCGTCCACAATGACTTTTCAGAGCCTAAAGCCTTCCCTTTCTCCAGTGGATGTAAAATGTATTTTTCCCAGCAAACTTCCCCCGTTTTTTTTCTGCCCTCCTTTCCCTTGATCCTGCCCGGCTCTCCGCACCGTGCCCAAGGTGCCAGAGGCAAGAGACGCTTCTGTGTGGGAGCCTCGCCACGAGTCCCTGTCCTTTCAGGCTGTATTTAATTCCCTGTCATCCCGCTGGCCGTGCCGTCCCCTGCGCTCCCTTGAAGGCCGCCCCTGATGTCAGCCGCAGCTCCCGTCCGTGAGGAAGGGACCTGGGAAGGACCCCTGGAAGGGGCCTTGGGAAACAGGGTGGAAGCAGCAGCTGGGCAGACCTGTCATGGCTCTTTCCCCCTCTCCCTGAGTGTTAATTGTGGTCACAAATGTTAAGTGTTTCTGTAAAACTAACATCTTGCTATTACATATTTATTTTCCACCAAGTAGCTTCAATGTCAAGTTTGCTCAGCAGACAAGTCAAAACAAGATCGTTTATTTATTTATTTATTTATTTATTTCCTACCAGTAACACCTCAGCCTGAGATCTCAAAAATCAGCGTTTGTTCTGTTTAGCTGCTAATCGGAAACAATAAATATTTGGGGTTCAGAACGTAATCGACACTGAACATTGGTGCTGGAAGCACAGCAGCATACAGTTTATTCTCATGAAGTTTTCCTGATTCTCTTTTAAAACAAAAGGTCTAATGGAAGTAAAAAGAGGCATTTAATTTGTAAGTATTTCTGTGCAGTTTTTTGTTCTGCAATGTGATTTTTTTTGTTTCTGTCCTGCTCCATTCCTGCACAGGAAGCATGCTGTAAGATCTTTTGATTCAGATGGAGATACAGAAAAAGGTTTTCATTTTGACTGGTCAGCTTGTTTTTCTAGAGGATATCAGGGCTTTTCTTGTATATTAGATTTATGTCTTTCCCAAGGCTAATATCCCATGTGCACCTATAAATGTTTAAAATCATTGTGACATGATCAATGTATCCTCAAGATCTCCATCGCAGTTTCTTCTAGTGACCTATTTCCAATAGGTCATAAATGTCTGGAATTTCCTGTTGAAGAGATGGTGATATGAACAGTCGTTTCCCATCCTTCTAACCCGTAGGCCAAAGTCTAAAAACAGGAGCTTTTTTTTTTTTTTTTTTTGTCATAAAGGCAAATGTTCTCTTGAATTTCATTAGGTAACTGAGGGTATTTTATCAGGTGTAGATTGATCCTATGTTTTCAGAACCAGCAACAAGGTCAAATTAATACATCTTTGCCCTTTCTGCAGGAATCTTTGAATATTTTTTTCACCTGTGTTGCCACTGCTGCTAAAGTGCAATCTGTGTCAATAAAAGGAAATGCAAGTCAGAGATCTTTCCTAGATATGATTAGTTCAATCTTTAAAAAGCAGAAGTAGATTTGAAATCTAATCTTTAATCATTATCTTGATTTCTTGGCTTATATTTTTTAACAACCTCTGTCATAATGGATCTGAATGTAAATGAAGAGTCAGCTTTGTAGGATGTTGCAGTAAAGTTTTGAAAACTTAAAAATTGTTTCCAGTGAAATTGTTTGGAATGCAGCTACAGGGAAGTGGTGCTTTAAGAGCCTGCTTTATAATTTTTATTCAATGTCCTGCAGAAAGAAATGCATAATTTTTAGTATATGTTAAGCATGCATTAAATTAAAGATTTTGTTTTCTCTATCTTAAGTGAGTTTTTTTCATAAAATTCCATGATTAAAGATGTAAACCAGCAATTTCTTGCTTCTATAGCACAACATAGTTCAGAGCTGAGATTAGAGAAACCCTGTAGAGTGGCTAATACTCGAGGGCATCCCCAGCTAGAAAAGTATGTGAATTTAGGCATGGGAGGAAGGAAGGATCTGCTTTAAATTTAGTGTAGGGTCACTGAATCTTAATGATAGATTAAACAAGGGAGGTGGGATAATGAATAGGGGTATGCAATGTGTAGCACTAATACCAGAAGTCCATGGTTTTCACTGGTTATTTAATGTCTTTTCCCATATGTTTCTGAATAGTGTAGGTTATGGCAGGGATGAGCTAAGGAATAGCTTTGTAAGTGAAGTGTTAAATAGATTGAAATCTCTCTATAAAAATGTGCATGTTTATAGGAAAACTGCTTGTTAATTGGGCACCTAATATGCATATACCTTAAATCTAGCAATATTAGTAACTGATTTTATTTGATGGGTGCATGTTGAAGTTCTTAAAATGTACTGTGCAGTTTGTCTGCGTAACTTTTTTTCCTGTGTGGAAGTAACAGTCATTACTTGGTTAAAGCAGAGAAGAATTTCTAATTCTTTTTGAATACTGTTGGTGTAAAGAAAAACCAAAGAAGAAGCAGTGATTTGCTAGATGTGAAAATGAGAGCAAAGTACTGAGAAATGTTTTGTTGATTAGGAGTTGACTAACAGCTCAGTTATCCTTTTTCCATGATTTATTTTAACTTGAATTTAAAATAACATCAATAGAGAATCTGTTCAAAAGCAAATGCATGAAATTTATTAAATTCATACTTGACATGACTGAGACAAAATCTCATGGTGTACATGAGTGCTCAGTTTGTGCTGAGCTTACACACATGATTTGCCTATTGCTTGATACCAACGGGACAGATGAACAAAGCAAGTAAAATGTTAAGTCACTGATGGGCTTCTGGATTATCCATGTTTCCCTCCATGTAATGAAGGCACCAGCAACACTCTAGAGCAAAATCCACTTCGCACCCTGGTTTTTCTTCTGTTGCAACTGATTGCAGATTGTACCTGGAAAGTGCAGTGTAAATCTCAGTGACAGCTTTGTCCTGTTGTTGTAACACTAAATATCAGTGCAATTAATATCCCCCATCCCATGCCCACGTCCTTTCAAGTTTGTGTTTCATGTTCCTCTATAAGTTTATTTTGTTGGCTAATGTTGGGAATAAGTAGACTCTCTTATCTCTATTAAGCAAAAGGTTCCCTTGTGGTCTTAAGTGTAAAAAATGGTGGGAAGAGAGAGTAAAACATTAAAGTCAGGGGAGAATTGGAGGACATCTGTGCACAAGAATTACTTAAATAGAGCTTTGCTTCACAGGATGCAGAGATTGAACTACTTTTTCATGTATGGTCTAAACCTGCAAATATTTACAGATTATTAACCATTCATTTTACCTGGTTAAAAGTTAGAATGGGATATTAGAAAAAGATTGGGGATAGATAGGAATAAAATATGCTGTCTTCTGAAAGAGCATTTCATCAATCATCTAGAACTGAGACAGCGAAAAGCACATAACAAAATGCTGATCTTTGTTCCATTTCTTAAAATTGATAGGCGTATCACTTAAAATGAGGATTTGCTGAAGTATATGTAGTTTATATTTTCTGTGGCTTACAGCTTGAAACAAATTCTCTCCTGAAACGCATTTGTGTAGGAGTGGCTGATTATACTCTTCAGTATCAGTTAGCTTATTTTGCACTGAGATTCATGTGTCTCGGTGTTGCATTTTGTGATTTCTTGCACGTGACACTTGGCCTCTCACTGGATCACAGTGGAAAGAAATTTGGAAGAGGGGAAGATTCTTCAATACCAATACCAAAGGTATTTTTAACTAAATTTAATGCAATAAAAATTGAATGTCTTTTAACTTCTGTTCATCTCTCTATTATTTCCCCCATATCATCATTTATTTTATCAGTTATTGGTATAGCTAATTGTTTTTGAGGCTCACAAAAATGTAGTAGTAGGGAAGTGGTGAAAGACAGATGTATATCTTCATCATGCTGCAAATCGATGTGTTTTGAAATGAAGATGAGAGTGCTTGTTGTCAAACAAATTCCTCTGAATTTTTATTTTGTTCCAAACATGACAGCCATGGAAATTTGACATGAAACTTATTTTCTGCTGAAAGAATCACACCGTCTCTCATTCACTTCTAGTGACAATTCAAGTCCAAGAAATAGTCTTTAAGCTCCCCATGAATAGGGACCTGACTGTATGTGAAGTATCTACTATACCATAGCTCAGTGAGACAGAAATTCTCTTGAAATGCTAATAACACACAGCTCATATATGATACATCCAAGTATAATAGAGTCTTTTGGGGAAGATGCAGTAATTCCTGACAAAGGAATTGGATCAGAGCGAAAGAGGCAGAACAGTAAAAGACCCCTTTGCTGGTCTCCATCTCAAAGTCAGATCTGTAAAATTACACTTGTTTGCACAACTGCTTGCATGTATATATGTGACCTAGACAAGCTGGGATAAAGCTTATGTAACTGGCACATGGATTTTTTTCCTTAATTCCTGACCTTTTTTTCATATTTTACCATTGTCAAGTAGTGGCAGTAGTCTGTAATGCTGGCGGGTCTCACGGGTGCTGGGATGCACAAAAAGTGTTTTCATGCTGATTTTAAATAGCTTGCATCAGAACCACTACTCTTAGTCATGTCTTTAACTTCACGAGTGTCAAGGTATGTTTTTCTCCAGTGTGCACATTACTGATTTCATCACAGTCTGTTAAGATTACAAGCCATATATGCAATTCCTTTTTGCCTTGACTGTGTGTCACGGCATTTTGAGAGTCAAAAAACAGCTGCAATTGGGACAGTGGCATTGCCAATATATTTTGACAGTTTTCATGTCTTTTTGGCAAATTAATCCTTGAGGAGCAATATTAGAAATTGTATTTCCCCTTTATGTTACAATTGAGTCAAAAGAGTAGCTGCTTCTCAATATTGATCTAGTAGTAGATGACTTAGTGTCTGTTTCCTGCCTTCTTTCATAATTAGCAGGAAGTTCAGTGGAACGCCTCAGTGACCAATGCTTTTTCATTTACATTACTAATAAGTATATTTTCTCAAATGACTATTTCTACTCAATGGGAGGAAGAACAAATTCTTTCAACCATAATCACATCTTCCTTTCAATCTGTAATGTCAAGCTAGCTTGGCCTCTAATTCTTTCATACCCCAGTTCAACTTTATGCTTGTGTGCTGTTATCTTTTTTTCTCCTGCTTAACTTCCCTAAATTCCTTAAGAACATATTTTCCCTTCTTTTTATTTAGGAATTTGTTTCTTGTTTCAAACTTTTATTGAAAAACTCAAAGGGTCATGCATTTTTAAGTCCCAGGGGGATTATTACAATTAAGTCACTACAAGCAGTGAATAATACTAACAAACCTCAGCTCAAGCCCTATAGTCAGCACCAACAACTTCTGCATCAAGTTTGAAGACTTTAACTTCCATTTAGCTGTAGCACCCTTCTAGAAGGACAGCCTAGTGCTGATTTAAAGGTGGAGATCAGCAAAGGGGTCCTCTACTCCACTGAACTAAACTGCATCCTGGGCGAAAACTGAGGCACTCAGAAGTTTAGACACTTTTAAACCTTGAAACAGTTGTGAAATTGAATTTCCTGACTCCTAGCATAGAACCGTCTCCAGCGTGCTAGTGCAGGGCTCATGTATGGCTGTTAGGCATCAAGCAGCTGTTTTAAACTGTATAGGTCTCCATTACTTTCCTCCTTAAGCTATAAAAACTTTTTTCTAAGTATCTGTGATTGATCTTAGAGGGAAGAGAGTGCAAGACCCAAAACAGAAGGATGATGCATATCTAGAATTTACTGCTTGCTGCAGCCCAGGAAAAGAGGCTGCAGATCCAGAGCAGTGGCAGAAGGAGATATCTGGATTACATCTGGTGGAGAAGTTTAAAAGTTGTATGTGTGTAGGAAGAATAGAAACAATGTGTTTTGTATGGCAAAATGTTTTGCTAATGCTTTGAGAGCACATCCTGTGTGTTTGGGACATGCATCTTCTGGACCACCGAGGGGATCATTTTATTGTACGTTGTAGAATCATGATACTTGCTTGGTTGAGACCCAGTAAAACCCACCAAATCACATCCAAGATAAGTTGGTTTAAAAGAGGCTTAAAAGAAGAGGTCCGAGGAATGAAATAGATTTCACATTTTTTAGGACTTCATCATTGTCTGTGAAAGTAATTTATTCAGGACATTATCATTCCTATTGCTGAAAGAAATTGCAGGATGCATCTTTACAAGTATTTCTAAAATGTAATGCATTTTAAATGCATTATCCAGGTTTAAGCTATCTAGGGATCTCTAAACTAGGTGGGTTTCTGAAAACAAGTGCTACTTATGCAAATAAATATAGAAATTTGCTTAAGTATAACATGGAAATAAAGCTCAATGACGAGGTAATCTTTCTCTGAAGATCTATATCATCTATATAGTGAACCTAGCCAGCTAGATTAGGAAAACAAAAGTTTATTATTGGAATTTGTCATTTAAATTTTGCTCACAATGTTTTACGAAAGTAATTAGGATAAATAATGAGGAATTTCCACCAATGAAATATGCAAAGGCTTTTTTGTTTGATGATTCACCGTGATGGATAAGCTCACAAATTTCTAAGCATAGTTAGAAATAAAGATTCCGTACGCCTGCCTCTTTACTGGAAGCTATACTGGGGAGCCTGTCCTTATAACTAGTATTTCATTTTTCTAAATGATTTTTTTATTAGAATATTATAGTGAATCATCTCTCTGTTTAGTTTATGTTGTCTACTTGCAGATTATTTTTTTCCTGCAAATCCTTCTCCTTCCACTTTAAAAATCATAATTAGTGAATTCATAATTAGTGCAATTAGTGGCAACATCTTCAATCTTTTTTCTAGATATTGAAATTAAAGAGTTAGAAACATAAAAAAGTATTTGCTGTTTTTCCTTAGTGTTTAATTTGACTTAATCTTCTCCATTTGAAGTCTTAATAACAGAATGTGACAAAAATCACACATTAATTCCCTAAGTTAAGGGAAGTTAAGACCTAAGTTAATTTGAATGGTTGTATAGTGAACTCGGGAAACTTTCCGATAAAGATGTTCACTCACTATTTACTGAGAACTACAGCACAACCCAACACATTTTTAACATTATGTTTAAAATTTAAACTGCATTTTTTGTCCTGTAAGTGGCCTCAAATTTTTAACCTAGTAATGGGGAAAGGTTATTAGAGTAAAATCTTATTGGGAGCATTAACAGTAAAAATAGCCATTTAAAAGAAGAGAGCTGTGTAATAGAACATTGATTTGGGCAGGTACTGCAGCCATACATTTGAATTCTTCCTTAAGTTTCTCAGGGAAGTGCTGAATCACAACCAGCTTTTGGCTAGCATGCTTGGCTAGCCAAGAAGAAGAGTTCTTTTGCATTCGGTATAGATTTTAGTAAAAATATTTTTGAAGTACATTTTTCCTTTAACTTGACAGCACAATGAATTGACCATATCTGCAAATGTAAATAGTTACTTTAGCACAGTGAGTCTTCCTTGGAGAATTTCACTTGTATGAAATTCCTCAGAAGCAGATAGTGTTTTTAAAAATAGCCTGATTCTGACATCTTAATTTACTGATTAAAGCACTGTATAATGCAAATTGCAGTAAGCTAGGAAGAAAGGGTGGTTACCTTTTCATGTCTTTAGAGATGCATTATTGCTTCCAAGGGAAAAAATGGACAAAAAATTAAAATTTGCTCATATAAATAACCTTTGTTCTTTATAACTTAATATAATTGTTTTACTATGTTGGGCATTGGAGACAAAATGCACTACAAAGCTTCATCCCATTCCACTTGAGCATATCTTGCATAGTGACCCGTGAGCCCTGGTGTGGGTGCTAATGTTGAACTGTGGTGCGCGTATCCATGTAGTCCTACAGTCCTTCCCCATGTTACTTTACACTGAGGTTAAGACTATCACTTTATTTTTTATTTTATTTTTTTCCTTCCTTCCTTTCTTCCATCATCCTTCTCCAGTGCTGGCACAAAATGCTGTTGCTCCCTTTTGCATTTCTCCCTCCTGCGCTGCCCTCTCGGCTCCGGCCCGGCCGTTTCTCTGGCTTGGCTTCCCGTCCGCTACAATGTCAAAGTCAAAAACCTGGTGGTGCCGGCGGTGCCCCATGCAACCTTGCGCCGGCTGCATCTGATCTCATTCCCCTGCATCCCCCAGCTCGCATTCCACATTCCTTACAGTCCTCTGACTTTATTGCTCCTTTTGTCTGCCTTTCACGCACTCATTTTTGCACTGTCTTTCATGCTGCCTATGTGCCTGGAACAGTCTTTAGCATCTCAGCCAATTTGCAGCTTTGCATAAATTATATTTAATAATAAGACTAACAAAAGTTCATTATCTACATTATTTCAATTAACTTTGTACCTGCAGAAGCAGAAAACAGCCTGAGGGAAACTACTGTTAAACTTTGTTGTGGTTCTTTGTTGGGAGTCAAAGATACAGATTCAGGCATGGCAGTACTTTGATGATTCAGCGTAATATTTTATTTATCTTTTAATGATTTGATAGATGAGAGCTTTTTTTGCCGGTAGGTTTCAGATTTTCAGGCATTAGACAGTAGCTACTTGTTCTGCATAACGGAAAGCACCAGCAGATGATCACCGCTTCATTACAGAGTACAGACAACTTGCCCTGTGATCCATTTTACCTCAGTTTCTCCTTGCTGAGATAGATGTGGAGGGGCTTTGAATGTTGGATTAACTTTATATCTACAAGCAGAGCTTCCCTTTGGTGTTTAACTAAACCTTTTAAAACTAAATACTTGATAGCTATCAAGCTCTACCAGGTAAAATCAGCGAAAGATAAGAAAGTATGAATCTGCTTGTAATGGGTGGATGTTCTCAGTGGGTTGGCTATGTAAATATCCAGGCTTTTTTTAAAATAGCTTTTATTTTTTACATCCCTTCTAACACCAGTGAAAATGAACTGAAGGTCAAACTTCCCATTGCTTCTTCAACATCAGTCCGTAGGTTCAAGGCAAGGCATTTGGAAGGGCTACCTCGTAATTTTGCAAGTGAAATCCCGTCTGAAGATTCGGTGGTTTTCGTTTAAGTGGTTGTGTTGATATTATTAACAGCTGAACTGCCAAAGCAAAAAGCTGTGATTTTTAATTTGTTTGAAAATCATGTGGTATATTCTGAAGATCATAATCTGGAGGGCGGCTGCCATAGTAATGTGCCGGGCATCGTGGCATCCGCACGGGATGAAAAGAAAGTCTGGGCTGCACAAAGACAAGAGCAGCAATTAGTATTTCTAACTGATCAAAGGTAGGTGACCAAAAAGTTTGCCAATAAATGGGGTTCTGTGGATGGCCCTGGAAGTTAGATTTTCCACAGGTTTATACAGATTTCAGTGCTATCAACATAGTGTGAACTTGTAAATAGAAGTCGCCATTTACGGTGCTAGCTGAATCCTGTTGGCTGCATGAGAGGAGCTGTATGTTTTCACTTCTCTGCTTCAGTAAAGAAGCAATTTATGATGCTGCTTTATAAGAATCTTTACAACTTTTTCCTCCTTACAGAGTTTAAGCTTTAAACTGAAATTAAAATCAATAAAGTAAATTCGATTGACAAATATTCCTGGTTTGTAAAACTTTGGTCCTCTGCTGTTTTAATACTCTATTAATTATCAAATTAAGTTAAATAACCATCAGAAAGCAAGCTTATTTTATCCTTTAAATAATTGATTGTGGCTTGTTGTTTGAAAGAGGACCGTTCTGGCGCGAATTCAAAAGCCAGTGATGATTTTGTTTTTTTAAAACTCGAGCAGTTTGTTTAATCAAACATGACTCAAATAAGTTTTACGTGCTACCCTAGCGGCGCGGGCCTGTCTATCACAACTAGTTTATTCTATGACGAGTTGCTCAACAGATGTCATTCTGGTAGAATAATGCAGCAAAATACTTGTGCGTTGGCTAAAATTACTTCAACTTTGATCACTTTTGTTCAGCACATCAGTCTGGCATTGTGCTTTATACCAACATAACACTATACCCCGAGCATGCCTTTCAAGCTTAGAATAGCAGAGGAATGTTATTGAATTCAGAGCAGTTACAGATGAGTTAATGAAAGAAGGAAAATACTGTTTTTTTCATAATGCCTTCTTGTTGTACTTGGGAATTAAAGTGGAATCTGAGGAATGTGACTCCTGTGTTATTTATTTTTACTTCTGAAGGCTTTTTGAAAACAATATTATGCGGCTCTATTGAGCCCAGGTTTCTTTAAGTGTTTCGCTTGGTATTTCGCAGTAGCTAACTTTAGAATTGTATATTGTGAGAATATTAATAAGCCTTTTTTATTTACGTGCAGTTGAAGAACAGCTATCCCACAACGACAATTTATCCTGGTATTTAATGCTAGAAAAATAAAATAGCAAGGACCCCGTTCCTGTGATCACAGATTAGTATTGTTATATTCTGATGGGATGTTGTGGGGTCAGTACTGAGTAATGACATCTCTTTACCTTGATACCCCTGCGAAACGAATACGGCACAGCAGGCGAGCTCCTTGTTAAGCAGCAGTGAAGAAAAGCTGTTTGTTTTAAACAGTGGGAGTGAGATCATATACCCGATTCTATAGAGTTCTGCCTTCCATAGTTCCATTTTTCACAGGTGCACGTGTTTGTATGGACAGATATTTGAAATGAATTGAAACCAGTGTTTTTAATAATTCAAGTATATTTTTGTCTTTTTTTTTTTTTTTTTAAAAAGAGCATTTAAATATCAGGAAGCAATGGTAGGAAGTTCACTTTAGTTACTAGTAATTACTTCAGCAGACTGTATGTAAAACAAAATAACGTTCTTCAAGTTCTTAATTAAAACATAATAAAAAAAACAAGTTGAAGTATAGTTATCAGATCAAGCTCTGTGCAAAGCCTTCTGGACAAAACCAATATTAATACCAAGTTTATAGAATATACATTTAATGTACAGTTAAAAATATGTATATATTCCTTAAACAAACCATGAAGTCAGAGATGAGCTGAAAATTAAAAACAACTATCTGTTATGATACAGAAAAGTCCAGATAAGGCCCCCATGCCATCTGAGCTTTGTCCTGTAGAGACATGTAGAAACATACAGTTGTAGTGTATCTTGCTGCTAGTTCATAATTGCAGTGATTGTTTCCTACTGATCTGCACAGAATATATAAAGCTTTACGCTGATATCTATAGCTTTGAGTGGATAGTATTACTTAACTCTAGCCTAGTTAACACTAATAACTTGTATTCCCATGGCAATTGTTCTGCTGTTTTGCTTTGAACTTCTCGGTGATATTTATTTGTTAGCAAAGTCATGCAGCAGTGCCATGAGAGCCTTGTGGAAAACGATTGTGAGCACGAGCACGCAGATAAATCCCTGTCTGCTCCTCCCATGTAGGATATTTATAATGATGAAAAGAATTCTTTCAGCGCTTAATATCTGGAGGTGAATCCTTTATCCTTGTACTGGTATGTCTGCACTACATGCAAAGTGTGGAAGAAAGAGTCCGTGCAGTGTCCCCCTCCAAAGATGATCCTGAGGAAAAGAGATTTGGTGCTGAGTATCTCATTATGGAGACACAGTTTTTAGATGAAATCTACTGCTGGATTTTGCACTGTCTACTAAAAATAAATACTAGATTGAATACAAAAGCCTCAGTTTTGCATTGGCGACGAAGCTATAGCAAATAACTGATTAATAGGATCAAATTATATAAAGTGTCTGCTATAGTAGGTTGGCTTTTTTACTGCATTATCTCTATTAGGTTAGAATCCACTTTCATTCATTACTTAAGAAAACTTTTAAGTATATGGATTATGCTAATATTTCTCATTTTGGCAAAGATTTTGGCTCTCTTCCCAATCTTACAGCAAGTGCAAACAGTGCTCCAAGGCAGAGGCTGTTGTTAATGTGCTAAATGCAAGGCACGTGCTACTTCGAAGACCTTTTATTGGTTCACAGGTTTGATTAGTAATGCTTCTTAGCAGAAGCTAAAATACATTTTATTTTTGGTTCTATCCAGTTGACAAGCAGAAACAAAACAAAAAAAACTTGAGACATGGAAGGAGAGTTTGCTATACAGTCTGGATATTTTCTCCTTATGTAAATTGTTAGTAAAAAACACCAAATCTTACTGTTTGAGAAAATTTTCCAGGATTGTAATATGAGTTGTTGAGGTCTGTACCTGGAAACCAAAGATATGAGACCCCTGAAGATATAGAAGGGTCATATATGCAAAAATAGTTATATTTCTTATTGCACTAGATATACCGTGAACCTAAATGTTTAGGGGAATCAGAATAGGTGACCTAGCAAAAACTGTAACCGAATTTCTGTTATTATCTTATCTTACCCAAAAGGGTAGCCTTTTGTTTGATATTTTGTATTGTGTTCTGCTCCAGGAATGTGTATTGTGAAAAGTTTAACACATTTTTGATGTTCTATAATTTGTCATTTATGATGATTCATAATTAATATATTTTTTTCCTCTAACAGTTTACTCAGTTTATTCTTGCTGAAGGCAAGAATTGTGCTCCCCCTGTATTGTTCATAACCCTCTGGAAAAGATCTGAGTCTTTGAGTGTTGGAAGTGCCTGTTTTGCAATAAGTAAATGGGGGAAAAAATAAAAAAATAAAAAGCTTGAGATCAGGGTGAAAATAATGCATTGTGGCTGTATGCAGTTTTGGCTGCATGCTTTGTTCTGTACCCCTTCTGATTTTATTTTGTTTTTGTTACAGGTAAAGCGGAATGTGTATGACCTAACGAGTATTCCTGTTCGTCACCAGTTGTGGGAAGGCTGGCCTCCTTCTGCCACAGATGACTCAGTGAGTAGCTCTGGTTATTTCATGTTTTAAACAGAAAGAGCTGATTTTTACTTGGTTTTATGGTCAGAGTTACCCAATAGCATTTTTTTTGTCCCATATGCCATAATTTAAGTTTATTATTACCTATATTTCAGAGCTTTATGTTGAGTGACACAGATACTAATATATTGCTTTCCTGAAGCACGCAGTTGCATGGAAGTTACTGATACCGATCAAATTCGGTGCATGTTTTAGCCTAGCCGCACACAGTGTTCCTCCATAGAAATGAAGTTGCACAACATTTTGAAAGTTGGAGATTGGAGACGACTATTGCAGTGCTTGAATATCAAGACAGCATCCTGTATTTGTGACGTATTCTGAGGACACATCTATATATTTTCCTCAATTGCGTCTGAAGCATCAGGTCACTGGTACACTTAAGCCTGGGCATGACTAAGCAGGCAGCTGTTCATGTTGAAATCAGCTTCACTTGCTTGTAAGCGCTTTTACACATCGGTTCTCGGAGAACTGACTAAAATTTGCAATTTTACCTCATTTTGAAATAGTAAATACGCTGTACACGATGCATTTCCATTTTCAAACATATTCCGCCAGTTTTTATATTATGTAGAAGTATAAGATATTGGAAGGTATTTAGAAATTAATTTTTTAGATCAATATGTACACTTGATAATGGAATCAGCTAGCTGTGAATTGTTTACAAATTCGTGAAATTGTGAGACAGCTGTAGAATTATGTCTCCTTGCATGATTGGCCCCACAGTGTATTTTAAGGCATCTCTTTCAGTTTTGCTTGGGTAATTTTCCTCTGGTGTTATATTCCCAATGCCAGTGATATCTACCTTTTCAAAAAAAAAAAAAAAGTGATAATAAAGGAGAACAAAAGGCAGAAGTAATAATGCAGGTAGGTTGTACATAACTTTTGTAGAAGTGACCTGCAGCAAAAAATAAGTATTTCTACTTCCATCATGATGCATGTAAACTAAGCGTTGAGTTGGTGTTTTCTACAAAGTGAAAATGGAGTGGAGATCAGCTTTTTCTTTATCTTCAGTGTATTACTTCGCTGCCAGTTTCTGCTCCCCTCCTTATAAAGGAAGAACTGCTGTTTGTATGATGAACTTGCTTCTCTTTTGGCTCTGGGTAAAGGATTTGTCAGTCCCCCACCAGAAAAGGCAAGAAGCAAAGGCTGTGCGATTGCCTGCACTTGTGGCAGTGTTTACAGAAACAGTAAGGTTTGAAAGATGTGGATAAGTCTGTTCATTCAGAACCATTCCATTCAAGAGCATGTTGGAGACTATAGATACAAGATATGAAATAACAGCATGGTGTCGTGTGGTGATTAGTCTTTGAAACGGGAATCCTTTTTTAACATTTTATTAGTTTACAGACTAGGAATGGAAGAGAATTGGAACCCCAAACTATTAATCTGTTTTCCCACAGCTCTTAGGAAAAACAAAATAAATGGAGGGAAAACCCTTCTTTTGACTAGGATCACTCACATATGTAAAACCCATAAATCTGTTTTAAGTCTGGTTCTACAAGTGACATTGTTGCAGGTGAATTTTTCCCTTTTCATCTTTAATGAAACTGGTGAATGTAGAGTCATCTGCTCCAAAGCAGGAGAGTCCTCAAAGCTCCCGGCTTGAGTCTGGTGCAGCTGAGACTTGTCAGCTGTGTAAACAGATTTGAATGTGTTACCAACCAAAATATAATTAATTTCTGTCTAAAATTAGAGGCCATAACTTAATATTTATAAAGATTTAATGTTAGCAATGATTATTTGAATATTTTTCCTTTACAAAGTAGAAATATTTAAGTAATAATTACTTCAGTGTTAAGTAATGAGCTCTTCAGTGCAGTGGCAGAATTTTTTAATCACTTTTTCTGTGCTGGGTTTTCCTGTGTGCTGTTTAGTGTGAGAGTTTAGCACTGTAGTCGCAATTAAAGAGTTAAAGACGGACTTGATTAAAATACTTTTTCATTTACATTTTATGCAGCATAAGAAATACTTTGTAATACCACAGGAGGCTTTTTCAGTGCAGTTCTCGTTAACCTTTGCCTTAGCAAACAGGACAACTAAATAGACTTCGCATAATTGGATTCCTGTATCATCTTGAGTCTCTTATGAACCTGACAGACTACAGTCTTCTGACACTACCAGCAAATTTAGTGGAGTCAATAGTCATTTAAAACATTGTTGCTTCATCTCCCCTCAGAGTTAAGATATGTTCCCTGCTTGTAGCTCTATTTAATGAAATATGGCTTGCTGTATGAATTGTCAATAACTCAGATATTTTTTGCACACTTGCACCTGGGAAATGTAGGTACTGAAACCTTCGCAGGTAGGTGGGTGTTTCTGTGCCGTGAGGTTTAGCTGTGGGGAGCAAGGTATACCTGCTCTCTGGAAGCCTTTACCATTCAGCAAGGACACATTCCTAGTTCTTAGTGTGCCTGGATAAGTTTAGCACCATGAACGATATCTCTTCTTCTCATTAAAGTTCCAACAATGTAAATGTCTGAGTTTTAAATCATTCTCTTTTTAACACGTTTACTCAAGTAAAACTGTAATTAATATTAAAGACTTAATTTATCTATTTTGGGGTCTGAACCATCAACTGATGTAATGAAGTCCTGAAAATTATGCTAGAAAATTAGAAATTAATAATAGTTTGTTTTAAATAGGCTTGCTATTTGTTCTCTATTTTTATTTTGAATATCATAATCACCCAAACACTGCTGAGCTAGTAAAAAGAGAACTAAGCCAGAATAATTTACTAGAATTTGTAAAATGTATTTTGTATACAGGCTGAACTTCAAAAATCTGCTGGTAATTACTGTCATTGCCAAGGGGAATGACTGAGCTTCAAATATGGGTATACATTAAAAAGAAATCAGAGATAAGTAGGTGGTGTTTTACTTATAGTTTTTATAAAGAAGCATTATGGTTTTGGTTACTTATAAACAGATGATTTTTTGCATATTAGCTTTACCCATGTATATTTGAGCTAAAACTTCCTCCTGCCCTGAAGCCAACGAGCGCTTCCACTTATTTGAGTGAGATGAGGTTTTGCCCCTGATGTTTCTGTTGGTTTCATGAGCCTGGAACACCAATGCATCAAGTGTGGGCAGCAGAAGCAGCACATCTTCCCTTCTTGGTATTTAAGCTAAGCCTTTATATATTATATAACATTGTTGTAGGTCACTTCAATGCAGCAATGAGAAACACCTACTTATTAATAAGTAATGATAATTAGCTAGTCACAGTGGAATTTACTTCTGCATGGAAAATATTTAAAACCCTTAGAATGAGCCTGAGGGAGGGGAAAAAGAGAGACAAGGATGGAAGATGAAGTGCCCCAAGTTGCCTCTGCTGCAGATCTGGTGCTGAGGACTTGATGCAATTTAGGGCATGGTTAATCAAGACCTCCTGTTGGCATTCCACCACCAGTACCTGCACTTTCTCCTCCTGTCAAGAAAACCAGTGACTCCTCATTTAGGCAGAGGTAGGACTGGAGCTGTAGATTCCCAGGAGAGGGAGGCAGGTTCGACTGTGCAGCCGCCCTGTTGAGGCTCCACATGGTCCCCAGGACCTCTGCAGTGGCAGCGCCTGCATGGCGGATGTCCCTAGCTGAATTTAATCAAGATTTCTGGGTTACAGTCCAAACTCTCAGATTATTAGTGTACTATTATGTTTTTATTATCATCACATTTACGTGCAATCTATTTTAGTGCCAGTGTTGTATTTAGCTATTTCACTGGTAAGTACTAAATGCAGTCTGTTTATACAGATAGAAATAGGAATTAAAAATGCTGACAAATAATATTCTGGTACATTATAATTTTTGGATGATCTCCAAATTTTTGGAAAGTTTGATTTATGACATCTGAATATTTAGTATTTGGAGAGAGAGAGAGAATGTGTGTGTGTGTGTGTGTCTTTACTTGTAAGTTCTTACTTTGGTTTTATTTAAAAAAAAAAAAAAGGGGGAGGGGAGAGGGGGAGTCCTACATTTGATTCATTTGAATATATATATATGTATTTTATTTCCAGCTTTTGGTCATAGCAAAGCAGAGCAAGGAGTGATTTAGAACTAGTAAAAGTGGTATCTTTGCATTACTTGATGCATCCAGACTAGTTTTAGTACTGAATTTTTTGCTTATCCAAGGCAAGGTGTGAGGGAGGGAAGAAGGATGCTGTGGATCTGCTCCTCCTGCCTACTGGGAATATTTTATAGAAACTGTCTTGTTCTTAGTGTGTTCTGTGATTAATTATCGAGCCCAAAGAATTCTGCGCAGTGCAGCAGGACACATAGTATGCTATGTATTTAGCAAAATAGTTGGTACCTCAAGAAATTGGTTGTCTTTGATATCATAACTAAAGATTTGCAAACGTGTATTACTCAAGTTTTGTCCTTTTCATAGAGTTTTGGTCAAGGACTTGCTGCTAAATAAGAAGAAGCAGGAGCTTTATGTTTATGAAGTAATAGTGCAAGTTAGTGCAAGCCTGCGGTGTGAATAGGAATTGCTCATCTACAGCGATACGATGGATGGATTGTTTCCCTGTGGCTTGCTGGGCCGCTCGAGGCTTGTTCTGGTGCACTTTCCATTCCCATGCACCATGTATGCCAGCCTGATTGAGGGAAAAGTGGGAGTTTTTGAGCACAATTCTCTTGCCACATCCTATTCTCACCTCTTCTTCTCCTAAGGATCTCGTTTTTGGGTGATGGGCCCTGCCAAATGCGACTCGATGGAAGGGACTCCCAGCTGGTGCTTTCAGTGTGGTGGTCAGGCCGTGTGCCCAGGCGCCATGTTAGACGGACAGCCGTGGCCCAAGAAACACCCTCACTCTGTGTCCCAGGCTGGGGGCTTCCACAGCAGCCTCATTACTCTGGTTTGCTCGTATGGGCACAGAAAAATCAACACCACTTTGTTGCCTTTAAGCACTGAACACGAGAGAAAGCCAAGGACCATTAGGCCCTTGCTGTGACGTACAAAGCACTTATTCCTCTGACATTAATGGTCGTCAAGACCTGTTGCCCTTGGTCTTTGGGTTGCTTAGTGGGAATCGATAGCTGGCCCAGCCTTTGGCCACTCTCTTGGCAACTCGCGCCCGTCCTCGGTGGTCTCTGCTCTTAGCAAAGAGCCTCCCTGGCTAAAGGGCCACCTCTTCTAAATACCCACCATCGATAACCAAATCAATGTTGCTGCCTCTTCTGCCATTGCTTCATGACACCACTCGCGGGCAAAGCCTCTCCTTGTGTCTCCATTTTTAATAAATCTCTACGAGACAGATTTGGTGGAAATTGCTCATCTCGTTGATGGGAGCATCTCTGTCCTTTACGGTGCATTTGCTGACAGTAGCGATCAACACAGAACGCGACGTTTTTTTACACTTTTATTACTTTCAAAGCACCAGTTTGAATGGTGTGGATTCAGATGTATAAAAGAGATAAAATTACCGACAGCTTTGAGTGGCAGTTACACATCAAACCTCGCGGGGGTTTGACAGACAACGAATATCGTTATTAGATGCTTTTTCCATAATTGCTGACATTTATCCAGTGTTTCACAGTATTTGCTAATGTATTAATGCAGTCAATCTTTGAGAGGCTGCACATGCCTTTTTAGCCCTGGCTTTTATGGGATTCTTAAATTCATAGACCCGCCGATACTTATTCCCTGCTGGTTGCCGTAGTGACAGAGCTCAGAGATAAGCCAAGACAGAGCCCTTTTGTGATTGCTTTTCAGGTGACATTCAGCGGCAGCTTGAGTAGAGTGTCCTTTTATAGTTCCTGTAATTCAGAAAATGATAACAGCTTTCTGCTGCTTAGGAGAGAGGGCTCTCGCCTGCTCCCGGCGGGATTTCGGCTCGCTCGCGCGCCTTCATACCCACGCCGGCCTGATAAAGTTCTTATTATTGGGGAGATTTCAAAGTGCAGGGGATTGAATTAATTACAGCGGGTTGTCAAATTTGAGGCAGCTACTGCGAATGAAACTTTAAAGCCCCGGTACATGTTCCCAGGCATACAAGTTAAATCCAAAACATTTTAAGCAACGAGACAGTATTAATTGCAGGAGCTCGGTTAATTAACCTAGATACTAGTTTGGCGGTCTCGAAATGCCAACCAGTGCAAAAGCAATCTGTAAGTATGTGTTGGTTAGCACTTTGTTTCTAGAATTAGTTAATAAATGCAATTAAAATGATAATTTGGGGAAGGAATTTTATTCATATGGATTTTTTCTTAAAGTAGAGGCCTTTCTTTGCCTAAATACCCACATTTTACAATGGTTTACTGAAAGCCAGAATCATTCATCTGTATGATAAACTTCCTGGAATTATAACATAGATTTTACATCTAAAAGACACATCTCAAATATTGTTTCTGGGTGTAAGCAGGCTAATAGTCTCAGATTGCATTAGAAAGAGAGAAAACTTAAGTTTACCAAGCTGCTGAATAATGAAAATGCATAAATGCATAAATGTTAAATAAATCTGCTGTATATACATGGTCTGAAGTCTTTTTGCTGAAACAAATGATTTTGCAAAATGCAAATATTTAAGTTGCATCTACAGGGTAATTTTTGGTATAGTGAATACATTTTTTAAAATTAAATATCAAGTATTTCATTTACAGTTAGCCTGGATTTCTTCACAGTGATGTAATGATTTAATTCAGAGCATGCATTCTAGGTTTTCTTACCAATTCTTTAAAATATGTACATATTTTTTTCCTAAAAGAGGAAATTCTAGAACATTTTCTTACGTGCTAAAATATTGTATTCTACTCAGTTTCTGGTAATCTCAATTTTCTGCTGAAGATATGATCAGAATATTATTAAAGTGGTATCAAAGTCAGATTTTTCTGGTTCATGTCTGTCTTCTAGTTTTTTGTTTTATTTTTTTTCTCCCCATGTACTCTGTGAAATGTTTTTTGGTGGTAGTGGTGGTGATGATGGCTTCTTTCTTCTGCTTTTTTTTTTTTTTTCCTTTTTTAATTCAGGTCAGTCAGTCTCTTTGGGGCAGGATTGACTCTTGCTTTGAGCCACCAACTCAAATGTTGTGTTTGAGGGAGAGTGCAGTCTTGTAGTTCAGAGTGTTGCATCTGTAGAGAACAGCGTAGTAGGAAAGAAAGTAGGACTAGAACAAGCTTCTACCTTTGCACATCCATCCCCCTGTCCTTAGTGTGGCCTACCTCCATAAAGGGTGTTTCTCTCAAATATCTACTCTGAGATACTCCTCTTCTGAGCTAGTTCAGGTATCTCTAGCTTCCATGGCATTATGCAGGTAGACATGCCCAAGATATTTTCTAATCCTCATGGTAAATGAGTAGCATACAGACTTTTAGGTCTTTTGGGTAACTGCATTGGGACTAATTGATGAATAGCTGTGTCCTTGATTTCTCCAAGGTGGATTACAAGTCATAATTCAAACAGTTAATTACTATTTTGTTACTGAAAATGTGACCTGGAACAGATGGATCTCCCAAAGCTGCAAGTTTGTCTTCCTTTGGGATTGGCTTTGAAGAAGATTCAACTCTGATCTTTTTAACTGTGAGAGGATATGTGATCTTTTTAACTGTGTGAGGATACGTGTGAAAGTCCTACACTTGGGCAGAATAGTCCCCAGGAGCAGAACAGGCTGGGCCTGACAGGCTGAAGCTCTGCTGAAGAGGACCTAAGGATTGTGGTGGACATCACGTGAAGACGAGAGAGCAGCAAATCGTTGCAGCAGTGGGGATAAACTGTGTCCTGGGCTATGGCAGCAATAGTATAGCAAACTGCTCAAGGGATATGATTATTCCCATTCTGCTCAGTGCAGGAAATACTGTGTCTGGTTTTGTTCCTCTCAATTCCTGAAAGAGATTGAACAACTGGAGAGAATCCAGCAAATGCCCAGGAGGGTGATTGGAGAATTTTACATATGAAGAAAGCTTGAAGAACTTTAGGTTGTTCACCTCAAAGAAAACTTGAGGGATCTAATTGTAGTCTTCCAACGCATGCAGGGTAGTTTCAGAGAAGGTAGAGGTGCTCTCTTCAAAAGGATGCATGGTGACAAGAAGCAACGGGCACAAGCTGCTTCAGGAGAAATTCTGTCGGGATGTGAGAAAAAATTCTTTGCTGTGAGCAAAACTGAACGCTGGAGTAGGTTGCCCATGAAAGTGGTGGGAATGAATGAATATCCCCTTGCAGGGAATATTCTGGACTCTGCTTGAGAGGGCTTTGGATAACCTGGAGATCATATACGCACCCAGTTCCCACTACTCAGGACTGTTTTCCAGATGCTTGGAAGAATCTTGCTGCTGAGACATATTCCAGCTCTGGATAGAAACTCCAGGTAGAAGATTGTGCACTCCTCTGTGCTAGCAGCATACTGCTTACTTTCCTTCCACATGCAGTTTAAAGTGCGAAGCATCAGTTTCTCCTAAATTCTATAGGATTCTGGAGAATAACTGTGCAATGCTAATAATGGACATGTACATAAGGACTTGAAAAAACAAATTCATTGCTGATGTAAGACAGAAGTTTGTACGCTTCAACGTGATGTGCTGGTGTCATGATTCTACCTAGATTCCATTTAGATACATAGAAATATCAGAGAGTGTTTCTTTTTTTTTTTTTTTTAATTATTTTACATCCCAGTAGAGGTAGCAACAGGAACGATTTCTTCCCAGGAGTTATTGCAGAGAGAGGTGATCTCCCCTGCCTGGGCTGGAGAGGGTTCTTGCAGGATCACCAGTTCCTCCCTCTCTCTGGAGCACCAAGCTACAGGCTGTCATCACTAGCAAGCAGGGAAGCGGTTTCTCCTTTCCTTCGGCAGACACGTAGGCTGTCTACCCTCCTGGCTGCTCCTCTGTGCTGGCTGCTCAGCTGGCACCCTGGACTTTCCTCCAAATCCATTACGTGTTTTGCCTCATAGTAATAGCAGCTTGTGTCATGCACCTACATCACTTTGTAACCCAGTTCTCACAGGAGAGCGCTTTTGGCATCGTTTTCAAAGATGCCTGAGATATCTCCTGTTCAAGAGGCTGGCAAGCAGTGTTGCCTTGGCAGTGACAACAGACCCTCTTGACATATCTGGAAGATTTTTCAAGTCCTCTTTGCTGAGCTTTTTCCATGATCTAATAACTCAGTATTTGAGTTATTAGGTACTTATTTGAGTACCTTGGAGCAGTATATCCATATGTCAGTTTCCTTGATGCATTTCTCCCACTGGCCAGAGTAAATGCATTTCTTTGTCAAAAAAGGTACAGTTGTCTTTTTGAAATAATATTTGTTGATAGTAGGCTTGTTGCTTGTCTTGTTTTCTGCTAACACAGTTGGAGAGCTTTTCACCTTTATGGTTGACATTAAACTGCCATAATCTTTCAAAAGATTTTCTTAAGGTAATTTCAGAATTTTAATTTAAGTCCATGTGTTTCCTTTTGTCAAAGACTCCTTGTTTTAGTCCCAGATTTTATAGATATCTGAAAGACTTGGTGAGGAAGACAAATCCAGGGGACTACTTCCTATTGCCCACATTTGTGCATGTTGATAACAGAGCTAGTTTAGTCACCCTTACTTTCAGGTCATCTGGATCATGAGTTTGGTGAAAATATGACACAAAATTGCCTCGTACCAGTTTACACTCTAGTAGAGTTATAACTACAACCCTGCTCTGCTGAAAGGTTTTTTGGTTTTTGCTCTTTTTGCTCAAGTAGGCTTTGTTCCTCTTTTTGAAGCAAGATAGATGTTGCTGTCCTTGTGTAGTCAAGGAAGAGACAGATAATCTTTTAGATTAACAGGAACGGCCTTATTTAAGGGCTCTAACTCACCTTATGAAGACTAGAATATTCATTGCAGTGTTGAGAAGTTAGAGGGACTACATTTGCCTCGTGTCCTGCTGAGAGAAGCTAGCAAGAGCTATTATCAAAGACTCCTTTTCTCCTCAGCCATTTAATAGTAGCAGCTTCTTTTATTCTCTGCTCTTGGAGAGCAGAATAGGAAGTGATAATCTCCTTGGAATACAGCAGACACCTGTTTGATAAGTGGTAATTACATTATTCCTAGAGGATTATCACAGTGGTGCTTATTTCTTTTGTAATGAAACTCCACTATATAAGCAGACCAAAGCTTCTCTAGAAGGTGCATGAAAATCCATTGCTGTAGGTTGGAGGTGTTTGGGACTCTGTAAACAGAGTTTCGTTTTGAGTAGATGTGTGGTAAGTGAACTTGCCTTGTATAGCAAATGAAAGCAGTGTAAAACCACAGCAACATTCTTACTGTTTTATATGTGAGCGAGAATATGTTTGCTGTTGCTAGAATTTTACTTAGATTTTGTTCTAACTGTACGTAGAGCCTGATGTAATATTCTTAAATACTTCTTCTAAAAAAAAATTGTTGTTTAAATCATATTAAATTAATGCATAGGTAATTTTTTAAAATGCACAAAATGGAGCCAGTCTGTTCTTGGAATTTTTTTTTCAAGTCTAATAGACTAGTGATAAACTATAGAACTAACAAATGTTAGATGATAAATCTATTTTAGACAGATACCAAATACAAGAAGAACTCAAGTTTTTGATAGAAATTGTTGGATTTAATTCCTTTTTTTTAAATGTAGTTACTGCCCCCTGGTCAAAACTCAGACAGATTTGCAGCTTGGCAGATTTTCCTTGTGACATTTAATAAAACAGTGCACTTAAGCAACTCAGTCTTCTCATTTCTAAGAGGAGGCCTGGGATTTAATACTAAACTTTCATAAAAAGAAAAGTAACTACGTGGCTTCTGGTGGATTTTTTTTAGAAATTGGGCACCTCTGTCTTGTTAGATATCTAAGAAAGTCCAACCTAAAATGTTGGGAGGATTCGTATTTAAGTCATTGGAGACCTCTGAACATTTATATATACTTTTTAAAAATTTAATTTTTTATGTTCTTAATGTTTTACTCTCCTCACTTGTACCAATTTTACAGGAAGGAATAGCATTCTATACATAGCTTTAGTAAATAAATGAAACTAACACGTCTGCCTTAGCACAACAGCTGAAGGCTTAGGGATACTGAAAGCATATGTGGTTATTCAACTTACTAACGTTTCCAGTTTTGACCTTTTTACTTTAATTGAGGAGCCTGTATGTGCAGTGCCTTTAATCCTGCTGGTGCGAAGAAATAAAGGCCTTTTCATATATTCCAGGTGAAGGAAGCAGAGAAAATAAGAAACAGACACCCTTTTCAGAAGGTCATTTTTAGAAATCAGTCACACCATGTTTTCAAAAGGCTAACACTGCAAAAATGGGATTCCTCGAGCAGCGATAGCCAGGGAGAAGAGGCAGCACAAAAAGCCTATCAGTGTTTGCACCATTTATTGGAAGCAGTGTTGCTAGCACAACTGCTTGAAATCTGCCAAGGAATTATATAGTGCTGGAAACGTATCCAGATTTTTTTTTCGCTCTTCTGTGTGCCATCCAAAGCACTTTATGATGCTGGGAAGTAAATGGCATCCCAACATAGTCCAGAAATGTGCCAAGTGGTTGGCTGATACTCCTTGTGAATGCAAAACTGTTCCCAAGATACATCCTTGAATGTCTGCGCTCAGCAGTGATCAGGGCGATTCAAATTGATTGGTGTTTTATACTGTCGCTTATTGTTTCATTTTGCAGTTGTTCTTTAGTTTAAAATTCTCTTTAACAATTTTGAATCTCTTCTGAATAGTAAAAAAACAGTGGGACAATTTGTGATCAGACCAAACAGAAGCATTATTATTATTATGCTCTCCTCCATGGCAATTACCTGTTTGCTTAAAGAAAACAGCAGAAACAACAGACGCTTTGTTTCTGCACAGAAGCAAGTGAAACAGGACAGTGTTGTTACCTTGATTTCAGCATTTAAGCTGTGAAGAATTTTGAGGGAAGGAGACTTAGGAAGACAAATTTTCCTGGTTTAGTATCGTTTGCAGTTACAAGAACATGATGCCACATCCGTGTCAAGTGTAGCTGAATTTTGCACGGTCGCCAATAGATGATCCAAAGTAAAAGTGACATCGTAAAATGCCATAATCCCACTGAAGAGCATGTGGTGATGGTCCTCAGAGAGATAATGGATCTGTGGATGCTGGTGTTTTCCCACGTTTCCAGGTACTAGAAAGATTCTCAGCATTTTTCCTATAGACTTTTTCTTTTGTTTGGCTCAATCCTACTCTCATTTAGCGAATGGAAATGGGCATGTGTGCTTTGACTCCTGGTGTTCTTTGTCACCCAAAGGCAGTCGTGCTCGTTCAGCCCACGCTGAGAAAAGATTTGGGAATCCCAGTTTGTTGATGAGTAATACTGTATTTATCTTAGGTCTCGTTTCGGTGAAAGAATATTTATTTTCAGTGCCTGAGACATTCAGGAGCACACGGTGAGTTATAATCTGTCCTGGGTGTGTAGGTTTTGCAGATCAATGCTCATTCACACAGGTGTGCTTATTAATAAAATCACTTAACCAATTTACATGAGTAAGTTTTAATCACTGAGTAATTAGTGAAAGCATAGCCGAGGAACTGGAAATTTGAGAAATGTGTCATTATTTGCATATCAGTATAAAGCAATTACTAAATTAAGGAGTGCACGTTGTGACAAACACGAAGCTCCTTTACTGTTGCTTTGTCAGTGCACATTAACATCAACTTGATGTGAAAGCCTGGCTTTCTCTGCATGAACGAAAAATCCTAAGGCAGAAGTACACAATGAATCACCCAGAGTTTGGAGGCTAACGTGCTCAATTGCCTTGGGGTTCAGAGCGAGGGAAGAAAAAACTGATGTAAAAGACCATTGAGAAAACGTATCAGTGGAAAGTAATTAACTCAAGATCCACAATTAGCCCCATGGTCCATACTTAACTGTGTTCCAGGTCTTTCAGCATTTATTTAATTCTGTTACCCTGTGTTTCAAGTAGCTGCAAATGCCTTGGCAGATTTTCCATCCTTTTTAATATTTACAGGTTTTGTCTAACAATAATACACTCTGGAAGTGATCCTGGGTATTTGTTTCAATCTTTCAAATACATCACTTTCTTATTAGAATCTGTTGTATGAGCAAATATTATTTCCCTGTTGTTTCTTTTAAATATATTTGAGGCTTGAAGCAACATTAAGTACTACTGTATCTGTTCTGCTTTGATTCCTGAGCTTGCCTAGCTAGGCTTAATCAAATCAGGTAAATAATCAAAATGAGGGACCGTTTTCTCTTACATTTGGCTGACAAATGAGATTGGTAGACTTGCCAGCAACCCAACTGGTGGGTAACAGTAACCTTAACAAAAGCTGGAGTGCTCGGAGAAGAACGGGCAGAGTTTAAGTCTCTCCAGAAACTCCTGATAGTGTTTTGTGAAGTCTGCTTTATCCTGCTCCACCATCCTTCATCTGGATCCGTGGCACAGTAATACTTCCTACTTACAGTGCCATGGATTCCTCTTTCCTTTGACCCGTGTATGATCTTTGTCCATCAGCAGCTTCCAGAGTATCTTCTGTGCGCTGCCACCTTTAGCGCGTCGCCCGAAGAGCTCCCACGGTTCGGCCTTCGGAACAAGCAAGGAGGGATGAGATAGGTACCTTTGCTGTGCAGCCCTTCGGAATAAACTTAAGGAGAAAGTTGGAAAATTAAGGCTAGCAATCTATCAGTGCTAATCTAAGGATTTTTTTTTTTTAATTTGTTAATATTTGAGGTCCTGTTTCAGTTCGGCTCTTTTGGAATCTCCATTTTAACGGTTTAGCATTCCTTCCTTATTATAATCTTCACCACAGTGAAGAGTTCAACCATGGGAACACCGCTAAAATCCTTGGAATGAATTTCCTACAACCTGCATTGACAGGTTTAAATTACGTACTCTGACACTGTTCTTGTGGCGGGATTAGAAACTTTTTTTTTTTTCAAGTGAAACCTGCGATAAGTAATTGTCACCGCGCGCCGGTACGACGCTAATTGGAAGTGACTTGTCCAAACTGGCCCTAGTAACATGAAGAAACCTAAACTTCTAACAGCAGAAAAAGAGTAGAAAAAGTGAAATGAACCTTGAATAAAGCTGTCAGCAGTAATTATCTCAACAACACTTTGTGAGGAGTTAGAATAAGCACTGCTGATTTATAACCTGAACATACTCCACCCTACAGATTATTTTTTTTCATCCAGTTAGTGTTTAAAATGAAACCTTGAATACCTGTCGAGTCTCTGCTGCGGTGTTGAAGATGCATAATAAGAATGAAGTTATTTTCCAGAGGAAGTTGATTTCAAGGGCTGTCAGATTCTTTTTTTTTTTTTTTTTTAGACACTTCTGTTTGTTTTCAAATTTGTACCATAATTCTAATAAAAGGCAACCTAGAGAGTACTTGCCTTTTTTTTTGTTTCCAGCTAATGCTACTTGATGTGAAAAGGCAAAGTGGTTAACCGGGAATTACATCCACTTATTGTTGTTCAAGGAGGGATAAGGGTTGGTGTTGTGGACAGGCTTTAAGTGATTTCGCCTTTTTTAAATTTTATACTATACTTCAGGCTATGTGGTCAATAAGGCACTGCTATTGAAGAGAAATGTTGGATTCTTCACAAACTACAACCTCAGTTTTATTAATTTCAGAATATTCATTCAATTTATTTTAATGCAACTTCAGTTTACTTGCTCCCTCTTGATATGATAGTGCTTGCCTTCTACATACAGTGTGTTTCAGTATGAAAAGAAGTAATTTTGCATTCTGTTGCTAAAGAAAATATTTATTAGCTTCAAGGGAAGAGCAAAGCAGAAACTGAACTTTAATTGTCAGAAATTCTTAACCCATCCAAGTTTAAAACATTGCTTTTAGACTTGACTGCATTAATTCTCAAATCCCATATCCTATTGACTTTGTAAGATTATATACTGAAAACAAGATATATATTTTTTTAAATTCATCATTAGAGTTAAATGGTGGGTTTTGAAAAGTGCTGAACACCTCTTTGTTCCAGGGAATTTAGTGAGGGTTTGCTCGAGCACCATGGGCTGCCCATGTGCTGTTAGAGGGTCTGGTTAAAGGCTGAAAGCCAGAGCTGTGGTAAGAACAACCTGACGTGCAGGACCTCTCACAGCATAGCAGGGTCCTTGTGGAAACCATAGGCTTATTTAATCTCAGAAAATATAGGTTACAAAAGAGAAGTGGCAATGGGGATGCTAGCGAGCTTGGAGCAGCAGATTCAGGTGTCCTTGCCCATGTGGAGCCTGAGGCTGAGCTGCACCTCCACCGCGCGCGCTGCAGCGTGTCTCAGTGTCACCTTGCTCCCATGGTGAGCAACCACGTGTAGTGAGCAGCAAGCGGCGTGACTTATTTTCCATGTGATTTAAATCGATTGTTTGATAATTTGGGGTCTTTCTGCAGAGTAAAGGTAGGTGGAAAGGCTCTGTAATTCCCTAGTTCACTCTCAGACTGTGATTTGGCTTGTCGTAAAGACCTGAGTCTGAGACTTAGGTCTGTGCCTTGGCCTAATCCTGCTGGAAAAATATTTCCAATTTCCCATTCTGCATAGCTGGAATAGTAGTCTTTCTGAACAGGGAACTTAGCTCATCTAGTGAGGGGAGAAAGGGAGAGGACACCCTGTTAGACTAGGAGAAAAGAACTGGTTTGAATTCCTTAGAGATCTGTCCATCAAGAGGAAGGGATGAGTGATGATGAATATACATTGCAGACATCTAAACTGAAATCTGTCTAAACCAAGCAGCAAGAGAGTGTCTTGCCTAGTAAAATTTTACATACACTGACTGAAAGGACAGGGAATAAACTGAAGCCAGAGATAGGAAAAACTTCTTTGCAGAGCCATGCCCTTCAGCTGAGAAGATCTAGAAAGTCAAATAATTGTTTAATCTCGTTTATTAATTGACTGATCTTGGTATACATGAAAGAGTTTGGTTTCCTCTGTATGTTGGTTAGTGTCCACCTCATCTGCTAGTACAGTGTCCATATGGAGTACGGTGGAGTACTGGGATAAGAACGGTCTTTCTCATACTTTTGGTTCATGTAGTTAGCTTTCCTAAAAAAAAAAAAAAAAAAGGCATGTTTCCTAGCTTCAAGAAAAGGCATCCAAGCATCCATCTATACGGTCACTGTCATTTGTCATACTCTGGAAGTTAGCTTATATTATTAAGAAAACATGCCAGATCATGGGATAGTAAGTTTAATATGATTAATGAAATGTTTTACAGAGCACCTTCCTTACCCGTCTATCCTTAATCCTTCTGTTACCTAGCGAGGAGAAAACAGAATCACAGTAATTCCTGCAATGAGAAGAGAGTGCAGATCATTGCGGAAGTGAAATTTTGGTAACGGAGCTTCCTGACGGGCGTTGAATATTTTGCTGCAAGCACCTCTAATTATTTTGAATAGCTCACCGTGGGGTATTATGGAAAGGGCTAAGTCATGTTTGTTTCTTATACATTAGCTGCACGTAGGTGAATAACCCAGTATATTAACAGACTAAGTAGTCCGTGTTGTTGGCCACAGGGAGCGTTTGAGTCGGGATTCGGTTTCAGTCTGTAGGCAACGGTGCTTTCATTTCTGATGAGGAGCTTCTCATGTGATGTATGCTTATTATTAAAGCCCCGTGCTCCTGATACGGGACTTCTAAAAAGAGTTCTTGTTCAGCTGATGACCTCCTGATTTATAAATATTATTTTGGGATACTCTTTCCATATTGCTTACCATTTTTTTTTCCTGTAACACAGAAACACAACTGAGTAATATTGACAAGCTAGTTGTGGTCAAAGCACTAAATGGTGTTCGTAGATGTGTTTTAGTTTTCAGAGCTGGTATGTGCTGGAATAATATTTATTACTGGGGCAGTTAGAAATTTATAGATGTGATAAATTCCACTTGTTACAACAGCTCAGTTTCGAAGACCTTGCTTATTCAAACTTAGCACGAACTTCTAATCTTAATTATTTAGATATATTTATTTAGATATACTTGTAATGGCTTAACCACTTTTAATAGTATTCTAGATATTATTCACATACAGCCAGGGTTTTCAGAGCAAAAGTGATGTTTGGGGATTTGAGGATATTTCCTGAACAGATACTGTCTGACTTTGGTTTTTGTGTTGGCTAACAAGGGGAAAACAGACGTTTCCAGTTTACAGCAAAGTTGATATCAATACCCTTTACGTGAGGTATAATTTTGAATTGATTGCTCCAAAGATCCTGCCTTATGGAAAGACAGATGGGAAGGGTGCTGAATTGCGTGGAGGCCACGTCGTGAAGGATGTCGTCCTGGGCTCCTTGTGTGGATTTATAACAGACGGAAATTAGAAATGGCAGCCCAAAAGATTTAGGATTCGTGAATCTGAGTGTCCTTAATTCTTTAGATTATAGAAAAATAGAATAGCACGTGCCTGAACTGCTTCAGAAGTGATCTTTTTGCTTAGTATTGATGTGCTTTTTATAATTTCCAAAGTAAAGGTTGAACTTTCTGTCTCAAGAGTTTTTCTCAAGAGAGAAAAAGACCATCTGCTTTACTGCTAAACTAAAATGACTTAGTTCTAGAGCCACCTCTGTGCCTGTAGATCACTTCCAAAGTGAAACACCTCTTGCCTCTTTGAGCTAACCTTTCCTTAGCAAAAGCTTCTCAAAGAAGCTGAAGCAGAGTGTGATTTGTCACACAGATGTTTGCAAAGAAAACGTAGCAGCAGCTGCCCAGGAGCAACATGGAATGGCTTCTGGCGTTGAACCCTTGCTGCTCTAGGCTCATTTTTGAGGGACCTTCAGCCACTGTAATCTGGGGCTGCATGTTCAGATTGCAGCACCCCACTACTGGGTCACTCATAGAATCATATGGTTGGAAAAGATCTTCAAGATCATCAAGTCCCACCATCTCTTTTATGAAGTGTGTGTAACCTGGGCAAAGTTTCCAGTTTTATAATAGCCAATTTTCTTTATTTTTAAAAGGCAATAAGAGTATTAATTAGACGGGTGGATCATTACAAATAATACAGTATACGCTCTTTTCATGAGTGTCATTAGGTAGTCACGCTTGACCTGTGTGTCATCTCTAATACTTCACTTGTGCCAGAATATTATTACTCACTTCCCTTAAGATAATAGCGATGTTTTTCATGCAGCTAAACTTCTGTTTAACCTTACCAGGAGAATGTGACAGTAGGCTAGTTCAGACAGGTTAACGTTGTTAATGTTCATTTGGTAACTAGCTGCTTAATTAGCTCGCTTCGACCCGCAGCAAATTAAATCTTTGGGAGATCTAGCAGGCAAGGAGTAAAGTCATTCCGAATTATGCATAAAAAGAAGCAGGGTATTTCCAGTGCTCGTGGCAGTAAATGAAATGTCAGGCTTATGATTTATTCTTGGGTTTTGATTAAGGATGATTTAAATTTGATTTGGCTTAACCGTTTTTGCAGTCAAATTATATGTTCCACAAATACAGCATCCTCGTAATTAAAGTGTCTCATTTTGTGCCCAAGAAAAGATAGTCATGATTTCTATAGGATTTAGAAAATGTTTTTTGTCCTTTAGATGTTTCCAAACGAAGCATTTACTAGAAGCACCATTTTGAATGTTCAGCCAAAAAAGGCAGTAAGATTTGTAGAGAATCAAATATTTTTTCAGAATTTTCAGTTTCTGCAAAAGCTGGATTTGGTACCAAAATGAACCAACTGTTTTAATTTAAGATCTCTTCATATTGTAGATTTGACCCCATGTCTTATCAAAATAGGACTTAGGGGCTGCAGAAAATTATGTTTTAGGATCATCAGATTCCCTTTGCCATGTTGGATGCACTTTCCCAAAGAGGGAAGTAGCCCATGTGTACCCTGCAGCTCTATAAAGAAATATGTGAAAGGGTGCTCAAAATGGCAAAGAATAGCACAGAAGATTTTGAACAACTTTTCAGAGGGGTTTTGAATGTTCCTTTGTTGAGCACGGAAGATAACGGGGCTGCAATTTTATTTTGCCTTAAATGTTACTTGTTATCTCATAAACGTGGGTATTTTCTTGGCTATTAGCTAAGTGATGGACTCTTACAAGGAAAGTTAGTAGCTTTATGGCTGCCTTCAAAGGCAAGAATCTTGGCAAATTTCCCAATTTAGTGAGTACTATATAATATAATTTAGTGAGTATTATACAGTTTAGCTTACTGAAGCTCCATCTCTACTTCATGGATCCCAATGGTCTCACTGTCTTCAGTAGGATTTTTCTGATAATAACATAGTGTGTTTGAATTCTTGTCTTTAGTCATAACCATGAACACGTTTTTGAACAGAATGTGCAATAGCCTCTCCAAAAAGGAGTCTGATCATCTTGCCCTTCAGATGGTGCTTTTTTTTCCCCATTACTGCCTTCATTTCTTCTTTCCCACATTTAACAAGTGTAGATTGTAGGAAAAAGTAGGAGAGCAGTGCTCTTTCTATTGACATGAGTATCATTTCTCTACTGACCCTAATTTCACCATAGTCTTGTTGGGCTTGTGTGTGTTGCAGTTCACATGGAAAATGCTGGAAGTGCCTTTGGTAATGACCAAGGTGGAAATTAAATGTACTTTCTGAGTAGAAGTTTTGAGTTTTACTATTTCTGACACTAAACTCTTTTTCAAGATGATTAAAATGTTTTTGCAAGGTAACTTAATTGTTTTATATTAGTTGCATCAGTACCTGTCATCTTAGCTTTAACGTTTGTGAATTAATTAGGAAGGAAAACTGAATTGCCTGTACTTCATCAAGGTCTCCTACTGTATAGCTCACTTCATTTTTTTTTTAATATGGGGAGAAAAATAGTCTCAGCATGAAAACAAATCAAATTAATATGGTAATAGTGTTAGTAAGATCATTAATAAGGTATCTTAAAATTTTTGAAAAGTTTACTTGAACTCTTAAAACCCTCAGACAAATCAATAAATCCTTTTTGTTTTCATTTAACTACACAACATATTTCTCTTATTCTAGTTTAAATTCAGCAAATCTACAAATAGTGCTTCAAAGTCCAGTCCCAATTTAAGAGAAAATAACAGCTCAGGCCAGTTTTAGGCTTGCAGTTCCATTTGTTTCTAAGGTGCTTTGGGTACCTATAAACCTCCTTTGCTGAAAAATGCACAAACAGCTGTTGCTACCTTTTTTTTTTTTTTTTTTTCCTGCAAGCATCTACAGTCCCTATTTCATCTGCTGGGCAAACAGCCTTCTCTCAAGGCTGTATATAGTTAGTGTAAGATCAGTAATAGAAAATATCAGATGCTAAAATTAGATATTGCAGCATCAATTCAAAGCGAAGTTAAGTCTTTGTACTCCACACCTAACAGAAAACACTGCAGTACATGAGTAGTGAATGTACAGGAATGGTTGCTGGATTTTTGACTATTTTTGTGAGGAATCATTTGAATTTTCCAAGCTTTCTTCTTTATGTCTGTGTAATTAATTCAGACTTCTGCAGTACAGTCTTTAATTTGAATATCAAATTAAAAAAGAAAAAAAGAAAAAACGTAAGTGAGAGCCTGGCATTAATAAATAATCACTACTTTTTTATTTTGTAGATGACTCTAGCTGTTTCCGGAGTGTCTTTTCCTTGCCATCGACTTACAGTTGGAAGAAGATCTTCACCTGTACAGACAAGGGAACAGTCAGAGGAGGTAGGAACATTTTTATTTAACGCATATATTCTAGGAAGAAACTGAGATAGTTGTATTTTGCACTCGTTACTCTCCCTTCTATTGTCAGGTATGTCTGTAAAAATATATATAAAAAGATTAATCTTTTAACTTTTGTAATATGTAGTTGTAACAAAGCAAGCCAAATGAGTTATGAATGAAAATAAGTAAATTATAAGCTTTGAAAAATTTTTGAAACATACCCTGAGTCCTAAATTTGTATGTGAGTCAATAGGTTTGGTACCTGTCCCCTACTATGCAAGGACTGCTGAAGTACGTTGCTTCTGGTTAGCAAAACTATTGTGTGTCTTTTTTCACTCTTTCTTAGGTAGCAGTAACTATCTGTAGTTTTCTCTGGAGGGGGGAAAAAAATAGTTCAACTCTGTGATACTATGTGTGTATATATATAGAACTAGCTCGTTATTTAACAGTCTAATTTGTCGCATAGTATTGCTCCATCAACTAGACTTCTGCTAAAAGTTAGAAGTCCTGCTTACAGTATAAAATAGTCAACTTAAATGCAGTATATCAAATGTGTTTGTTGAAATGGGTAAATATTTTTCTGTATGTTTGCATTTCACGAAAGATGGCCTTTAATTTTTTCTTTTTTATTAATAGCAATGCACTGATGTTCATATGGTCAGTGACAGTGATGGAGATGACTTTGAAGATGCTACAGAGTTTGGAGTTGATGATGGAGAAATGTTTGGAGTAGCATCATCTGCCTTGAGGAAATCGCCAATGAGTAAGAGTTGAAAATCAGTTTACTCTGTAAGATGGCTCTGCATACTAAGAAACAAATAATGACCTTTCAAAAGGGAACATGACTTATGGGTATTTCAGAAGAAAATGTGTACTTTAATACATTTGTATACTCGTGTGATTGATAACAACCAAGTCATCTTCCCATGGACAAAATTTCTTCACAATCTCATGTTTTTAGTGTGCAGTTGCTGAATGATGATTTGATTCTGAGAAGTGATGATCTATGACCGAATGTAGCTGTAGGTACTTGCTGCCTCTATTTCTTCATCCCAGTTTTGAAACTTCTCCAAGGCCTTAGTTTTAGCAACTTGTGATGATTAAAATTTTTAACTATTTACAAATAGCATAAAATAATTTCTTTCAATAATTATGTTGTCCGAAATTATAAAAAGAGAATAGCCATCAGTTAGCTCATCATAATCTATTCTATATGCTATTTGTTTGTTTCAGGCATAGCGTATGGTATAATGTCTTTAATGCTATTTATGGGCAATTTAAAAAGGAATGTAACTAGCAAACCTTCCAAGCCAATCCTTTCCCTTTAATGTGTTAAAGGAAGTACTGGGTGTCAACTTTGAACAAGTGATTTATCACATTTTACTGTAGCTGGGCATTTATCCTGGGAAAGCCAGGATATATTCATGGGTGTGTCTGGAAATTCATTGTTCCTTCGAAGATTTCTGACTATAGTCTTTCATAAAATTTATATAGCATGTTAAAATACCTCCCCTTAAGGTGGCATTTTTCTCTTCTTTTTCTTTTTCTTTTCTTTTTTTTTTCTTTAAGTGCCAGAAAATGCTGAAAATGAAGGAGATGCCTTATTACAATTTACAGCAGAATTTTCTTCAAGGTAAGCTTAGCCTATTGACTGTAAGAGTAAGAATAAAATATATGTACATATTTCCGTATGTAGGCATACAAATTTAGGCATAGAAATCTAATCTTTCTAAGCTAACTTGGTTGAGACAATTTAGGAATAGACTATTTTCTATTTTCGTAGTTAAAGTGGCAGCTTCTTGCCTAAGTTAATTTTCCATTAATTAGTTATGTCCAGAAGCATTTGGATTGTATATAGCCATTTTAATTTGGTATACAGGAGCAGAAAAGTTGAAGTTGATAAATATGAAAAAATATATCCTGATTTGTAATAAGATTTTTTATCAATGATGAAGTACTTGGACAGTCATAAATGAATATTTTATTAAAAATACAGAACTGCTGCTTTTCATACCTTTATAACTCCAAATCATGCATTGTTGAACAATGGTCAGATAGGTAGAAACTGCTCAGTAGCCAGAAACTCTGTATGCTACAAACTAATGCAAAGTTTGTCTTTTGTTTTCAGTCCGGTGTGATGGAATTTTTATTCATGTAGGGGTGTGCGAGATCCAGTGATATATAATATAATAGCCTCTGGTTAACCTTTAAAACTATAATAAAGATAAGCAATAATTTATTATGGAAAAAGTGTATAGAAATTCAAATGTCTGTTTATGTAAACAATTTCTCTGTGACAAAATGCATAAGGCAGCTAATAGTTGGAGCTTTTGAATGTCAGGAGACATATAGCTGTTAAAGAGCAGAGGGGAAATATTTAGAAGTGTAGTACTTCAGATTTCTAAGGTTTTAGCCCAGTGCATCAAATATGATGGGCTTTTTTTAATAAAAAGAGTATGTGAGGATCTAGAATGTTGAAATTATTTATTTTCATACTTTTTTATTAACTGCAAATTTTATCTCAAACAGATACGGGGACTGTCATCCTGTTTATTTCATTGGATCATTAGAGGCTGCTTTTCAAGAAGCCTTCTATGGGAAGGCTAGAGATGTAAGTGTGTATTAAGATTACTTTATTTGACTTAGAGGAAAATGGAAACTACTATAAATGCTGCATTTTATTTTACAAAGGTAAACTAGATTTTGGAGTGCTCTTTCTATTATAGTAAACAGTTACACTCTCTTAATTGAATGGCCAAAATATTTACCCTGAATATCATTGAAATGATGGTGAGCATCTCATGTTTTCTTAGCTAGTCAGGATTTATTTTTATTGGAGTCCTTGAATCATTGAAACTACTTTTTTTTTTTTCCCTCTTATTTTTCTTTTCTTCCTGAAGTAATGCTGTCATAATGCCAGATAACACTGTCTGGGAGTCTTGTGGTTGACAAGTTCAAAATTTCCTGTTGGTAACTGCCATGAGAGATGACTAAGGAAATTTTAATTTTAATTTTAAATTCAAATGTCTCTGAAATATATTACTACTTATTTCTTTATACAGCCTTTATTTGCCAAGTACATTCCAGTATTAAAGTTTTATTATTTAGGTCTTCTGTCCTTCTAGCCAGACATCTCAAATTTCTGTTATTCCATGCACAGTTGTCAAATCAGTATTTTAATAAAATTAGAATGGGAATAGTTTATTTAAGTTTTGGTGACTTGAATTCACTAAAGAGAAACCGAAACCCCTGCATAATTAAGCATAGATAAAGCTGAAACACAAACAAGAAAATTATGCTGTTTAAATTTACTTTTGTTGCCTTGATAGATATTTGATTTTTAAATGAAGAATGTTTTGGCTTCCCATAGTTACAGGTATTGGGAGGAACGGAATGCTATGATAAGTATGATCATGAGAAGACTATGTAGATAAGTAAAATATGAATCTGCACTAAATATCTTAACACTTACTGGATCTATTGTGAACACAAATAATTTTCTCACATTCAGTATGGTGGATCTTTTCATAACTTTATGTGGATTTCGGAGTATAAATCGCTATAGAATAATTCAGTGGAAAACTATTAATTCATGATAATTCATTAGACTAATAAAGTAAATTAGTCTAAATTAGTCTAGTAAATTAAGAGAAATCAGATAATGAACATGAAAAATTCTTGAGTTAGGAAGTTCACTTTGTGTTATTTCATCAGAAATAGTTAATAATTCACCAGTATAGTAACAGAAAAGAGCCTATTATGAGCTTTCATGAGTATTATTTTATGCCTTACAAATCCATTTTTAATGCAATGCAACTATTTAGTTTTTTACTTGTCAGAATAGTTCCTATGCTAGTTATATATCTGAAATTCCTGTCTACTTACACTTCTGTGGTTTTGCAATAGTCTCAGATCTTCTGCAGGATAACGTAATGGATTTAGGAAAGAATTATTTTTAGGTCTTTTTTCTTTAAATATCTTTTGCAAATACTGGCTTAAGTTTTGGATCTGTCCCTTGTCCCCTGAACTCGGACACCAAATGACATTATTTTATGGAGCATCTTATGCTTTTTTTTTTTTTTTTAAAAAAAAGAAGTATAAGCACCATTTGTTTTTACTCTATTTTTTCTTGCTCAAACATTTTTCATACTGCCTCCTGGAATTCATAGTTGAGAAAAGTGATACTTTATGCCTTTATAATTGTATTTTATAAAATACTTGTAAATGTATCGTAGTTAAGGAAAAGTTCAGGAGAAACTGCAACCCATATGTCTTGTTTTCTGATTTCTACTGTGGCGGGCACTTAATTTTACTAGGGCAACAGATGAGCTTTAGGCACCAGCATTCTTCACTTGAAGTGAGAAATTGAGTTCCAAGAGTAAATAAAAACAAGATTGAAGGTTTAAATCCTCTGCTAGGCTTTTTGAACTTATATACTCATTAAATGTTTATTGGAGTGGTGGGATTACGAAGGATTTGGGTAGCTTCATCAACTGGTATATACTTAATCACTAAGTAAAACACTACATTTGATAGAGTGTTTCTCACGATGCCACACTCAATCCATCTTAATGAAAACCGCTTCAAACTGATTTAATTTGAGAGCACTTGGCAGCCAGAGTGCTCAGAGATCTTAGCCTTTTCTTGACAAATTCTCAGTGCTGTCCAGAGCAGAAGGTCTGCAGTTCAGGTCCAGTGAGACAGCCACCAGTTTTGTTTTTAATCTGCATTCTTGTGAATTTTTCCTTCTAAATAATCCATTACCTATGAATTTGAGGGCTTCTTACAGAAATATTTTAGTTCTGGTTATATTAAGTAAATTCACTTATATCAGAACTACGTTTTAAACACAGAGTGTGGTTGAAATTCTTCTAAGAAAAAATGGGTATTCTTCTGTTAAATCATAATATAATATTGTATGTTTCAACATGTTAGGATAGTAATTTCATAATTATTTAAGAAAATGCTACTTGAAAAAGAATCTATAACCTTTTATAAAGTTGAAATGCTTCTGTTACCTGTGTTTAGCTTTTATTACCAGGTATTTTTGTTTTGGGTCTCTATGTAGGTAAGATTAATACTTATATATGATGAATGTCTGCTTTACTTAAAAGCAGCTGCTCCCGTGACAATGCCAATTTTAGGTAGAAGAAATGGAATGAGGTCAAAGATAGCATTACCTTAAAAGCTGTTTATCTCTGAACTTGAAAATAAATAAATGCATAAGGAGACATTCAAATAAAAAAATCTCCCTTTGGGAAACTCAGCCTTTACTTATTGTGCTAAAATTCTTTGACATGGCAGCTTGTGAAGCACGAACTGGCTCAAGTAGCTGTGCTATTGTGAAAATAGCCAGACCAGATGCCATGGGAGAAATGGAAGAATGGACAGTTTTTCCTGAGATTTTTGAGGGAGGCTTCTTTGCAGCTGAAAGCAGTTTTCTTGTGTGTTGTGTTTTGAAATATAGGAATTTTAAACTAGCCTAGATTGATATTATTGTAATCCTGGTACCTAATCTCTGCTTTGAATCTATTGCAGCTGTTTACTCAATTAATACTAAAGTATTTTCTTTTACTAGAGTTTGTTCACCTTCTCGTTATTATAGGTGATTGCTCCTCTTCTGTTTTGAGCAACGTTAAAAAAATCTGCTTTACCTTTTCAGTAGCTCTTATTTTATATTACTTTCCCAGGTCAACTTCTGCTTCTTCTTTCAGCCTTTCTGTTCACTGATTTTTAATATGTGCAACATCTCCCATAGCACAGGTTGGTATTGTCCCCTCAACATATATTCCTAATACTGAAAATAAACCACGTTTTTCTTCTCTTCCAATTCAATTTTTTTTAGATTCAGTTTATCAGCAGAACTATTCCTGTCACATATGGGTACTTTATTTCGTGAATATCTAGAAGGAAGAATACTTCTCGGCATGTTCAAATAAACCTTTTTCTTGTTTCTTACCCAATGGTTTGCTGATTTTTTTGCATGCAGCAGCAGAATATTTCTTCATGCAGAACTTCTTAACTCATCATTTTTATCTGCATTATTTATAAAACTTTCCCTCACTATTATTTCAGGTAATGAACTTAATACTGAAAAGAGATTCACAGAAATATAATTATGCACATTTGTGCTGGCACAGATTATAGAAGCAGTGTTGAGTACTCTACAGTCTTTTTGTCTGTAACTGATTTTAGTGGTAAGCTATGGGCTAGGTCCTCGCCAGCATTGGGCATTGCATCACCTGCTCTTATGTGCTGGGATCTGGGAAGAGCCTGCGTTGAGTATCACTTGAGTTATGTTGCATATGTTTCCAGGAAGTTAATGGACAGAAAGGCAGTTTGAGGGATGCTCTCTATCTTGTGCTTTAGGAGCCCTAGATGCTGTTGCATGGGAGCCCAGGAAACTTTCTGTTTCTGTCAAGTATAATAAGTTTGGCAAATGGATGTTGTTCCAGACCAATTTATAATTACTGATGGGCACAAAGTCTTGGGAAGTCACAGATTTGGGGGGCAGATTCTGTCAAGCAAATGTGGAATTGATGATATTCTTGCAGATTTTGTCCTTTCTTTCTTAATTCTGACCTCTTGGATCATAACCATTTAGAATTTTGGTTGTCTCGTGTGACTACGAACCCTTTATTCAGCTTAATCCATCATATCTACATAGTCCTGGCTCTGGTTTTCTCTTCAGTGTTTTCTGTACTTAAAATTCTATAGTGAAAGTTTATGTAGGTGGTCTAATAAAAATCACTTCAAATAAAAATCACTAGATTTCTACCCTAAATATTGAAATTTATCCTAGCAATTTTTGATGATTACTGTGTTGAACAAAAATAATGGGAGCCAGCAGTGTTACATTTATGGGTAGAGAAATTTTTGTTAAGGGCTTTGATATTCTCATTACGAAAAGGACCGATAGGAGTGCTCTTCTACTGTGATTTTATACTTCACTGTAATTTATTGTATATTTTAATTTCAGTACTAAAGGTTTCTAAAAAATTTAGAATTTCCTATATCAGAGATCCTGCTTTGATCCTTTTTCAAAGTGGAGTAAATTTAGAGGTATAGCACCATGGTGTAGAGATGGGTTACAGTCTGCGTAGGAAGAAAAGATTGCGGGTGTTGGAATAGCTGTGTCCAAGGTGACTGATCATAGGATCTCCAGGATTACCTTAGAAAGGTGGATCAGATCGTTCCCTTCAAAGGCTTAAAGATGTGAAAACGTGTCCCTTTGTTCATTTAAATGAGCTCTCACTACATAAAACCAGGAGGAAAAAGGAAGATCTTGATTCATTAGTTTACCAACTTGAAAGAATATTCCTGCCTCTGGCAGATGTTACATAGTGAATGATTTTGTCTCAATCCCTCTTGAACTCATAAGCCTGAGATTTAGAAATAACTGTGCTTTTGCTCACCCTTGTGACTGCATTGCTGTTCTCTTTCCACTCATATTTTTAGGCGTCAGTAAGTTACTCATTTTATTAGGAACTGGCTGAGAAGCTTGGATATCCTATTGCTTGGTCAGGGACTAAGAGCTTGGTCTCTCCGTCTCATTACGAGCCGTGTTTAAAGAAACAACTTCCTCAGTAGAAACTTTTCCTTCTTATCTTCTATTTCCGTACAAAATGCATCTGTTTTTCTGGAGCACCAGCTAACGCAAAAATAGCCGAGTTGGTGGCTCAGTCGCTTTGGGGCCTAGCAGAGATCTCGCGTGCGGGGCGGGCAGTGTGAGTGCTGCCTTCGCCGTCCCGCAGGCCCTGCCGGGTGCCGGGTGCTGTCGCCATCCCCGGAGCAGCAACAAAGCAGCCCGTGAGACTCCACAGTCTCGTTGAAACAGAGATTTTAAAAAAATATATTCGAGGGAGAGATTTTGGAAGGTATTTAGATAGCTAAGCTGCTGAAGAGTAGCTAGTGCCACTCTCAGGTGGCCGTTGTTCCTTTGAGATCAGCGAAACCTAGAGCTTAGAGTTAAAGCAGTATCTGAAGACTCGTTGACATTGATGAGACTTTGACTCCTGACTGCATTTGTAGACCCAGACCCCGATGTCCAGGTTACTTGGAAAATCCCAGTATACGATCTGGACCCGCTCTTAATCCCTAAAATGTTCTGAAAAATGCATTTCTCAGTGGTTTAAGTGTGTGAATGCCTGTGCAAGTCCTAAAGGTATTCAGCACTTGGGACCTTTTCAGTGTGTCATACTATCCTAAGTTGTTCTCCACTGGGCTTTTTTTCTTCATTAAAATGTTAAGCTAAGTACATTTCCTATCTCCTTACCCTCCGATACATTTTTGAAAACATGAAAAATACAGCAGTTCCATTATTAGGCTTCTTCTCTGGAAGTCAGTATAGTTCAACATTTTGGTAGGGCTACTTTATTAGTATTAGTTAGAAAAATTCCCAGTGTTAGTTAGTTAGTCAGTTAGTTTTCTCTGGATTTTTCAAAGTCCTTGAAATAACAGCTAGAAAACACCCTTTTTGTAAATATATACTGTTATAGGTTAGGTTAGTAAAAAACAGAACAAAACTCCAAGCTCTGACTCTTTTACAATAATACATTTTTTCCAAGCAAGAAAATACTTGTGACTTCTGTTAAGATTTTTGTCAATCATATGTTTCGGCTTCTGTCCTTCGTAGTTTTCCTTTGTTTGTTTGTTAAGCTTTTTACTTTTGTCCTAGCAGGATGCCTAAGCCTGACCTTAACAGTTTGGACAAATTATCAGCTCCAGGTACAGTCTGTTGCATATGACCGAGTTTAGTCTGTGCATGCCGTGATTTGTTGATGCAACAAAAAAGCGACATTCACTTATAAGGCAGCTCCAGTGCAAACAGCCATTGTTTGTGTGCCTGTTTTGTTGACGAAAATTTGTCCCTAAACCTTTAAGCTGAAAACTGTACATATTTTGAAACATTCACTTGTATGGAATCTCATATTTAACAGTTTCATGGGGTTGTTTCTTTGGAACTAAAAGTGTTTCTCAAGAGCCTTTTTTTCTACCCTCTCCCAGTGAAAAGAGGAGAGCAAAGCCATCCGCTTACCACAAAGCAGGGCCACCACAAAGGAAAGATTAAGGGTTTAGAGAGAGGTCAATGTGGGTTTTTCTCTAACTAAACACTTTCCTAAAGTTTCCTTGTGGAAAAAATAATGAAGTCATCTCAGAGTTTTTAAAGAATTTTTATTTCTTTTTCACCGTCTGCATTCGCTTGTCTTCTCAGCATGGATGTTTAATCTTTCTAGGCTTTGTGAATTGGTCCAAATGAATAAGTGGTGAGCTGTCTCTCTAGGAGCTAGAGGCTTATTCTAAGGCCCTAATCACTGAGTAAACACATCTTTGCCCTCCCTCTCTTACAACTGCTATATAATAGTCGAGATTCTAGCACAGTAACCTGGATATTGCAGGGATCGACGCTTTGAAATGCAGAATGGCTGATCCTCAAAAACAGACAGTGCCTGATCTTCCCTTGCCTCTTTCTTCTTTTTAAATTAAATATCACTGCTGAAATGCTGTTTTATTGCTTGATATTGTGCATTAGTGCCCTGGATTTTCAAGTTTAGTTTCAGTCAACATTGTTGGCTGCACTTATATGGGACTCTGCATGTTAGGCTTATTAATGGCCCCTCCTGGCACATGTGTACTTGGGCCTGAAGAACATTTAAATTAAATTAGACAAACATTAATGCAAATTACTAATCCCTTTCCCAAAGTCTAATCTTCAAGTGTACTCTTCTTTTTAAACAGTCATTAAGTTTTATCCAAAGCCAGTATATAATGTATAGTCATACCTTCCTTTTTTTTTTTTCCTTAAAAAAAAAACCTCCTCATCTCAAAATTGCATTCCATATCTTGCCGTTTCAGTGCACATCAGTATGTAGTTTTCGGTGTTACTTGGGATGAACAGATTTGAAATGAATATATTTTTAAAAAATTCTAAAAACACAAATTACGATATTGTCTCTAGTCGACGTATTGGGGGGTCAGAGGCGGGAAGAGAGGTGTAACTTTTTTAACTTTTCTGAATGGTGTTCATGATTCATCGAAGAACACGGCCTCTCCCAGCTCCCAGTGTCCCTCTGTTTTTCTCAGTGGGTTCTTTACCTTTCGGTTCGCGTGGGGTCGCTTTCCCCAGGTGGCCTGAGAATATCACGGGGATGCGACGTGGCTGTTTGTGGCTGGCAGCGAAACCTTAGCTATTCCGTGACAGACTTCCAGGAGAACCAGGCCCAGGGTACCTGGATCCCAGGGGCCACCAACGTCGCCTTTAGAAGGGCATCGTGCACGAGAGCATCAGGATGAATCGCTGCCCAAGCACCTGTCATCGCTGTTGGGGAGCATGGGTGTTTCTGTGGGGACTTAGCACCTTTGCTCTTGGATGTGCCTATAAATGGGCTCGTGTAATAAATACACTAAGCTGATTATAAGTGTATTTGTTTAGCGTCCTGGATGCTGTTGTTTCAAGAGGTATTTTCCTTTTTCAGGAGAGTTTCAGAGGAATACTAAATATTATCTTTTGGGGGCAGCAAATTAAAAACAAACAAATATACATGTATATGAGAGAGAGAGTTTTACAGATGTAGATGGATGGGCTATTTTGCCTTGAAATCTTACTCTTTTTCCCTTGAAATCTTACCTTTTTTGCTTTTTTTCTTCTTTGGTGCGTGCACACTGAGAGGGTCGATGTACCGTGTAAGCCCCACTGGATGTACTAACACCCAATTTGCAATTTTCAGCTCTGAAACAGCCCAAGGAAGCCTTCCCTGCTCACGTTTCCCCCTGTCCTTGCAGAGAAAGCTCCTGGCTATCTACCTCCACCACGACGACAGCGTCCTGACCAACGTGTTCTGCTCCCAGATGCTCTGCGCCGAGTCCATCGTCTCCTACCTGAGCCAGAACTTCATCACCTGGGCGTGGGACATGACAAAAGAAGCCAACAGAGCAAGGTAACGCAGCACAGGGTGAGCGGAGCTCGTCTCCGCGCCGGCTCTGTGTAGCAGATGTTTTGTTGCCCAGTATTTATTAAATCGAAAAGCTTCGTGCTTGTCCTCAGCTGATGAGTGGAGCTGAGCTGCTTGACCCCAGTTGGGAGCGGGGCCCTGCTCCCTTTCATTATTCCTGTGCAGGAAAAACAGTTCAAGCAATTATTCCTTCTTTTCCCCTTTTTTTGAGTTTATTTTTGCAAACATAGTTCTCAGTTCTTGTGTCTTCAACACTCTGCTATAGGGTGCTGTAATATTACAGGACCCTGTATGCATGTAGGTGTAACTGCATTAGAAATGTCTGGGTATTCTTTTGACATAACAACTACGGTTGTCGCTGGGTTTTAAAAATTATTTAAGAATTTAATACCAAATTATTAATTTAACTTAAACTAGTTTACTAATGAAAAACAGATTTTACCAAAAATTTGTTAATTCCCATGAAGTTTTATGACCTCTCCAATTTTCTTACAGGCCTTGGCCATGTTGGGCATTTTGATAGATTTTAATAAGAAATGCTATCATGTTTAGAGACCATCTGATGGTCTCTCTTTACTGATGAATTAAGAAACAAAAGCTGTAGATTCCTCCTTCTTGAAGACATCTCTCCTTTAGTTATTTAACAATTGTTCATAATCTACTTTAAAGTAACAATTGTGTTTAGAAAGCAGATCTTGTTTGGTTTTAACTTAGACTTCATCATTTGTAGAGAAGACTGCTGCTTGCCAGGGTGGTGTTTTGGGTACATAACTATAAAAATTATTCTAAATTTTTAACAAAAGTAGCTGCAGTTATTTGGTCTGGAAGAAGGTTCCCATTTTTTACATAACTCCATTGATTTCTGAATGACTGAAAATGTAGATATGTGCTCCTTTTGTCTATGGCTTGCTAGAAATTGGATTTCTTTATAGAGTGTTCATGTGTTTGTGTTTTTAAATACGTAATTATTATAAATATTTCTTTAAAGAGAGTGGGTAAAGGAGACCAGAGCAATGTCTTCGCTTGGTAATATACTTTTAAAATGCCATGTTGTGAGTTCCCAGGAATTCCTAGCTTGACCTTCTGCATCTTGTCCTTGTGTGAATCAGCAGTCGTGTTCCTCCTTTTAATTACTCTCTGTTTATTAAGGCACTGTTAAAATACGATGGGGAAAATGGCAAAAACAGATTTAAAAAAAGCTTTAAAAGGAAAATAAAAAGTATATTAAAAAGAAAAGTAAGAGAGGAAAAGAAACATCTCTGCTCTTTCATGGGACCAAATACGGACTGGAAAGTCGCTTAAGTCTTTTGGCGTTGCCATTCACGGGCAGGACGGAGCCTCCTCCTTCCCTTTCATCCCCCAACGTGGTGTAGAAGGAAACGCTCTTTCCAAACCATCTGTAGTGGCCTGGCGGGGCCGGCGACCTGCTGTTCCATTGTCCTTGCTGCTTTTTCATTCCCTGGTTTCCTTTATTTTACAATGACAAAAAATTGCAGTGTAGTTTCTTTTGAAAACCTGAGTTTTGAGGGCTTTTTTTTTTTTTGCCTTTTTTTTTTTTATGACTGACGATCAACAGCCATGTAATTGCTTTGTTGTGTTTTACTAAAGAAATCTATTAAGTAGCACAACTTTGATACACTAGTAATAAGAGTTTGCAGGTTCGAGAGACACCTGTGGTGACCAAAGCGACAGAAGCTGCTCGTTAGAAAGAGCCCGTACAGCTGTGTCCTATTAACTCCTTATGACACTTTTTAAAACACAAAATAAAGGGCTTGTTTAAGGCTTTATAGCTCCCCTCAATGCATCTAGGCCATGATTGTGCGCTGTGATAGGGTTTTTAAGCCTTATTATTTTTTCCTTTTCCTCTCACCAACAACAGGCACTGTCATGTTAACAGTGAGGTCAAAAAATAGTGAGGGGTAAACAAGCCGCGCTGGCTCCGGTGAGAGCAGCCCCTGGTTCGTGTTCGGTGTCACATCCCGCTCCTTAGGCTGCGGGTTCTCCGGGGCGTCCTTCCCTCCGCGGGAAGCGCCGGTGCGTGCGGCATTCCCGTAAATGAGTGCTCAGTCCCGCGGTGCCGTCGCTGCGCTTCCCTGGGTGACAAAGTGACAGCGCTCCCGGAGCCGGCGCCCTTGCGCATCCCTGCAAACACCCGTGTGTTTGGGTTATTGTTCTTTATTTTATTCAAATGGTGAGAAGATAACAACGGCCAGGTCTGCTTTTTGGCGTGCTTGGGTAAGCCAAGAGCAATGTGTGCTACGAGGGAAGACAGGAACAGGAAATAGGAATAGGAAAAGGCAGAAGAGCTTAATTTATTTACAGTAATTGACAAGGATCCCTTGACGGGGGGGTCAGAGGCAGATTTTCAGTACTTTAGCATGACGTGAAGATTTCAAATCAATACAAGCCCTCGCTCACGTTGACAAAAAGCTTTGGGATATTCTGAGTTTCTTCTTGCTCTTCATTGTCCCCCTCCTGACCCAATGGTGACATTTGGGACCTTCTGCAAGGCCTGGCAGTGCCAATGGCCAAGGCTGCTGACGGCAGCTGCGCTATGAGGGCAGCAGGAAGGACACTTTTTGCCCAGGCTGAGCATGTTGCTTTCATTGCACCTTTCTTGGCTAACAGCATGCGCTGACTCCCACTTACATCATTAGTAGTGTAGCACCATGGTAGTGTAACAGACACTGCAATGTACGTTGGTTAGTCCCAAACCCTGGTGTACCAGGGGCTTCAACAGAAACACCTCCAAAATCACGACTGTTTCTCCTGGCTGTTAATCTTTTTTGGCTGACATCAGTGTAGGGCATGCATTGAATCCTGTATCCTGCGCTGTTCAACTGGACTCTCCCAATCTTATTTTTCAACACCCTTTGCCATAAAACACATAAAATGCGCAGGCGTTCGGTGGCTGCTAGCAGCAGTGCAAGGGCATAAGACTTACAGCTTTGGGAGTTAAGAAAAATCTGGCAGCAGACACCCAGGACTGTTACTTGGTCAATCTGCAGAAAAGTTATTACAGTTAAGGGGATGTTTTGCCGTTCACAGCTTTTAATCACCTCTGGCATAAGGGTAGCAAGGAAGGGAGCAGTTATTTTGGGTAAGTGCTTCAAGTAATGTGGGTTTCATTGCTAGAATAAAAGAATCAGAGTAAAAGTCACAAAATAATATTATCAAATAGGTAGCCTTCATTTAGGAAAATATAACTTGTGCTTTTTATAATGCTGCTAGGGAAGATCTACATGATAGTTTGCCATGACTGGGAAGCGAAGGGAGGGCATCGCAGGCTGCTGCCGTCCCGGCAGGGTCCTTGGCAGGGCGTCCTGCTGCTGGTGTGTGTGGTTCATGGTAGGGACCGGCGCCTCACGGTGACGTGGCAGAGCCTTCGGGTGACATTAGTGCAGGTGAGGGCTCTCGGGGTGGGTTTGGTGTCTCTGGAAGGGGGTGTGAGTGTGTGTGTGCGCCTGCAGCACTGGTTTTCTTGCAGTGAAATACACATGTAGCTTTTACTTTCTTGTTTAATCCAGCCAGTTTGGAGTGAATCATAACCCCAAGGGGGAATGGGCTCACTGGCTCATGGGTCGCGCAGCAGAGGTTGGGTTAGGTTGGGCAGTGCTGCCAGTCCTGGCCCTGCTGCTTGGCCTGAGCGCGGGCTTAGGGCCGCACCGCGGGTCGAGAGCGTCCTCGTGATTCCAGGGAGGTGACGGGGCGGATGGGCCGGAAGGCCAGGCACGAGCACCTGCAGTTCTGGCATCTTCTCACATCAGATAGCTTGCCTAAATGCTGCTCTTCTGGTGTATATATACACAAGCATTTTAAATAATTTATTTAATACACAAGTAATGAATTAAGTAGGTTGTATATTTATATGCATGACTGACATAGATACATATATGTGCATATATGCATATATATGTATATATACCTACATACATGTGCACACATGCTCTTCAGTTTATACATTACACATCACACACATGACACATCATATTAACAGACTTCCAGTGTATATAATGTTCGCGAAGCAAAGCACTACCAAATTGATAAAAGATGACTAGAGAGTCTGTAGCGGGTGTTTTGCTTTTGCTGCCCTCTTTGCCCTCGGGTGCTATATTTCAAGGGACTGCCTCAGCTTTGATGACAGGTACTTGTTAGTTTTAATGTTCAAATGATAGTTTTTCACTTTGCTTAATCTTAGGAAAGAGTTAATTGACTAAAGCGCTTCTCAGCAGCAGGTTGTCTTCACCTGCAATTTCCATCATCAAGTAATTAGCCATATTCACAGTTGCTGACCCCTAATACTAACCTACTGAATGCTGCATGCCTGGATGAAGACCACTTGACCATATTGCTCTAGCTCCCCAGTCCTGTTTGATCCTCTAGCAGCTCTGCTGCAGGTGTGGGGTCTGTGTGTGCTGGGCCCAATGAGTGTTAATTTGTGGCTGCTTCTTAAGGAACAACTATACATTCTGCATATGTTGCTTGCAAAACTGTTGGGCTTGTTCTTTGGGCCTTAAATCCTTAATAGGGTTCAACGGGAAAGTGTGAAAATCGTATCTGTTGTGTTTTGCAGTATTTTGCTTCAGTTACTTTAATGGCAGTACAGTGCCAGTCAATAAAAACAGGTCAAAAGTCTAATTAATGTTTTAAAAATAAAGGTTCTCAACCACCAGGAGATTTTGTCGTATTCTGTATGGCTTGTTTTGGGGAGGAAGAGGAAAGAAGGTGAGGAGGGAACCCTTCTGTTCCATGATTACATCCCACCCGCTCATTTTCTCCTTTTCTCCTTTGCTTTTGATTTTAGTGGCGGTCTTAACAGAATGTCAAGATCAATTTGCAGCATGGTTTAACTCAAGGTTTGCATTCTGCCAGCAGCAATTGTCCCAGGGAACAATGCCGGGTGTTCTTGTAACTTCAGAAGCTTTTAGGAGGCTCATGGCAAGGGCAGCATCTAATGACTTTATTAGTGTAGGGTTTCAAAATGGGCTCGGTAATTGTTCGCATCTCTTTGTCGGCTGCTCATAATTACCGCATAGCATTGTGCTGGGTTGCACTTGTGAATAGTTTCCTAATAGCACTGAAATGAAGAAAAAAAGGAAAAGGATAAAAGGCGATTGTCTCTGTAGATGGAGAACAAAGCAGCATGTAGATAGTTGATGGTTAAACTGTTTATTATACACCCACCAGAAAAGGTAAACTATCCCTGCTTAAATATTTGTATACTTCAAGGTATTCTGGTATTGGTAGTCCAAAAATGGCCAAATTTGGAAAATTAAAAACCAGGAGAGAATGCAATTTGATGGTGATTGCTAAGGTATAGATATCTGTGTAATGTTCAACTGTGGATAGAAAGGATTCTCTCTGATTTGACCAAGGTTTTCAGTGTGTCATCACCTGTGCCTATAGTGTTTTGAGATCATTTTTAATAATTGTTGAACGACAAAGGCTTACTAAACTGTTGAGTTTGCAAGCGTGGAGTGAAAACAGAGCCCAAAGCAAGTTCTGTCCTGTTGCGCTCCAACTGCAGCAGTGTTTGACACCCAATGGAGAAAAAATGTGACTGAGTAAAACTTGGTAGTGTCCCACGCCAAAGCAGTGCTGTGGACATGCTGGGCCTTGGGGAAGCAGAGAGTGATCCACAGCTCCATTGAAAAGACCGGAGTTCCCAGTGGCAGCAATGAGGTCTCTATAGCATTTGGGATGGAAGCAGGTGAGGAATTTGTCCATGTCCATGTGGGTGCCTGAAGTGAGTGTCAGGAGAAGAGGATCAGATGGTGAAGGCAGAATGGGCTGCGCTAAAATGCCGTGGAAGAGGGTGAATGTCGGTGGTACTGCAGGGCGCTGGTGGGGACGGGGTCCCCGCAGCATCTCGTCCTCCCTGGGTTACGGTGACTCTGCTTCGGCCTTGCGGCAGCCGCGTCTCGGCCCTCTCGCAGGTAGCGAGGCCTTCGTTGCCTTGTGGCGCTTTGTTCCTTGGGCTGCAACGTGGCCTCCTGAGGGCATCTCAGTCAGTTCCTCCAGCCTTTCCTTGCAGCTCGTGTGTTTTAGACTTGTGGTTCGTCCTGCGTCCTCCATACGGACCCTACATGGTCGCTCCATATCTCGTGATGCTCGGCGCCTGAAACCCCCTTCTCAGTGCTAAATCCAGTGTTGCATGTTTTACCAGCTACGCTTGTGTTTGCTTTGGCAAGGCCCCGATACGATGCCTGCCGCCCTCAGATCCCAACATCTCCCTTCCCTTCCTGCTCGATTCGTGTTCTGCTGTGCAGGTGCTGCTCCTGCTCGCCGCGAGGCTGCCAGGGTCCTCGCTGCACCGCGTTTTGGTTGTCAGACGGTTTCTCTGCCTTGTGGTGATCGCTCTGAATTCTGCCATTGACTTTCAATGCACTTGTAGCTCTCCCACCTTGCCGTCATCTGTAAAATACCTCAATGGATTCTCTACTCTTACCAAGGTTGTTATTAAATCTAATTGTAGTGAACCTTGGAAAATCCTACATTACATATCTTTCCAGTAGGATAGACAATAATCAAAACTCCTACTGCTATGCAAGGAAAGGGAGTGTTTTCCTTTCTTTTTTTTTAGTGCAGCGTTTGAGCAGTAGGTCCAGGTATATTTTATTTATACTTTTACCAATCATTTTGTCTGATGTCCAGTGGTATCCGGGAGGATGGATTAATGAGTTTCTACAGGGATGTGTTTTAGACTGAATGGGGTTATAAATTGTTTACCTAATCTGTTTGAATCTCTCAGGATGAAATTAAATCTTCCATGTTTTATGCAGAGTTAGCTAGCTCCCTCCTCAAGCCTTTACTCTTGCATAAGGAAAAAGTGGGTAACCTCATGGTCTTTTAATCTGAATCCCGGAATATTTTGCACATAGATACTAAAGATGAGGTACACGCCATTTAATTCGGGCTGTTTTATGCATTCACCTGAAATGCACATGGGAACCCCCAGGTTGGGAAGCCTCCACTTGCTGTGGACACCCCTATAGGATCAAGGACCTCCGAAGGGCAGCATGGGGACATTAACTGTGTTTTGAATGCTACCTATAGCGACCTTATTTAAATACAGAGTTTCACCGCCTCGGCTGTTACATTTTTAATATAAATTCCTAGTGCAAAAATACAACCTTAATATTTTAGTGAGGTGCTGACTTTGTACAGTTTAAAATTATTAAAAAAAAATAACTAGGAATCTTCTGTATTTAATAATTGTTGTAATTTTCTTCATGATCAAGAAAAAAGTTACAGCTTTCATTTTTTGCAGTCAGCTCTGAAGTTTTACAGTTTCATTGAGGCAGGCAGCCCTCGGGATTTATTTGTGAGTCTGGCCACAAATAAATAATGTTTTTTTCCACCCAGCATTATCCAGGCTGAGGACTTCTGGCTAGAGACGTGTTAAAATCAGTGTTAAAATGTGAAGTAACTGTGGGAATATTTGTATGAATGCAACTAACAAATAATCCCACCAAAAGTTTGGTTAGAAAGAGAGCCAAAAATAGTGGGAAATTAAAACAATCATCTAAAGTTCTGTGCAGTTTTTAATGTTTATTTGAATTCTTTGTGTTTCTCTGTATGTTTGAGAGCAGAGCTCTGTGTGCAGGGGAGATTTTGGTGCAGGGCGGCACCTAAGCCTGGATCCATCCTAGCAGGTGTTGGGTGCTGGAGATGAGTCCTCGCATGTGGAGCACCATGATCGGGCCCTTCATTTAGTCCCTGGGAGACATCGTTATATTTGATTTGATTAAGTACAACTGTCATTTTCCATCAGTGATTCATTCATCTTTTCACAAGAAAGCTCCAAGAAGTGCCTCCCTACCAAATCATTTAAATGGACGTATTAAAGGAACTTTCCATTTGCCCGAGCCCTTGCTAGTGTGGCTGGTTTGTCCGTCTTGTTCACGGTGCGGAGCAGAGGGATCGCCTGCGATCCTGGATCCAGACTCCTGCAGTAGATTCCGTTTGTAAGAAGAACAAAATTGAGGAACAACGGATCAGTGAAGCTCACACACGAGCAGGAGGTGCATAAGGCAGCAATGAGATAATTCCGGTCATTATAATAATGATAACAAAAGACTAATTTTTACCATCCAGAAGCTCTGCTGTATTCATATGCTTTTCTGTCTTCCGGAGAGATTTTTTTTTTAATTCACTGTCTCTCTGCATAGAATTAAACTTTTCATTAACATGCCCATTCACGGCATATGAATTATGAGCCCCAGCTAGCTCTCCTCCTGCTTGCTCCATGTTACCCTCAAATCTAGCAAGAAAAAAACTCCTAGTGATCTGGGATCTGCCATTTCTAAGTGACAATTTTAATTTAGACTTTTTTTTATATAAAGAATGACACACTGGATTTCTGCTTTGCACATAGGGATTCCTGAGCAAAGGGGCTCTCTAACTGTGGTTTCTCTGTGGCTTTAACAACAATGATAATGTAAGCTGGACTTCAATATTAAATTGTATGGACGTGTGTTTCAATCTTTATATGCTCAGTTTTGGCTGGCAGCAGTGGGGTTGCCTGAGCCAAACCAGCCCATGCGGCCCCGGGACACAAGTTGGAGGAGACCTGGAGGTCTTTGGGGCTCACCCATGGATGCAAGTTGTATCTGCGTGTTGTGTAGATCAAAAGCTCTCCAGATATCAAAAGCTTCAGCCTTTGGCTCCAGAGTGGTGGCAAGTTGTGGTGTTAAAAATGGGAAGTTGCATATTCCCACCAGAGCCAGCTTTACTAAACCCAAGCTCTTAGAGCATCCCCTATAGCATGTCCCAACTCCAGAGCTGCATCAGGCTGCAGACTTTACACACAGTAAGTATTCCCCTTGCTCAATCGCATTTTATTTTCTCATACTTCTCCCCTCCTTGAATATTTCTGTAATTTAGGAATAAAAGGGCTCCCTCTCTTCCTGTCAGCATTCTTCCACACCCACTTTTGGTGGGTGATCCCTGGAATTCAGCCTGTTGTGGGAGACGCCGCTCCCCATGGGGACACGTGGCTCTTGGATGAGCTCTGTGGCTGGTCCCTTGCAGCTCCGGACGTGTCCCGGGAGGATCTGCCACACTCCTGTTTGGGGAGGAAAATAAGCCCCCTGCTAAGTGATCCTTCCAGTAAGAGACCAGTTACAGCCTCGACTGGTTTTGGTTTTGTTTGTGTCCTTCCAAAGGCAATATGTATTAGCATGGAGAGGGTTTATTATATCTTTTTTTAAATAAAGCCATGGTCATGCGAATGCTGCAGCTCGTGCTCGGAGCAGGGAGTGCTGGGTGGCCGCGTGCAGCCCCCGGGGCTGGTTGTGGTACGTGAGAGGCCCGGGTTAAATTGAAAAGAAAATCATCTGGAAAAGAAATGTTTGGGAAATCCTTTAACGTACCAAAGTGGCAACTCAGGGTGTGCAGGTCCCCAACCCGGCGTGGTGGCTTGAGGAAAGGGGGAATTGATTTAAGAAAAGGGAGAAATGTCCGTACTTTATTGATACTTTATTTTGCCCTAACCACGCGGCGCGTCTGTACTTTGGTATTTCTGGTAGATGCCTGATTTCCCTCGGTCCCTTGGATTGCTCGTAACTAACTGTTGTTCTGCATCGTCCCCTGGACTGTGGGAGCTGGAGAAGGAAGGAGGCAAGGGAAGGGAACCCCCTGGATGGTGCTGAAATCCTTTCTGGCCACCCCTGCTCATTGTCTTCCTTGCAAGAGTGGTTGTGGTTACAGCACAAGTCGGCTTCGAGTTGGGATTTTCTCATACAGCAGTGCCTTAAATTGAAAGCCCAACGCAGTGCTCATCAGGCTTCTCCACTTCCAGCCATTTTAGTTAGGCTATATGTTGATTACAAAATTAACACTTTTGAATCTTTTCAGTATCTCTTGCCAACAAATGATTTGAGGCACTTGACATTTTAAGGCAGTTTGTCTTTTCAAATAGATTTGGCTTCTAATGCATGTGACAACAGGACTCAGCGCTTCCGTTAGAGCATACATTTCAGAGCAGTTGTTACCTAAAATATTATCATAAGGCATAAGAAAACACACGATTTAAGTTGCCTTTCATGAACATAATTAAGAATTAATAAGCCTGTACCAGTGGCTAGTCCTCAGAATTTCCACTGTTTTGCCTTTTGTGACCCGTGTTATTAAAAGTCCATTATTTTTACAGACTTTATTAAATTGGATCTTATTAAAGCATTCTATATTTGCATTTGGTCTTTCATAATTCATTATTATTATGACATTTACTTTTTACCATCAGATCTGAAAACATATCATAAGCTACCCTTTTCTCTTGAAAGAAATGCTAATTTCAAACAGTCCTCTAATGGAAGAGAAAAGCTTTATCAGTTTTTTCATTTATTCAAGATCGTGTTAAGAATACTAATGCTAGACTTCTGTATGCTAATATCTGAGAGCTTTTTTTGGTCAAAAGCTTAGAATTATTGTTTTTAGACCACACTGCTACGTTTGTCACTCGCAGGGCACCAGTACAAAAGAAAATACAGTTCTGAAGTATCTCGCTTGAATTCTTTGATGATAAGAACATTTTCTTGCTCGTTCATTGTTAAATGAAGCTGTTTGTATGAAGTGATACTAATTCTACGCTTCATGCTTGTTACATCTTCACTTAGTTCCTCTTTCAAAGTTTTTAACAGTCGATACAGCATGATTGTTGGGAGGAGTTTACCTTTGTGTTATGGTTTGCAGAATAATGAAAGAGAAAATGAAGTTCTCCATCAATTAAATGACCGTCACTGCCAGACATTAATTATTTTTATTGTATTTGTAAATATTCTTATAACTTAATGATAAAAAGAAATAATTAGCTCTCAAATTGTTTACAGAAGCCTGGATGTTAAACAGTAGATAGCACATAATTAAATTGCTGAATCTAACATTAATATTTTGGAATGCTAATAAAATAAAAAAGCCTCTCCACAACTCTACAATGTAAACTAATTTTTTTTCCCTGCCTAGGTTTCTGACCATGTGCACTAGACACTTCGGGAGCGTTGTTGCCCAAACGATTCGAACTCAGAAGACAGATCAGTTTCCTCTTTTTCTCATTATTATGGGAAAACGATCATCTAACGAAGTGTTGAATGTAATACAAGGTACGGTTCTTCCACTATAGTACAAATGTTTCATTTGTGGGCATGGAAACTGTTAGAAGATATCTTTACTAGCAGTTTTGTTCTTAGATTTCAGAATATAAGTTTATAGCATATTTAAAAAAAGAAAACAAAACTTTTAGTTGCCATGATAGAAATAACTATTATCTCTAAGTGTATTGTTTAACATGATATTAGAGATTCAAGTTGCCATGACTGTAGCAGAATTGTTTTTTTGTTTGGTTTTTGTTTTGCTTCTTTTTTCTTAAGTGGAAGAGAAGTTTTAGAAGGAAATAAGAAAAAGAAATTCCAGTTAGATTCCAAATTTATTATTAGCTAAAACCCTGACTTTCGCAAGAACTTGGGGTGCACTTTTTGTGCAGTGCAAGGATGCTTTGTGTCTGCAGTGTGCAGCTTCTCGCTAACACGTGAGCTCCTCTTGTGCATAGCGGCCTAGAGCTCAAACATGACTTTGCTTTTGCAGATCTCCTTGCAGTGTTTAGGCCCCAGATTGGATCAGAATTTTAATTTGCTAATATAACGTCCTGTAAATGGGACTTCTTGCCTTACATGAGCTGTTCTTTGTGATACCAGAGCATTGCTCAGGTGTGGAGTGATGCCCTTAGACTGTCGTTCTCTGCGATTCCTCAAATTAAAAAGCATCAAGGAACAGGGACCCCTCATTTCTTTTGTTTTCCTCACAACTCTCTTCTCCCATATTTGTATTTATCCATTTTTATTCTAACCTACTTATTTTCCTAAGGAAACTCGGGTTCAAATTCTTATCACAGTGAAGTCATTGCACAGTGTTAGTGTTTCCTTTCTCCATGAGGGATTAGTAATTGGCTTAAGGAATCTGCAGTGCTCCTTTCTATGGCCAACATTATTTTTGCCGTATGTTCCCATAGGAATCCCAGTTTTTCAACCAGTGGTACATATTCTACTCCTTAATGCAAAGTACTAATTCATAATACTTCTCCACTTCTAAAACTTACTCTGTTGAAATAACCCAATAACTAGAATTATAACTTTTGGTTGTAATTCTGTGGCATAGTTTATCATTTGTTTTAACTTTAGACACCTGTCTTATCCCACTGACATCTGTGGTGCTCTCAGGCCTAAATTACACAACCACTGTAGCAAACTGGTGATTTGGAGTCATGATATAAAGCTGTATTATATTTTCAAATAATCCAAATAATTTCATAGCACTCATTAAGTTTTAATTATGTGTCATTTTTTTCTGCAATTAACCTTTTGAACCAAATGAAAGTGATAATTTATTGCTGTCTTACCTAAATTTATCTTAGCGTTCAAATTCTAACAAAAATCAGAATGTGCTGGCTTGCTGTTTTCCCATGAATTGGGCCATTGGCATCTTTTTAGATAGTGCCCTCAAACAGATCATTTTCTCTGAAGTTTTGCGTGTTGCAGCACGTGGGAGAAAATTTTCTGCTCAGGAAGGCAGCGAGTGCCAGACGTGGGAACCATGAGGGCCTTTCAAGGCCGGGTGCAAAGGCAGTATTTACAAAAGAGATACAGGAGTGCAGAAACTGAACTCCCAGGGAAAGTTATTGAAATGTGGCATTTGCTTTTGGTTTGGTTTCGATGATTTTATTTATTTATTTATTTTTAACTCTGGCTCCTGATCAGGTTTTTGACCACCATCACCAATAAAAATGCAGGTCTTGGTATTGTTGGACTAGTATCCAAAAATTGTTTAGGTTGACAGGTGTTTATAATCTTGTATTGTTTATAGAGTTTATATACAATCTCTGTATGTTGAAAGAGTTTATAGTCTTGGTTTGTTTCTCATGGGGAAATGGCCTTTAAACTGCCAAGACAAATGGGTGTAATGAGTAGTCTGCTCTTCCACCAGAGAAGAAAAGCCAAAGATGGAGTTGGTTCCTTGGTGGGAAATTGCACAGATTCTTTAGCACTATCAAAAAATGGGAGAGACTCCTCAGAATATGAAGTATTTTTGGTCTACCAGAATACAAATGTGTGCACATGTGTTTTTTGTCATCCTAAACAATCCTCTTGGATGCTACTGGCAGTGTCCTTCCTGCTATTACTTGAGTCTGCCTCACTACACCTAGAAGCTCTAGAAGTATAAAATCAGTTTCATGTCAGGGACTTGCAGATACACTTTTCTCTAGCATTAAAAATAATCATAATAAAAAGGAATTATTCAATGCAAGTACAAAAGCAGCTGTTCATATTTGGGCCACCTAAAATTTTAGCCTATGATCAACATTTGCCCACAAAAACAATATTGAATTTTCAATAAAACAGCACATTAAAAGCATTCTACTGAGCTATTAGCATTTTCTGCTCTGTCATTTAAAAAAAAAAAAAAAACTCTGGTTATGTCTTATGGATTAATTCTAAGATTACTCCATTTTTAAATAACTTTAATGATATTAAGTTCAGCTCTCCTCCCCTGTTGCTAGGTAACACGACGGTGGATGAGCTGATGATGAGGCTGATGGCAGCGATGGAGATCTTCAGTGCCCAACAGCAGGAAGACATAAAGGATGAGGTGAGAGCTGGAAGTTTCTGCAGGGGCCTGTGGGCTTCTGCAGGCGGCTGGGGCAACCGGATTGATGAGCTGTGTCTCTAGGCAAAGAAGTGAGGAATTCTGTCCTAAATGTGCCTTTTCCACCATCAAATTCAACAACATAAGTGGTCTTCATGCATGTAGTTGGGTGCCTCAAAACACTCCTCCTTATCGGCTTGCCGGCATTTTCAGAGTCCTTTGGTTATGGCTTTTTTTTTCTTTTCCTGACTATTAGTCAGCTTAAATTTACAGTGGTATCACAGAGCTTAATAGACTCATACCAGGAAATAACAGTCACATGTTTTCACAACGATCACTTCTAAATCATAGATAGAAAACAAAATGGCTTGATGTATCTTAATGTATATATTTGAAAGGAGATTGAAAAGCAACCTTAAAAAGCAAACCTCACCAGGACTGAATCACCATGCAGAACAATGCAAAATGGGTAAGTGATGACATGACTTTTCAAAGACAGTGTTTCAATTCCACAGAAGCAGACACAGTGAGGCACACAGTTGAGAGATGTTTATCTGTTACTTTATAAATTGAGAGTGACATTTTGAAGTAATGAAGTACTTAGTTAGGAATTTATAATAATAGGTGTGTTGCCATTCAAGATTATTGTTATCCTGTTGTAGAGACATTGATTGACAATAATTCACTAAACACATTCTTCACATTTAAATCTTGTGTCTCATTAGTAGGAGATTTACCGATTACGGTTATAATAATACAAAGGCATGGTATCTGCACAATATTTGTAGTTCTTTTTTTCTTTCTTCATTTATGCTACCTGTAATTCGTTGGTAAAGAAATTGACTTTAATTTTGTTAATGCTGAACACAAGTTTTAATATGAGGATTATAAGAGAAATCCGAGGCACAATATAATTGAATTTTATATTGCATTTTAACAGCGATATGTTGGGTGTGAATCTTTTTAATGTTTTAATAAGAAGTTAAAATTCAGATCACAGTCAAGAGTTTTAGGAAAGGCTCAGGACTGGAAACTATAATAGCTGATAGAAAGGAAGAATATAGAAGGAAAGAAAAGCATTTGGAGATAGGGAGATAGGAACAAGGAAGAAATGGAGCTAGGGCAAGTGTGGAGAGGTGCAGAAATAGGAGCAGGATAGAGAGGAACAGGAGACCAGAGTGGCAAAAGTTGGGAACAGGGGAAGAACCAGGGGAGACAGGGATAGAGCTGTGGAGGGTGGAACCAGGGCGTATGGCAGCACAGGAAGTGGGAGTGAGGGAGGGAAAGCTTTGGGAATGAGGAGACTTGGTCCTCCGGGAACGAAGAACTGGGCGCTGGGCCGGGGCTGCCGGGGTCCTTCCGTGGAGGGCAAGAAGAGCCAAACGGACTGTGGAAAAGGCAGAATATGGGTGGCTTTTCCATGGAAAGTGACACATGTCCCCAGTATGGTGACAGGGACTTATCCTGATTTCTCACTTAAGTGTTCCTCCAATGAGCAGAGAGAGAGGGAGATTGGGAAGTTCATTTTTTATACAGTCCTCTAAGATTGGCTGTTCTCCAAGTCTTTTCTAGTCTTTTCCCACATTTTCTTGTGTTTTCTTGTCTCTGAGAGCACCAAGGACATTTCTTCCCCAGCAGGACTTTGTTTTTCTAATATATGTTGGCATTCAGAAAACTAATGGAAATATTTCATAAACTTGAGGACAGATATATAGATGCTCAAGGGTTGATACACAAGTAGATTATTTACTTATATCTTGGCCTGTCTTATTACAAGCTCATAAGTCACAGATCTTTTTGTATTTAAAGGTGTAAGTTTTTTAAAAAGAGAAAGAAATAGAAAAAAAAAAAGGAAAGATTCTTGCTTTCTGAAATTAGCAGTAGAGAAAGCGAATATTCAGCAAGCAGTCTATACTCAGTAGAAAGCTTCCACCCAAAAGAGGAATTGTCGTCTTTGTGGTTTGCTACATAATATGTAACTTTCACATAAATCTTGTACTTGACGTTGTATAGGGTTCAAACATCAACACCTTTTTATTATTATTATTATTCTCTTTTTAAGCTCTTATTGCAGTTGGTGCATTTTTTTTTCTTCCAAATATTACAATAGCAAACAGGATACAGAGTCCGGTTTCTGTTACTGTTTTCTGAACAGCAACAATAAGTCAGCACAAAACCACAAGAAGATAAGCAGAAATTTCTTTTGTGCTTTAAAAAAGAACAAAAAAGTGAGCTTTGTAGCTTTGTTGTAAATAGAAGCGCGTGAAGCAAAGAGAGAGAGGAGCTGGAAACACTTGTAAATAAGAGCATGAAGTCAGGAATGAGTCAGTTTACGCAGCTGAACTTCTCCCCTTTTGGGTTTTTTAACTTGCACACGAAAGCGTCCAGTGCTGCCCCTGTGCTCCTGTGTAGCACAGTGTGTTTTGCAGTGCCCTCTGATGGTTGTTTCAGTGCAGGGTGGCCGGGTGAGGGTCCCGGTGTTGGCACCGGCGCTGCCTGTAGCTGTTGAGGCCCTTGCGTTACAGTCGGTTCCCTGTCCCTGGTTAGGCAGGGTGCTCAGAGCAGCATCACAGGCCGTGCCCCACCAGAGGGAAGTGAGTAACTGCATGAGCTCACTGTGGTAGTTTGGCTTGCTAAAACCGGTGCTTTTGTATCCCTATTTCAGTAAAATCTCGCCTCATTAGACTTTAACAAGGTGAATTTGGGGCATTTTATTTTTTTAATGTCAAGTGCTAAACTACCACCGTTTAATTAATGATTGGATATAACCCCTCGTTGTGCTTACTGGATTGGCTTAAACTCTTTCTCATGATCTCCAAAAAACACCGTAGAAAATGTGAAAACTTGTAGATGTCCTCATAGCACTCAGGCACTCAAGGAAGGTACCAGTTTCAAGGTAACTTGAACATCCACTGCCAGCACCGATCGAGGTGTGAACTGAGCTTTTGCAGGGCCTGGCTTTGAAAACAGCGCCGAGCAGCTTCTCTCCTTAACTGTCATGGCACAGAACTGGAGGTAGAAAAGCAGCGATGGCTTTAAAACACCGCACACCTTAAAATGTGCAATTTTAAACACTTCTGTTAGTTTGCTTGCTTTAGCCTGGTAGTTAAATAATCATTTCATCATTTCATGATGGGCGAGAAGAGATCTGAGTTAGCCCCATTGTGAAATTAATGCAAAGAGATCCCTGATTAAATACTGGCATGGCAGTGCAACACACCTGTTCTGGGCCGGTCCTAAACATTTTTCCTCTGTTGCCTGAGGAGGAGGCTTCTCAAAGGATTACAGTAACACTTTTTGACAAGCTTATACAGGGTGGAGTTTCCATGTAATGACAGGGCTCATTCGATGATGTCTCAGTAATGCATTCTTTTTATTTTTGCTGTCAACATTTATTACTGTAAAAGCCTTGGCTGTTACACAGCTGGTCCAACTTGTCCACATTTAAGTAACAGTAGGTCTATCATAGTGTTTATTTTTGCAGTTACGCAACTCTAGCCCTCCTGCTCTTGGATTAGGCTTCAAGGTATAGTTGTACTACCTGAAGTTGCTTGAAAAAAAAAATATTTTTACAAATTCAAATTAAAATCTTCACTTTGCTTGAAACTATTTCCAGCTGACACACATTGTTTTCTTCATTGTAAAAGAAGGATTTAAGGATTTAAAACTGGAAAATAATGCTGTAACATATTTTGACTGAAACTGAACTATACGAAACTGAACTAAGGCAAAGTCGCTGTCGCCTGTAAGGGATGCAGGGAGCCCAAAGGTGTCTGGTGGCCATTCAGCCACCTCTGCCCTTCCCGTTGGGCACCTCGCGCTAAGGGCAGCAGGCACAGAGCATTCCAAAGCCTGGGAAAACCTGCCTTCCCTCCGACGCCGTCCTGGGCATCCTGCTCTACAATATTTGCACATCAGGAGACCATGAGAATAAATGCATGAAATTCATTACATTCTAAAGCACAAAAGCATGATGGCGATGACAGGCATCTAGCTACGATTGTGATTTAACCCCTCAAAAATCCAATTAGCACGTTGACTAATTATTACTAGTTATAACTAATTAAACCACAGTAATCAAAATTTATTTGCTTATATTTCCAGTAGCACGTTTGCAATATGCTAGCACTCCAAACCTGTAAGGTTTGCATTTGTCCTGGACGCTCCTGTGTCCCGACGCGCCAGCAGATACAGTCGCTGCCACCAAGAGTTTAGGGACACATCACAAAGGGACAGAGGGAGGACAGGAGATGAGATTAAAATATCTTTAGTTCAGATGGGCTTTATGCTGCACATCCCAGTGGCTCCAGACACGGGATATTACTTTAACCTTTTTAATTTGTAGCAGCTTTCTCTGCCATTCAGCCCAGCTTGGTGGACATCTTAGCAGAACTGGCTGGCTTCCCTATTGTGCAAAGTAACGGCAGGAGTGCTTCTTAAAGGTGTTTTTTTAGTTTTTCTTTCCTTGTCATGTGAGGTCCTTCCCCAGATTCAATATTTGGAGGTGGCTTTCAGCCTTTGCTATAAATAGGCAGGATCCTTTGACACCCTCTCTGCAGTGTCCTGCCCCTCTTTGCCCTCTGGGTCCTTCCTCCCCACCTGTGGGTCGGGCACTGCCGACGACATCTGTATTTGCTTTGTTTTCATCCTTCTCATGTGCCTAACACATTTTGTGTACACTTTTTATTTTCTTCTATATCTTCCCCACCACATATGCTTAAGTTATACAATGTGCAAGTCTGTCATCTTCAGTGAATCACATTAATGCCTTTATTGCACTGCTTTGTTTGGACAAAAGGGTGTTCCTCTTTAACGCTCCCATGAATAGCCTTAAGCACCTGCATTTTTTAATTCCAGGAGTGGTTCAGCAAAATGAACTGTCTGTCAGATAAGCAGTCAGCATTTGAAAATACACTTTTTTTTTTTTTTTTTTTTTGGGTAACAGCCATTAATTCACTCCGAGAATGTGTCCTCTGGTCTTGGTTATCTTCCCAAGTTTTGTATTGCCTGTTTTGACTTCATAGTAATAACTGACTTCAAAGGGCAACAGGGAATAAGGTGTAACACATCTCCTTGAGACAGATCAGGTGCAAAACTGACACCTGAAGTTAAATCATTAACTCCTACATTCACAAATAACCAAAAAAAAAAAAAGTGTGTAATTGTTGGGAAATTCTTAGGTAAACAGTATGCTATGTAGAAATGATGTTTCCCTCCTTTGAATGTATCAACTTTCTATTACATGAACATCCATCCGTATCATTGCATTGTCAACATGGGAAAGCAGGGATCCCCAGCTCACTTTCAGTAAGCTTTTTTGGGTGCTTATCACATATATCATCTACTCTTCTTACTAGACATCCTGCACGGCTTTTTTCAATATCTTTGTGTGTGGAAATCCTTCCAAATCTCTGCTATTTTTGGCATGAGCCAACTGAAGGGTCTCTATTCCTGTTGAGACAGAGGACACAATGTTGAGTGTCGCAGTGTAACCCTCGTGTTCTCAGACATTCTGGGCATTTAACAACATTAGGTTATGGTCTGTTTTACCTCCCCATGCAGTAGTTATGTGTCTGCAGTTTGCTTTTATTCTTCCTCACTTCACCACAGTGGCTGCTATTCCTTCTGGCACTTGGAGCACCCATGGAGGCTGAGCGGGTGCTCAGTCTCCAGCTATGCCTTCCAGACCCCTCTTCCCTATGGCAAATTGACTCCTTCCCATATAAGCATCTGTATCTCTTTCCCCTGTGGGCTGAGTGCTGACAGCACAGAAGAAAGATCATGTAAGCTGACAGGATCCGTTCTCCTTTTAATGGCTTAAATTCTTTCTGCTCTACCATTTGCTTTAATCTCTTTCCATTCTTCCCCTCCATGGTACCAATTATCTGTATGTCAGCTGCGTTTCTCCTTCTTCCCCAAGATTGCTCCTCTACCATTTCACCCTTCCTCGCTTCCTTCCTTCCTTCCAGATGCAGATGAGACTTAGAGCTTTGTTAAAGTCAGTGCATATGCACTCATCCAAAGGCAGAATGTGGAGTTTAAAAAGATGATGCCTACATGAGCAAAGAACATTTTTTAAAGTTTGTTTCTTTTTTGTATATATATGTGTATATATATGTTAAATCCATTCCTAATTTTCTGGATATTCTTCAGTGCATACCAAAAAAGCTTGCCTAATTTGTACAAAAGCAAGAAGAAAAACTCTGATTCAAATGAATGATATTTTTATCAATACAGAATTTGGAGTTTCATTATAATGTTTAATGCATTTTTCTATTATATAAGCTTTTTATATACTTTCCAGCAATAAACAAGCAGTTTACTGCTGCCGTTATTTTAACAAATACTAGAGGTGAGGTATACTGCAGAGGGCAAAGCCAGACTGTAGTGTGACAGAGCCCATCTGCTTCACAACACTGCTTTCATTTCAGAGCAGATGTGGCAAAGACACCTACTTGCTTCTCTTCTAATGCATTTTACATTTTGTCACTACTTTCAGCCTTAGCAATGGATCCACTTTCAGCTTTTCATAGGCAACCAAGAAATAACCAGGTAGAAATGAACAGAATTTGTAAAATATTGTATTTGTTTCCTGAAAATTTTTGGTAAAAATCTAGAATTAGTGCTTCAAGTACTTCCCTTTAGGAAGCAAAGGAGGGCTCTCCCTCCTTCCCGTGCCCAACAGACCTGGCGGGATGGTGGTTTGGATGGTGCCTGGTCATACCAGCCTTCGGTCAGTGGTGTCAAATTGGGAAAGTTTCACTGCTATTTGTGGCGCAAGCTGTTCAGTTGGCCTGGGATAAGACCCACTTTATTCCTACCTTGGGTTCTTGAGAAAGGAAGATGGCAATATTTGCCTGAATTGCTCGAGTATTGCAGAGATGTACTTACTGATACTCAGTAGATGCAGCAATGCATGTAGGGTTTAACCGAAAAATTATCAGATAACCTTACTTTTGCTGACAGATAAGAATTTTAACAAATTGTTGTTAAGTTAGTTATTAGTTGTATTGCTATTCCGTCTTCTTCCTGTGTTCTTTGTTAGCACAGTGATTCTTTGTGAGATATTTTCGGCTGCTTTTCCTGTCACTATTATCATTTTACTTTTGTTACTTTCTGGTGAACTTGAGTCATCCCCATTATTTGTATAGCTGGTTTCTGTAGGGCACATCATGACTAAAAGAGCAAACCACATTCCCAAAAGGAGGATTATTGCATATAATGTTGAAAATGTGTCTAACTAGCAACTCACAGAGAACATTGCAAATTTGCCACCATGCCCATGGGTCCCTATACAACATTAGCAATAATAAAATTAATCCACATGAACATGTAAAAAGAGACATTTTGTGTGATTAGATCTCCTTCATGCTTAAAGCAGTCTGGATTCCAGTGCTGTCTAGTCTACCTTCAAATTTGCTTTTAAGATCTGTTTCAGTGCAAATAGAGTTGTTCAAATACGATGTGCAGCTCTGGCATGGTCATTTACCTTGCATGTGGCTTACGTGTTTCTGTGAGGACCAGGCAGTCACGCGTAGTAACTCTTCACATTCCTGAGAGCTTTTTCATAATCCGGTTTTAGGAAGATGGTATTTGCAATGAATGGGGGATAAATAAATAAATAAAAGTTCCTGGAATGCACATTTAGATACTGTAAATAGAATCTACAATGCCAGGATTGCTTGAGGTTGTCATCCAGATGATATAAACGAATTTCAAAAATTATTCAATGAAGCTCCATATAGGCAAATAGATACTATGCTCATCACTAATAATGCTTAGTATCTTTCTTGAGTTTTCTAGATAGTTGGTAAAATACAAAATATCTCAGTACTCAATTTCTTACAGCTCTAATTTAGTACATATTAAGTACATATAAGGAGTGAGTTTTAACTGTTTTTATAAATTTTTATTTTTTGTTCAATTTTGGTCATTATTAGACTAAAGGAACTGCTTTAATTGCTAGCAATCTTCTGAGGAAAGGAAAGGGCCAGTAATAGCAGTAGTTGCATCTGATCTTTCAGTTTTCTCCCAGGCATTACTGGGCTTCTGTGTGACCTCTGAAATTGAGCTAGCAAGAGATATATGAAGTTGCAAAAGATGAAACAGATTCTCCCCTCTGTTTTTATGAGTATTTTTTAAATGCCTGTTCTCTCCCAGATTGCATGAAACCATTCAGTAAGTTGGTTTGGAATTTTTTTTTTTTTACTATTTGAAGGTAAGTTAATGGAAAGTCTTAGTATAGACAGTGCAAAATATTTTCCTCTACTGTTATGTTCCATCTCTGAGAAACATTGGGAAGGGGTCTATGTACTCAAGAGGCTCTTCTTATTTTTGGACAACATAAAAATTGGGGCTATTATTTCAAGATTTCCTTCTCTCAGAATTTTAGTATTCATTAGAATTTTAATATTAATTCATACTGAAACTACATTTCTGCTGTCAGATCTTAGTTTAAAGGCAGTTCCTGAACATAATGCATGGAGTTTAGCAAAGTCAAGAAGGAAATGGGTTGCATGGTGGTCACTGGCTTTCGCACATTTTGCAAGAAATTGTGCTTGTGTGTTAGCTCTGATGAGCAGAGAGATGGTTTCTCTGTCTTCTGTGAATGACACGGGCAACCTCCGGAAGGCCCGAGGTGTGTTATAAAATGTAAGAAGAGTCAGCACAGAGCAGCAGATGTGGTCTCTATAGCAGGGCCAGCAACTTCTGCATCCTGCACTGTAGGGATGATGCTTCTCTTCATCATTCACATTTTTAGTAAACCTCCTTTTTTTCTCTTTCATTTTTGGGTGCTGTGATAATTAATAAAATATTTTGCTGGATTTACTGGCTTGAAGTTGGCATCTCATGTTTCTTGTCTGCCTGCATCTTTGGACTTTAGACACTTCAGAGCGGGGCTTGTTACTCTTCCATCTTTACACAGCATTCTCAGCAACACAAATTCAGGCCTGTGGATGATGTTTAATAGTGATGACCTAGGATGGATTCTATTTTTTTTTTTTTAAAGCCAAGGTCACCCTTTAGGTGTTTGTTAGATGTGATCTGCAATGGTTAGATAAGTAAGGCAGTCAAATTCTTGGAAATCATTGAGGATAAAGAATACTGGTGAGTGTAAAGATAAATCTAGCATTGGTCCACTGCTTGCTGACTTTTTTCCTTTTTCTTTCTTTCTTTCTTTCTTTAGGATGAACGTGAAGCCAGAGAAAATGTGAAAAGAGAGCAAGATGAAGCATACCGCATATCACTTGAAGCTGATAGAGCCAAGGTGTGTGCATGGTGGGGTGATGAGGTGGTCTCGTGATGTTAGGACATGGATCTCTCCACAATCGATAAAATCACCCTTGTGCAGAGGATTTCTCAGTTTTAATTCTGCCTTTAAGATGAGCTGGATGCTGTAGGGAGCCATAATTCCACTAAGTGATTACAAAACCACACTATGTAAGTTTGCAAGAAAGGGGTCTGACTGCATCGTTTTGTGGAAGCAATCCTGGCCCTGCTTCATAGTAGAAGATGATAAAGAAGTCATTTTGAAAGATCACTTAATAAATATTATATTTCTTGCATTAATTTCTAAGTGATGGTTAATAATCACTGTCAGACAGGGTCTTAGGCTACACAAACCTTGAGTCTAATCCCATCTGGAAGTTCTTAATGATAGAAAAGTGGAGAATACATTAGACGTACTGATGCAGTAAAGTAATAAGGACGTAAGTAGAGTTCTTATGACAGCTTCCATTTAGAAGCTTTCCTAAGAAATATGAAGCTTTTATTCACATTTTATTACATAAATACGTCAGAAAGGGTTCTTATCCCAAGTTCTTTACCTTTATATAGTAATGTCTGTCATTAAACAGCTGCAGAAGGGGCGGGTGAACATGTGTGGTCACTGTTTGTTCCTCTTTTGTAGAGGGAAGCACAAGAGAGAGAAATAGCAGAACAGTTTCGTCTGGAACAGATTCGGAAAGAACAGGAGGAAGAACGTGAGGTGGGATATTTTAGCTTTTCGGACAACTTTTGGGATTTATTCATTCAGCACACATCGCAACTTTAATTCAGAGTTCACTTTGTTATGCAAACATTAAGTTGAAAAAACATTTTATTAATTTCTTAACATATATATAAAATAGAGTGCAGCTAAATGATCTTTATCTACAGCTTAGTAGCTTTTCTAGTGCATAATATGAGTCACATTGCTAAATTGTAGCTAGACATTAGATAGGTGTCCTAACAGAAGACCCAACAAATTAGCTCTGTAAATGGTAGAATTTTTTCAGACTCAGATATGTGACTTCAAGGTACACTTGACATTTCAGTCTTGTGTGCTTGGCCGATGGTTGAAAAAACTGTTACACAACTGCAAATTGGTTACCAACACATATTTTATTTCCTGGGATAAATATAATAAAGAATATAAGCAATGCATCTGCATATATATTTGACTAAGGCATTTACATTAAAGAGCGTAATGGTGTAAGCATCCTAGAACCTCTTAAGCAATGCTGCATGGTAAATGCTTAAATTGGTCAAAACTCTAGTTAGTATTCAAGAATGTTTAGAAAAGAGGCAGTCTACTTTTTCCTTATTATCCTTTAGTGTTTGACCACTATTTTTTTTTTTGGCTTCTGTTGTTAATATAAGCCAAAAATGGAAGGTAAAAGGTAACTGAAGGGATAATGCACCAAACTGGACTGTAAGAATTGTGTCAAGGATAATGAAAAGATGGTAATTCTGTGAGATTAATAGCAATCACCCATAAATCAGTACTGTGGAAGTAACAGGGTTATTAAGCAATTCATGTTCTGATTTAAGTGATAAGTGTATTTTTCTTTCTTAAGTAATTTTGCATGAATAGAAGCAATTCCTTCTCCTTTATTATACCTTCCCCTAAATCTTTTCTAGCACCCTTTTGGAAGTTGTTCTCTTACACAAAGACTGCAAAACTAGTCCACGTTATCACAAACAACTGAGCTTCCCTGTTTTCATGTCGCCTGCAGCAATGAAAATAATAGGATCTATTTGCTTAATAAAACAAATGGGATGTTAACAATAATGTTTGCTAATGCTCCCCATTTTCAAGTCTACAGATTACTTTTACTGGATTGTTCTGCAACAGTGTTTACTTTCAGAAGTGGCTTTATGTTCAGTTCATGTACTTAAAATCTGGCTAGAGAGCTATTTGGATACAGAACATCCTTTTATAAGCAAAACTCAAATTGCTTGTTCAGATTCAAGAGTTATTAATATGATCCATTTCATCATTGTTCTCTAACTTGGTTTTCAGGTACAGAACATTTATTGTAAATTGCCATTTTATGTTGAAGCCTTGGAGAATAGTTACTTTGGGGAGCGAGGCATTCTTTGCACAAAGAAATGAGCTCTAATGAGCTACTGTTGTTTGTTTTTCTATAATATAATTGATTGGGTTTAGTAAATAATGTAGCATCTGTTGTTATGCTATGTGGGGAAATGTCAAAACAGAAAGATAGTAAGCAGGTGGTTGAGAATGGAGAGAGAGAGAGAGAAAATTAAAATAGAATCTATTTAAAATATAATCTCATAGTAGATGAGCAAAAATGAACTGAAGTTCTATGTATAAATATTTATACTGAGATATAATTTACTTAGAGGTTCATGTGTAAGAAGTAGACCATTTAAAAGGCCTCATAATCTTTTTCCTGCCCATTCCTTGCTCTTTAATGTAATCATCTTCCATCAGTTTATGTTACAAAATGACCTTATGGAGATTTTCAAGGCCACAAATAGTAACTGTGTACCTTGAGATTTCCTTGAGAATGTAGGTAAATGAGTGCCTTACTGCCTCTTCGTTTTGAAAAATCATCTTTTCAGTGTATTCCTGGTGAGGAATCCTGCTTCTTATTGCAGCCATTGAGACGCTCATTGGCTGCATAAAATTAGGGGTACAGCAACAAGACTGCTTTTTAAGTAAGATCTAATTGTTTAAAAATACTGCATGTTCTCAGAGCCCTCAGATGTCTGTCCATGAGCACTGACAACACTCAAGCACCCTTCAAAACTAAGCAGAAGTAGTAGAGCAATGTAACATTAGGCATCTTTTTCTAAAAAAAAAAAAAAATCTGACCAATGAGTTAGTGTTATAGAAGCTCCTAGAGGCAGAGAGCAGGGAATACAGACTTGGCTCCTGCCCTTAAATTTTAAGATAAGCAATATAGACAAATTTGGCAGTAAGACAAGCATAGAAACTTTTGATCCATAGTTAGAGATCTCTCCTAGCATATGTGGCCTAGTCATTGAGATATTGGCTGACTTCATGCAGGTTGTTGCAGAAAAAAATGCACGCCTGTGCTTAAAATCTTCTTCCTTCAAACAACAGTAATGCCTTTCTCTAAAACATAAAGCTCCCATTTCTGACTTCCCAGCTTTCCTTCTTTTACTGTTCCTACTTTTATACATATGCTATATCTCACATAACTTCATGATACTTTTAATTATGAAATGTCTTAATAGCAGTGTTTTAGTTTACCTGTAGTAAAGCTCGCGAATATATTTGGTTTTACTCTGTTTTTAAGGGTCTTTGCTGCAAATGGTCAATTACCCTGTGTAAGAGGAGGGCAATTTGATAATAAGTGCATTTGAAGAAATACTTTTACTGGCTTTAATTTATACCTTTTAAGGAAGCAATTGGCCACCTGACAATTATTCTCTCATTCAATTTTTTTCCAAGGCTTTCTGCCAAATGATTAAATTACTTATCTCCATTGTGCATTAACTGTAGACCTAATAATATGTGTTATACAGAAGGATTTATTTTAATTAGTTGTCTGGTGGGCGGCTAGTAAGGAATGAATAAAAATTATTCCATCACTGAGTTATAAAGCGCAGCTCTGGAGCGCTCTGACGCGTCTGGGAAGTTCTAGAAAAAAAATAAACACAAAAGCTCTCTATGCTTTTCCTCTGTGGCTAGCACTGAAAGCTAAATGGTGCTTTCTCCCTGCTCAGGCTATCAGGCTGTCTCTTGAGCAGTCCCTGCCTCCGGAGCCCAAGGAGGAGAGCACCGAGTCGGTGAGCAAGCTGCGCATCCGGACGCCCAGCGGAGAGTTCTTTGAGCGACGCTTCCTGGCCAGCAGCAAGCTGCAGGTTGTCTTTGATTTTGTAGCTTCCAAGGGATATCCTTGGGAGGAGTACAAGCTGCTGGGTACCTTCCCTAGGAGAGATGTGAGTAAAAGTACCTTTCATAAGTAAATATTGCAGCTGCTTAATTGTATCTGTTTGGATGAGCAGAATGTTTGAGGATGGAAGATAAAGATGGGCTGGAGTATGTTAGAGTGGTGTTTAGCTCTGTGCTTGTGAGCAAGGGAGACACTAACCTGCGGCCACTGTCATGTGCTGCATCCAAAATGCTGCTGCAAAGTCTGTTTCCAGCCTTTAGAAAGGCCCCTCAGCTCTGAAACAAGCAGGCTGCATATCGTGTTGAGAACTGTCCTCAGCTGCTGTTGCTGAGCCAGTGTTGCTCAGTTCCTGTTGTGAAGGAAACAGAATCCGTATTAGTAGGCTGTTTTGGTCTGCTGGGGATTAGTATTTCTGATCTTTCTGGTTTTGCCTTTTGATGCACTTTTACAAGCAGGAAGGCACAGTGTCAAACAGTAAAAGGTCATGAGCTAGTTAGTACATTCTAGTGAATTATTCATCACATCATACTAGTAAATAACCGTATATAACTCCTACCTAGATATTCTAATGAAACCTCTTGCACCTGTTTTTAAAAATCAGCCCTGCTCACTGCATACAAAAGCAAACTGGATTCCGTAGGTTTCCTGGCAGGTAGTGCTGTTACTGGGGTTCTTTGAAGCTGTGCTTGTGTCCCGCCTGCTTGATTGCCACCTGACCTTCAGTTCTTGTGCTGGCAGCGTTAATGCAGAGGCACAGAGCTCCGCAGCGGTTCGGGGGTGCCCTGCACACAGGGTGCAGGCAGCAGGCCCTGCAGGGCTTGCAGCACGGAGCCAGCCTGGGACGGCCGAGCTCGGCAGCCCTGGCGCCGCGTTGCTTTCAGCCCTGCATCACCCGGGGTTTAGTTTGCTGGGGAGATGTCCAGGTGGTTGGTTAAGCCAACACTGGCCCCTTTCTGTCAAAAGAACTCCATAAGCGCGTTGCTCTTCCATTTTCTTTCATTGCCTCTGGAGGAGGTTCACTAGGAATAAGACTGCTTGGCATGTTTGCAGTCCTGTTTTGTAACAGGACTTTTTTGTTTTTTTGTTGCTTTAACCTCTTATTTGTAAGTTATCTTAAATGTGAGAAGTACCTCAAAAGGGGAGGAAAATAATGTCCTTACCAGGCATATGACCTTGAGAGCACATGTGTTTTCTTAAGATTTTTGGCATGACTGTGTGAAAAGTGCTTTTAACTTTTCTTCCACCTTGTCCTATATAGAGAATCCCCATCAACCAGAGTGTAAAAAGGCATTTAAGGAATCTCATTCATAATTAACTTTACCGCATAGGCATGTAATACCATTTCCAGTAGAAAAGTCATGAAAACTGTGTGTTTCTAGTGTTGCTGATCTTTCAGTTCACTTGAAACAGAAGAAAAACAGTATTTTGCTTCTAAACAATTTTGTGTGTGTGTGCATACTTAAATATTCAGAAAGTTGTGTCAACCCTTCCATTCAGATTTTATCTATGCCTTCCCATATAGGTAATGTAAAAAACTATAACTCATTGAATCATAGATTCATTAAGGTTGGAAGGGACCTCTAGAGATCATCTAGTCCAACCCCCTGCACACGCAGGGTCACCTAGAGCACGTGGCACAGGGCTGCATCCAAGTGGGTTTTGAATATATACTATAAATATATAACTGTAGTTCTTTATCTTTCTTTTGCACTTCAAAGCCTTGCTTTTTAGAGTGGCTGTCTGCATAATCACACCATCGACATCATTATTAGTTTTTATCATCTATAAACTCTCAAACTGATCAGATGCTTTGAATGAGAACAAATAAAAAAGGAGGGGAAGGAAAGCAGACCGCTGAATTTGAGTGGGTTAGAATTTCGGTACATTTGTGAGGCTGCAGGGGAAAAAGTGTTGAGGCAAAGAAAGAATTACACGGGGGGATATAAAGCTGTTTGTCTGTCACATCAGAGGCAAGATCCTGCAATCTGTCTTCTGCGATTTGGAGCTAATAGTGCCCAGTCTGAGGAGTCACATAAATGATTCGTGTTGATTGACCCGGTGGCCATGTATGAATCTGGTTGCCAGTGTGGCCACCGGAGCTAAAACAGACCAAAAATAACGCCCAGGGACTTGCCTGCTGCTGAAAACTGTAGCTTCTATCTGCCATGTTCCGTAGATATGGGAAGCTGGGAGGTAATAAAAATGATGAAGTATTGATGAATGAGTTGGAAGCATGGTAAAAGCACAGATCCATGACTTTAGCTTTCGTGAGAGTTCCGCCTCTTAAAAACCCTGCAAATTGCCAAACCTCTTCTGCTCTATGATTTGTGTCATAAGCATCCCCTGAAACTGTGAAACACAAACGGAGCCCTTGCAATGCTTGTGCTCCAGATAAGGACAGCGTTTTAAAATGCCCTTTTGTACTTAAAAATATATATTTAACGTTTTTGAAAACTGTGTTTTGAAAGTGCTTGTTGCAGTAGGATGAAAGCATGTCAACTCAGGTTTAGTCATTTTATTTTCTATCCTGATCAGTATTACAAGAACAGACAGAGCCCTAAAAGTGTTTCAGCCTTTACCAAAATGGGGGGGGGCTTAGATATAATCAAATCAGCATTTTTCTTGTGGTAAACATACCAGGGAAATTTTTAAGTGCTTTTCACAACTCACTTGTCAAAACCATCAGTGCTGATGCCCTGATACAGTGTTTTTTAAGTATTTTTACTTCTTTGGTAAATAAAAATTCATTAGTTCTTAGTTCTTAGGTTCCAATTGCTTACACAGATATCCTTAGCTAACTTAAAGTTGGTATCATAACCCTACTGTAAATACAAACTTCTACACATGAGTAAATACACAGATTAACCTTTTCTAGACACTTCTTGTAGTTTTTAAAGCAGCAGTGACATTCCAGAGCATTTAAGCACATGCAGTGACTTGTTATTGGGTTTTTGTCTCTGACTGTGATGTTCTTGCTACTACCACTGAAAATAGACATTAACCACTTTCTTTCTCAGTACCATAAGCAGAACTACATACCACACTAACGAGGGTATTTCACACTAGCCAACCTGTAACTCTGATTTTGAAAACATGTTTAGCAAGCACATCTTTCTCATAAAAAGCTATATTTTTGTTCACTGCCCCTGCAAAGGATTGATGGAAATAAATATATGTGCTATTTAAATATATGTAAAGGAACTATAGTTCTTTTTCTTTCCAAGAATCACAATAATCTTAAAAGTTATTTTTAACAAAAACAACAAAAAGCTTACCCTAAGTATGTTAGCATGCTCATTCAGTATTTACTCGCCCTTTTTCTGAGTCCCTTTCTCCTACCAGCCTTTCCAAGCAGTAATTTCAGGACCTGTCAGGCTGCCAGCAGCAGAACATGCCTTTTCCCAGCACCCTGCAGACCTCCTGATGGCAAATTCCTTGCTTGCTCAATGAAGAGCTGCAGAAGTCTTCCTAAAACTCTTCACCATCTTTTGGGCTGGGCATTTGAACACACTTTAGAAAGCAACATGATACCCAGTTGAAACCATATGGGCAAATTTTTCCACAACTTGGGGTTTGGCTCCTGGGATTAATGGTGTATTTGTGAGGGTTGTATGGTGTCTGCGAGAAGGTGAGGTCCTGGCACACTCTCGTATGCAAGACGATAGTATTGAGAGAGCTTTTTATTTTCTGAATTCTTTCTGAAAAATCAGAACTTCAACCTTCCATTTATTTCTTCTTGAAGGTGGAGTATAAGCTATGTATTTGCGAGCATGTCTTTTGCAGACACTATACTAGAGACTTAAGCTCTTTATTTACTGTATCTGGAAGCCTTAGTAAGCCAGGACTTCTACACTATTTCACATTTTATTTTTCTGAGCCACAGCTTAGGATCAGGTGGCAGTTAAGTCACTTAAGGTTATTTAAATGCATCTAAAATGTTGCTTAATAATTCAGAACCAGTTTGCTCTGTTTAGAGTATTAAGATTTTTAAAACCCTTTTAATTAACCAATTCCAACAGCAGTTTAAATAAACAGAAACAAAAATCTGTCTCCCTTGAAGGGGCAGAAAATAAATTCAACTCAAATTGCATGTCAATTTAAATTAGGTGTGATCAGGATTTCAGCAGATGTAGGGTCAGATCATTCTTAATATTACATGGGAGTAGGGAGTAAGATAACCCTCTGAAAGCGAATGTGAGCGCTCATTCCTGTGCTTGGCAGCAGTAATCCTCTTTGCTCACGGTGCTGAAAACAACACCCCAGAATAATAAACCCGTCGCTGCAGCGCTCAGCACAGGCACCTCAACATGTAAGTGTATCCGCCTGGAGATACTGCAGTGGTCACGATCCCTGCACTGCTATGCCAGGGAGTTTGGAAAATTTGTGAAACTCAATTCTACAAAGCCTTTTTAAGAGTTATTCTGCCCTCCCCTCCAGTGCGCACTAATTCCTTCAGATAATCTAGTTTTAAACTCATTAGATAGTGTTTAAACTCATTAAAGAGTACATGAAAGAAATATGCGTTTAGGAGCATCTCTAGCTTTTTTTCCCTAATTATCATCTTGATAAAAAGATGGGAAAAAATGTTATGATGAGAAAGGATTCATGCAGTATCATGGTTATGCCCAGTAACACTTCTAGTAATGAGTCATTCAAATAATCTGTGAAGTAGCTTTCAGTGGCAGGTCAAGGAAATAAAGAATGCACGTCCAATGACAAAGCAGGATTTCAGCAGAATACAATATTTTTCTGATATTTTCAGAAACTTTAAGAATGTTTTTGTAAAATCAGATAAAATTGGACGTGTGATCCATGCCCTCTTTACAGTAATTCTAATTACCCATATTTTTATTTCTTACTGCATAAAATAGTACAGATCTGTTTAAGTCCACATAACTTAGAATTTTTCAGGGCAACATATCTGATGGTGGCACCTATTTAACATCTGTGATCTAGTTTATGAAGGGCCACAGCCATCTTCAAAGGTAGAAGTCCCTTCTCTTGTCAGTTGAAACTGTCATTAAGTCAATACTACCTGCCCTTATCTTTCTTTTCAGGTTATGCTATTTTATTTATTCAAGCAGTTACGTTTATTTAAGACACTGAGAAGTTGTCTAAGCAAACTGGCTGCACCAGACCAGCATATTCCCATGCCTCTTTTAAGAGGGTGATTTTTTGATTGTTCTTCCTGTTCGTTGTAACTGTAGAACAACTGAATTAATTAATCTTGAAAGCAAGAGGACAGGATCACACAGAATTGCAATGAGAACCCTGAAACATTTGCAATCCTTAAGTTTTATTCCTTGAAACAATTTTGTTGCTCATGAAGAACAGGATCACAGTCCTCCAGGAAGAAACTGTAAAAGCAGTCTGTGATTTCCTGCCCCACAGAAGTCAATAGCAGAACTTTTAGGAAAAAAAAATCTGAAAATTATCAGAGGGTAGATTTTGCTTCTTGACATGTAATTCCCTTTTTGTGGAATTTTCATGTATGTAGTTAAAAAATGTGTAAGTAAATATTACAGATAGATTGCTCATATTTTCTCTCAAGATTTACCAGACTCTTTCATGCCTAGTGTCTTGGCATAAGTTACTACATTATGTGACCAGAGATGAAAACCCTTCATGTATCAAGTCACTGAAGGGAGATGGAAGAATTTTTTTTTCCTCTGCTCATACTATAAGTAAACTTATTTTTTTAAGTAATAGGATTTCATTCTCCAGGTCAGTATAATGTTCTGATCAAGTGTTATGACAACTTCATTTGAATGCAAAGAAAGTTCAAACCATTTCAGGCAATGGATAAGCTATTATTTCCCTTGGATTTGCTGCAGAGAGGGCTCAGCAGAGCGCTGCCTGCTCAGCGCACTCTGTGGTACCACAGCTGAGTGGTTCATTAGTTAACCTAAGTGACTAATCCAGGCCCAGGATTAACATATTCCACCCAAGCACATCTCTGACCAAAAAAAAAAATGTCCTTTTACTCATCAGTGCCCCATTTCACCACGCATTTATTTCAGGGGTGGAACGAACAGTACTTGTCACAGGCGCATGCCTCAGTTAGCTGTGTATCTTCCTTGCTGGGTACTGTATTATCCAGCATAACTGGCCACAGGATATTTCATGCTTTTTGTTTCCCCCAGAATTCATGCTTAATGTCATTTTTCCGCTTGTAAGAAGAAAACATAATGACAAAATACCAATAAAATAAGCCTTTTAATAACATGTACCAAGAATGCTGTGTCTGATAACCAGAAAATGTAACGATCTCCTGCTGCTTTGGTAATTGCATAAGTAACTACATCAGACTAAATGGCTAAAGAAGTCTTAGAGGTGCTTTTCATTCTAGCTACCTGTCCGCAGATCAGTGTTATGCTGCAGAGATCACTGTGGTATCTGAACATCTTAATCCTTTGAACTTGTGACAAAATCCTTCTGGATTGTTTTTCTATGCAGTTATAACGAAGTGCACATAAATCCAATCACGAATCATGCTCCTGTGAGTGACTGGGTTCATAGCCATTCCTCTTTGGCATAGACTTATGCATGCAAACCAGTTCTTGCATTACCTTTGCAGCACTGTATATATTTATTTGTTCTCAAATTTCCAGAAGATGTGGCTGTGTTGCTTCCTTCCAGCTCCTCCTCAAGATCCATGGTAAAAGCTGGAATTTTCCCAGGGCCATGATCTTTCTTCTTGTTAGCTGCAAAAGAATAATTGCTAATTCAGAAATACTTTGGTGTAAGCTTATTGGCCAGAAGTAATGGACTTCTTTGCTCCCCAGCACAGCAAAGGCATTTCAAATACAAATGCTCTCACCTGCCAGTTTTTAAGTCTTTCCTCATGAAGAAAACTGCAGGACATAGAATCTGAAGAGAACTTAACAAAATATTTATATAATAACTGCAGTGTCATTATGCTTAATATTTTACAATGCAGAGAATACAGTTACTATCTTTTCTTAATTTAGTGCCAAAAAAGAGTATAAATAATACAAGTCACTTGTATATTCTTGACTGATTAAAGTTTCTGCTGCAAATTCTGTTAATAGAAATAGTAGTATAAATAATGAAAATAGTGGTATAAATAGTATAAATATTACAGTATGCTGTAAAAAATACTATTTTAGATAGTATAATACAGTTGATATAAATTGGACCAAGTCATTGAGAGCTGACACCACATGAAGGTTGGTGCTGATCTCTCAGATAACTGTATGGCTCTTATTAAATATATTTCTGAATGGAAGGTGCTGCTTCTACAAGACTGTTTTGAAAGAACAGCTTGAATTCAGAGAAATTGAAGGGTTGGACGCGTCTGGCTTAAGGCTCTGGATTGAGAATGAGACTAGAAGTCTTTTACTAGGACATATTTTTCCTTATTTGCGATGGCTGTCTTCAATTCAGATGTAAATTACGTCCGAGTTTATTCAACTAAAGCAGATCTAATTGCATGTATTTCTATAAAGTAAACCTACTTTTGTTTGTTACTACAGTTGAACATATTATCCGCATGACTCATAGATATTTCAATACATAGAAGGGATTCACTGTATTTGTGTTTCACTCTGAAAATATAGTTTTTTAAACAGATCTGGTCCTTTACCAGGTGTGCCTTTAAGTAATTCCCAGTGCATTTGTACTTCAGAGGGATTAGGAAAGAGAGTAAAAGGACCTTTTGTCTGCTAGATTCATTCAATGTATTCATGCGTGTGTAAGGGGTATAGAGGCTGTGCTGCTCAAGAATCAGATCCTTGTCCCAGGGTGTAGAGAAAGGTGAAGGGTGTGATATTTACTGCTTGTATAAGTGTCATAATAATTGTGTATTTGATTCTTTATTTTTAAATGACCTTCCTGGGCATTAAGCCATCTTTTTTTTGTCTTTATCTTTTCCCTGCAGAGGGAGGGTAAGGAGCCACACCTTTGAAATGGTGAAAGTACAGCTGCTCAGAGCATGCATGTACAGCAGAACCGACAGGGCAAGGCTGAGGATAGAAATAGCAATACAAACATCTTAGAAGGAAAAAGGTTTTGCTACAAAATTGCTTTAAAATGTAGTTTTAAGTAGTATTAAGTTTCATCTTAATTGGTCATTAGGGGTTTTTCCCAGTTGTTCACAATGAAGTGCAAATAGCTACTGCATTCTTGCAGGAGAAATGTAGAAGTTAACACTACCATCCTTTGTTTTTGCTCAGCCTTAAGTGATTCAAACAACAAAGTGCTACAAAAGTGCTTGAAACCAACTGCCTATTGCTAAATGGAATTAATTACCATAGAATTAATTAAAACAGTACCTCGTGAAATAATACACTTCCTATGCACCAAATCAGCAGATAATATAAGGAAGTTCCTTAAGGGAACAGCAGATAAAAGTCTTAGCTCCTGAGCACCAAAACTTGAGGCAAACCTGTGGCCATAGCTGGAGGATTACCTCTGTTTTGCCAGCTGAAATGTATTTCAACAAAACGGAAACATTTCACAGCCCAGTGTCGGGAACTTGCACTGATGGAAATAAGGAAAATGCGGCTACCAGTTTGCTCCCTCCCTGGTCGCATTGCTGGGAAGAGTCTTCCCTGGAGAGAGGCTGTTGATGTTTGCAGGGAAAGCTGTTTGTCCCAAGACCAGAGCTCCCAAGATGTCGTCTGTGTTGGTTTAGGGAGAGCCCTCAATGCACTTGCCAGTTCAGCTGCAGAATTCTGAGAATCAAAGCTTCGCACCATGGCTGTGATTTAAGATATGTGCTCTGAACACCTGAACGCTGTGTCCTCTGTCTGTCACCTCCTTCACTATGTGCACATGGAAGAGTTTACAGATCCTCTTTAAGGGGTTTTATTTAATGTTTCGTTATAAGATAAAGCGCTTAGCTTAGCAAAACCACAAGACATATTTTAAAAATCCATTTACCGATCTGCTGCTATCACCCTGTGACATGTGAGTGGACACTTGGAATGCGTGCGGGTGGCTGGTGGGAAGCCAGATATTGTAGACCTGAAAATACAGACACACACGAGGCTTTAGGCATTTGTTTAGGCCTTTAACAAGTGTTGAATGTTTAATTTGGTGAATTTTCCAACCATAACTAAGTAAGCATGGATTTAATGACATGGGTACCTCAATAATCTCACAGAGTTCAGC
>NW_010577433.1:2516-17226 GCF_000705375.1 Tinamus guttatus | reverse complement strand
AGATAATAAAAATCTAAAATTAAGTCTGGTATTTTTTACAAATTATTATTCTCAGCCATTTAACAGTAACTCACTGTGGTGTATGATGCGTAAGAAAATATATGCCTTCTTCAGGAATCAAAATGATACGTCTGTTATTTGTTAAAAAAAATCTGTTGCATTCAGATAGGTGAATTTTATTGATTCCAATGGACTTAGGAAGTGATAAGCTCTTCATATTTGTTTAAATAATGAATTACCTGTAATTATCCAATAAAACAATGGAAATGCAATTAATTATGGCTAGCCATTTTTTTTAAGTTTGCATGATTTTCTTGGGAAGAGAAAAGGGAACAATACTGGTTAGTTATTTACAACTGGAAAGAGAATCGGAAAATTATGCTTTAAAAAAATGACAATTGTTATATAAATTCATAGTGCTTGGTGTACTTCATACTACCCATTATATTTTTTTTACCAAAAAAAAAAGGCAGTGGCATGATGATGTCACAGGTAAAACAAATTTCTCTCTAATAAAATGTTTATCATACAGATTTGCATTTATATTTACAGCACAAAACTAATGTCATAGTCACCAGCACATTTCCTATAATTAATGCGTTTACATAGCAAAAGAAATTCACACAAAATAAAACAGGAATGAAATATTTCAGAAGGTGGTAAGACGAAAACAGGTAATTTTCAGATCTGTATATGAAGCCTTGCAGTAGTTGAAGGAAAGTAAGACTCCGCTTCATTGTTTTGACTATATAAGTAATTATATTAGGTAATATTTAGTGGTAAATTTGACTTTAATAGTAGATACTTAACCTATAGGCAGCAGCGTAGCTTCCAAACAGAAGGAACTGGGCAGTTCCTTGCTGGGGATTGCTCTCATGCCTTACTGCAAGCCCGGGGCAGGGGAGGAGGCCCAGCAGCTCACAGGCTCTGGCCTGTGATCCGAGTGCTGGAGAGTTTTGGTGATAATGGAGCATCTTTGGTGATAATCTTCCAAGTGTGTTTAATTCTCGCTGGGGTTCTGCTGGGAGCCCGTCTGCACGGGCGGCTGCCTAAACACCCCCACGGAGGAGGTTGAGGAGAAGTGGGGATGCCAGGAAACAGTCATGCCATAGCAGATCACACGTGTACAGGAAGAGAGAGGTGATATATACATACATAGTACATATGGTGATGTCTCAGCCCAGTTCTCCTCATTAGTGTGACAGAAAATAACCCAAGAAATAAAGGTGTGCAGTTTTGTGCTATCCTGGCCTCTTTTAGATGACCGATAATGGACTATGCTACTTGCACCGTCAGCTTGGTGGAAATTTTAGCATACTTGTGGGACTAGTTTTATTATTCATCTTAGCTCCTGTGTTCCTGTATCTCTTTCCAGATGATCTTGACTTTGACAAAACAGATATATTCATACTTTATTTTATGTAAGAAAAATGGTCTTTCCTTGGAATTAATGTAATGGACAGAATGAAATATATTTAAAATACAATATACAAAATATGAGGGGGAGGGAGATCTAGTTCATCATTCGGGTACTAAGAATGCTCCAAATTTAAAGTATCACTGATGCGAGGTACTGAAAATACCTCCACGGTGCAAATTTGTGTTCTGAAAATGCACAGTTCAAACAGAGTCTACATGTCTTTTTGCTTCTCTGTTTACAGGTGACCCAGCTGGATCCAAATAAATCATTACTGGAGGTAAAACTGTATCCTCAAGAAACCCTTTTCCTAGAGGCAAAAGAATAGATGAAACAAGATTGTAGGACTAATCCCCTTTGACAAACCAGAGGCACGGGACTGGGAGGAAGGCTTCTTTCAAAACCACCCTGTACTATCGTCTAACTCAATTCAGTGTCACAACTTGGCCTCTTGCAAGAATCCTGAAAAACTGAAAAAAAAAAAACATAGCTACGTAAAGTTTCACATCCATGAGTGTATGTTTCCAACCTCGTTTAAATGAGCAGAGGATAAAATTCTGCTATGAACACTGAACATTATGACTCTGTTGCTCACTTACCATCCAGCTTTTGTTATAATTAATGCACTGTTAAAACGTGAGTGATTGTTAAGTAGAATTTTTACTCCTCAAATGCCCCCTTTTGCACCAAGAAATCTTGGACATTTCTGCCTGTACTTTTGACACTAGGATGCTGTATATTTGATATCTCGCTGAGCCAGTGCTCTCCTATATATGCATTTTATTTCTGTGCTTGAATTTCTACTCACCTAATTTAAAAAGGCAGAAAAAATTAACAGGACATTCTCAGCCATGGAAATTTAACAGTATTATAGTAGAAAGCATATACTTTTTGTTAGTACTTTCTGACTTCTTCGATAAGATGTAAGGTTTTGTTTGAAGAATATAGTTTGACATATATGCAAGATATTTATTTACTGGTTCTGCATTGGGTCTCAGTTCTGATTCAGTTTAGGAAGTATTTTCCATTACATTGCAGTATGTGAAACTGCTTATTGCATGATGTGAATATTTAAATAACATTACAAATGGCCAGTACCAGAAACCTGGTATCTTGCCAATACTTCAGGAATCAGCTGATATTGAATATCAGCTGTTAAAAACCTTTCAAGCACCAGATACAAAAGTTCTTTATTTCTCATTGTGGAAGAAATGGCTGTTCCCATTTTAGCATTTCTTCCTTCATTCTGACACTCGTTTGTATCCTATTACTCTGCTGTTTCAAAGCACCTTGTTTGTTTCATCAAACAATGAGCATCTGAAGAGATGGTGTAATAAGAAATCTGCCTTATTATTGCACACTTTGGACCTTTTACAACAGATTACTGAACCCGTCTCAAATTAAAGAAATCCTAGTTCTGTTGTCTGAAATGTATGCACCAGCGACATGCTATCTGATGTGGAAAAACCTGGTACTTAAAGTAGCTTAATGATAGAAAGAGCATGCTGAATCGAAGGCCATAAAGTACACTTGATGCCAAGCCTGCATCAAAGCAACTTCGGGTTTTTTGTTTTTGTTATTTTTTATCCTCTGGGCTTGCTGTATAGTGCACAGTAGCACTACAGAATCGTCATCTGCTAATCAAACTTTTCGTTGTAAAGCCTGGCACGTTGTTTTCCACATATGTTTATATGTAATTCATAGTGTTTATTGTAGCAAAATGAATTTGCATTTGAAAATTTTATACTAAGCAAAAACCAACTGCACACATCTTTTAGTCTTTTTTTTCCCCCTCAGAAGGGCATTGATATAAAATTAAATGTATGCCTATTATTAGGGTGTTAGTGAAGCAGATATATTGTTACCTTTACCAAAAAAGCAAATTTCTGAGTGGGGAAAGCCTTATTCTACCTTTTGTAATTCTGTAATTAGTGAATGCTACATCAAACACTTTTAGAAGTGATGTATCTATGATAAACAAAAGGTTTTGAAGTGTAAACAAATCCTAATCATTTGCAGTTCACAAAAAAAAGAATTAATAGCCAATAGGAAGGTAAATGTACTTGTAATGGAAAGCTGAATGCAGATACTTCATTCTCAACTTTTGTATTCTTGCAGAATAAATCCACTGTTTATTAAATCAGAAATTAACATAGGCTGCAAATTGGGGTGACACTGGTTCTACAAGCAATCACAGTAACACATACAGCAGGATTTTCAAGTGATGCGTATCCTTTTTTTCCTTTTTCCAGATTAGCTCTTCCTTTTAAGCTGGCTATTGAGGAAATGAGTTGCTGAACTATTGCTACACATAGCAAAGCGACCTTTCAGCTAACTTTTTTTTATATTTAATCTGTTCTGTTTAACTTTTGTTTGATCTCATCAGGCTGTTTTCTCTTCTGTATTTTGACTATATATTCTTTACTTTGATACTAGTTTCATAAAGTTATTAAATGTGGCTTGAGTATTTGTTGAAGCTGTTGAAGTCAGTGCTCCCAGGATTTGTTTGGCCCTTTTTTTTTTCCCCTAACCTTTGTGTTTGTTTCTTTTCCCCATTTTTGTTCATATCGCAAAATACGCTGTCAATATCAAAATGTTCTGGTGATAATTAACTGGAAGTGTTTGAAGTGGTGGAACTACTGCCCTCTGATATAAAGATACTAAGATCAGTATATAATGATCTTTCTGCCACAACGTAAGTGTATCCAGTCTATTTAAATAAAAATATTCATGACTCTGGTCCTTAAATACCTCAGGCCTGGTTTCAAGCAGCAACCATCTAGACTCACCTTTCTGAGTGAGGTGCCCAGTGCAAACCAGTTTCTGTGTAAGAATATTAATATTCCGGGCCATGGTTTTTTGCTATCCTAAACCAACCATAATAGTGGTCACCTCATATGCTCTGCTGATATGATTAATCCTCTAGCCATTATATGGACTTTGTTATTTAATATTACTGTAAAACTATAGCAATGTTACTACAGAGCATATCCACAATTCTACATTTTTATCTTCAGGTTCCTCGTATTAATGGCTTATCGTTGATGTGATTAATGCATTAGTATGAAACCTTAAGGAATTACTGTTAATGAAGGGAATCCCATATGATAATGTTGGCTCTCGTTACTGCCCTTCAGAACATGATGGTGAAGGCTGGACTGCAGCTCTCGACGCAAGTTCCTACCATGGACACTGGTGTTCAAAATCAATACTAGAGAATATGCAAAACACAAGTGTTTGCTCTGTGTTCTCAGCATAGGTGCTCTTAAATTTAGTGGGAGTGCTTAGGGTGTTTTTAATGAAGCTGTGTTGGAGGTTTGGTTAATTCTTTTTAATGTAGCAGAGGACTTTGGCTTTCGTAATTGTACCTGCTCAGTGACATTAGAAACTTGAAATAAATGTTCAGTTGCAAGAATATTTCTATTAAAAGGTGATATGATTTCATTCCTCCATCTGTGGAGAAAAACAAAATCATAAAACCAAAACCACATGACCCAGATCCATGGAATGACTGAAGAACTTTAATTATCTGAGCCTCATGTTCAGACCCCCTAGATAATGCACAGGAAGGTTTAAGTGCTTTAGAATGGGATCTGCATCAATCCAAAAAAAAAGTAACGAAAAATCAAAGTAACCCCCTTGGAATACATGTGAAGAGCATTAATAGGCAAAACCAGAAACTGCTTAGGCTAGTGAGCAGGAATTGTTAGAGATGCCGATGTCTGGCTTACACTGTTCCTCACTGGAGCCAAGGCTTCCGACTCCACGGTAGCAAGGGACGCCTTCCTCTGCCCCACATTCCTGGCACTGAGCTCTCCCATCAAGGTAAGCATCCAATCCTTCCTTCCCACGTTTTGGCTCCGCACAGAATACCGGTTTCTTTCAAACCAGGGATGGTGGTTGTATCCCAGGTCTCTCGTTTGCACAGGCATGTTCCCATCTAGTCAGTAGTATGGGCCTGAGGAGAACCAGACCCAAATCCCAGGCTCTTCAGAAGATTCCCTTAAAATTGCTAGTGTATAGGCTGTTTTCAGTGTGTGTGCTCTCCCTCTGCTGTCAAAGCTGTTTGACTGCCAAAGGACTGCCTTTTTAAAGCTCATTCAGAGGGAACATACAAGCAAAAGAGCTGATTCTTCGGGCCAGTGATGGGGAGCTCACCTGGGAAAGGCATCCAGCCTCTTCCACAGACTGTTCGTCGCTGCCATTTGGTCTTTTGAGACAAGAGCTGTAGGAGGAGAGACAGAATATTGTTTATGCACCCTAGTTACATTTTCTTACTGTACTTGTATAAAAGAGAAGGCAACAGCAGTAACCTTATGATAGCCCGTTTGCCTCTGGTTACTGCTGAGCCTTCTAGCTGAAATATGTGAGAAGCCTCGAATGCCTCTTCCTCTGTGATAACAGCTGATTGAGGACAGATCCCATTTGTAGCATCCATCCGCTTCCCGATGGGCAAGGTTTCCACAGACTGCCTGTTAAGTTTTTACATTTAAATTTTGTAGTCATAACTTGAATTACAAGCAAATTTAACAAGCAGCATAAAGGTCTTGTTATCTAAAGCTTCCATGTGTTTTGTGAAAATCGGCAGTCCAAACTTCCAAAAACCAGGAACCAGCCTGAGCAGACTCCATGGGGCAAGGCCCGCTGTGCACTTGCCTCCTACGGGCGTTGGGAACGCACCTGCGAGCGCCGCGCAGGTACCCGACCTGCAGGAGGAGTGCTGGGATTTGGGTCTCATTACGTACCAGAGAATTCACTCTTTAGTCGGGGCTTTTCTCTGTGGATTCTTTTTATTTGTAGTAAAGACTGAAGTCACACTGCAGCCTTAATATAATTCAATTAAAATGTCACTCAACTGCTGGAAATAAACCATCCGGTAGTTTGGATTCGTTAGTTCTTGTGCTCACAGAACTACTGCTCAACACGATCATTATTTTGTACCTATTACCAATGAGTATCATTTGCTCTTTTTTCCCATTCTGTTGCGAGTCTTCCTAGTTCATTGCTAGTCATGTTTGATTTGGTCACCTTGAATCATGTTGTATCATTCACTGATAATCACATCACTGTCTTCTCCCAGATAACTTATGAGCACATTGAATAACACATGCACAGATCCCTGGGTTCACTGCTGTTAATCCTTCTTGCCATGAAAACTGCTCCTTACTGCTTCCAGTTATCAATCTGTGAGTGTTACTCCTTTTTTTTTTTCCCACAAGAAAAGATATTTCTGCTGTAGTAAACCTTACTGCAAACAACTAGCTTGGTTTTTCCTGCAAATGGCATTATCAAACATTTGTTTTACACCCTGCTGTGTACTGGTGCAATTATCTTTCTAGCTGGCTCCCTGTATCTCATATTTTTAATTTTGTTTTACACTTTTGGCATTTTTTCTCAAAGTCTGCTAGTCGTTTTGGTTTGGTTTTGTGTCTTGCAGTAGGTAACTTTGCAGAGTCATGTTCTTTTCTGTTTTCCTCATTTATCATTCCCTTTCACCCCTTAATGTGCTAGTTATTTTGACTTGATTCCTGGTGGGCCTTCTGAAGTCTTTCTAAAATAAAATACGTAGGTGCTCTGAGTATCTAACACATTATCTTCAAATACAGTTTTGATTAGGATCTTATTCTTGTAACTGTGACAATTTCCCTTTAGTATCTTCCTGTTTATGTGGTTTTCTTTTTAAAGATAAATGCTACTATGGAGAATAACTTTAGGTTCAGGTTACTGAGTTCAAATGTGTCCTACTCTACCATGAAATGTGTCTTGACTGTGAATCAGGTACAGCCCCATGGAAAAATAAATTAAGGCTTCGTTTCCCCTGCTGTGACTTCCCAGCTTGCTGTATTAAGAAACAGTCATTTAGGTCATCTAAAAATGTATCTTCTTCTGCACTTCTTGATCAGACATAGTCCATCTGCGAAGGTAACGAGTGTCCCTCATGGCCATGGGGTGTGGGGTTTTTTTGTCTGTTTTCACAGTTTTACTAATCTTCCTTATAATTTCTTAGTTGTGTTTTCAATCAATCATTGGCCTTAATTATTACACTCTTCCTCTTTAGACATAAAATCTCATGTATAGTGAGGGTAGTACTTCTGTTTACAGTTGACTAATTTGTTGCCTTGTAAGCTTTATTCAACATGCAGTCACAGCCCTCATTCACATTACTATCATTAGTATGTATTTTATAGCTTATTACTACAGCACCCTGTGCGTGTTCATGCTTTTTTGGAATTTACCAAGATCCCTGATGTGTCGTCATTTGAAACCTGCCACTTTAATTTCAGACTCCCTTAAAAAAAAAAAAAGTTATTTTAATATGTACATAGAAACATTTTTGGTTTGCTTGGGTCTGTATGTCTGTTTTAGCTGCCATGATTAATTAGGTCTTTTGCTTGTGTAAGGAAAAGTAAGTATTTCCAAAATACAGTGGCAAAAATAAGGGTTTTTTGGATCACAATTATAAACTCATATCTGCAGATGGATGCTATAAATTATGATGATGATCTGATTAAAAAAAAAATCTACAGTTTTTTAGAATTTGTATATAATCTAGGAATTACAGAGCACAACTAGATATTGAAAATGCTTTCATTGTTTTATGATCTTAGAAAAAGTGAATACTAATAAATAGCATGTTGCAGTATCCTACAGTATGTAATGACAAAAAAAGAACTCAGACTCTCACTGTTAGAGTTCCTTGTCAAGTTGTTTAATCTATTTTAAGTTCTGGCTTAGCAGCATTGTGTAGTCAGATATAAAGAGGTTTTCTGCATATGCACCAACAGCATTAATGAACTCTTAGAAGACACTCTAGCAGATACAACATACTCCTTTCATCTTACGGGCAATTTCAAAGCAAATGTGCAGTTTAGCCCTCTGGATGTTATTTTGATAGCTACAGAATTCTCTCACTGTGCTCTGTATTTTTAGATGTTTTCATATATATTTTTTTCAGACTGACTGCTTTTTTTATTATTATTTGTTCCTCATCGTTAAGCACACTCAGTACTTATCAAGTAGAAATGCGATATTCAATGTAAGTAGTTTCTGATACCCTTTGAGAATTCCTAGTTTTGCTTTTTGAACCCCCCTAGCTCCGTTAGCCTTTGTCCAGCTCCCATACTCCTAGACTCAAACCAATTCCTTTCATCCTGTGAAAATATCTTGGCTCTTCAAGATAAATCACAGTGGTGTTCCATGATCTGATGCCCCTACCTTCTACCAGTAGAAAAATACTACAAATAGGTATAAAGCTATAATTAAAGATATAATTGTAAGCCCAAAGGAGTTACAGTAACACAACCGGATTCCATGGCCTGGGGACTCTTTGATGGCTGCTTTAGGACTCGCTGGGTTCAGCCCCTATAGAGTAGGGCAACACCAACTGCCCTGTGCTCAAGTGATGCCCCCTGTACGGTGTTAAGAGGTGCCTTTATATCACCCTGGAGTAACATCATTGCCCATAAGGAGGCTGAATCCTTAGGAGACCAATTAAACTAATTTCATGGCACCTATGCACTGCTGGGTTGGTGAAAAGGAGCTGTTCACAGCAGGGTAAGGATGAAGCTCATAAATGAAAAGCACGGGCAAAAAAAAAGACGAAGTAGTATAAAAGAAATACAATGGAAATTAAAAATCGTCAAAAAGTTGCCCTAAACAATAAATTGTTGTTATGAAAATATAATTAACTTAGGTGTGATCTTTTTCATTTAATTTTTTTGCTTCTGATGGATTCCTTCTTCCTACAAATGGTTATATTATCTTTAAAATGGTGGGAGTAAAGATGAAGATTTTTCTAACTATATGAAAATCTTACAGCAAGGAATTGACCTTCCAAGAAAAGAGTGAACTTGATTGCTTAGAAAGTGCCGTATGTGTTTCATTTACGTATTTATTTTTACTTCAGGGGTCTCAGTTTTTACCTACACTTCTTTAAACAGAAAATGGACTTCCAGGTAATTTACATACCACTAAGAGAAATGACTAATAATTACCAGTAAAGCAGTGAGGGATCATATGATTGTAAATACTGAATTGGCCTGACTGAAGGCTTCATATACTCTGCACAGTCTTCCTATGTAATATTATACATCACTGCTTAAATGCTGCAGAAAAATGTTACGTCCTTTCAACTAAAAAGACAAATTATAAGAGGTAAAATAAAGTTACTAATAATTAAAAAGAGGCCCAGTTCTCATAAGATAATGTTATCCATACATTAGGAAATTATACTTGAACAATTATACTTAAACATAGACCCACTGTAATGTTAGTCTAAACATGAATGATTAATTCTTGACATGTTCTCTCAGGGAAAAAATGCCTAGTGAGGTGCTGGCCTCAAAATGAATCATCAAAAAAAAGGACAAAAGAAAAAAAAAGAGTTTACTTTTGAATGATTTAAAGGTATTAATAATGAAGTGGCTTTTAATCCATGACAAGGGGCTCTGTAAAATGCTCTCACAGTCTGCAGGCTCTTCAGTATTTTCCACAAGCCGAAAGCAACAAGTTTTCCTCCTCATTTGTTCTGAGCATAAAGACATTTACAGAAGTACTCAAGTTTTCAAGCATGTAATTGTACATTATGTAATGAAAACTGGGTTTACAAAAAAACACAAGCAAACAACAGCAACAAAAAAACACATATTGAATGAAGCACAGTAATTGCTCATTGACAGCGTTTCGGTGATGATGTAACGTTGGTATCCCTATCGTATTTTGCAGTGTTGCACCTTATCATAATCCCCTCGGTTTCTTCAGAACCATATCCCTGTGCTCCTGGTGTTACTTATTGGCAAACAAAAACAACATTCTATAGAGAGTGCACCTGAACAGCACTGTGACCTGGGTATTTTCTGACGGCAGAATTGCGCCGAGGGAGCCAATGCATGGCATGCAAAGCTGAAGGGGGCTGGCAGGCTCACCAGAATTACAGAGCACAGAGATATTTTAATGGATTTATCCAAATGCAATGAGAAGGGCTACAGAACACAGCAGAAGATAATCTGATCTTGAATTTATCTGCTGTTGATCAAAGTATATAGATAGAACTTCCATGCTTATCATAGCCCCAGCTGTCACCTTAATTTTCCTGTTTTTTTTCTGTCCAAAATGATAGAGTAGAAGTTACACATATTGGATTTTTTTCTCCCTTTGGAGGGGCTCACGGCTGTGGATCTTGTGATTGCTATGGTGAAGGCTTCTTTCTGACAAAACACAGTGTTTTTCCAGTAAGTAGCCTTTCTCACCACGCAGGTTCCTAGTTTGCGTTGTATGACTTAAAGCTTCCTCATGGCTTATAAGCATTTCCTTCTGATAGTTTTATACCCTCAACACTTTGTAACAGTTTAAACTATTACTAAAGATGATGCTTTTTATTCAGTAAAAGTTAAATGGGATAAACATGAACCAACTGAGAGAAACAAAGAATCATAGCTCAATCTTTTATTTCTACGTTTTCCCTGCCTTGGATTTATTTGTGTTTTTAGGTGCATCTATTTTCCATTCTTTTCACATGTCAATAACATTGTTCAATGTCTCATAAATTCAACTGTCTTGGGTAACCATAAGTCAGTAGAGTGCCTAGTGGAAGACTGTAATTTTTACCTGAAAAAAAAATGTTTTTTTCATGGTTTGAACTCCTTCAGCCAACACCTTTTGTGTTGTTCCTAACCTGCAGCCGTCAACTACATTTTTTTTTCCATTTCAGCTGCTATTAGCAAAACTATTTTCATTGTGAGCAATCACTGTCACTTGCCTGGCGTTTTCATTATCACTTCTCCCAAAGCTTTCTCTATGCGCCTCAAAACTAAGTCAGGACTTTCCTTTCTTGGGCAGGCGAGGAGAGGTGGCTAATACCAGATATTCTTAACAGCCAAAGGCTTAAATTCACCAAGGAAAGAAGGAAAGAAAATGTTACCTCCAGTTTTTTGTTTGCTTTTTAACCGTCGCGCTGCTGACAGCGGGAGGGAAATGGTGACGAACAAACAAGATGGCGGAAGCAGGTGCCTTCGTGCGCCTGGCGCCCTCAGCCCCGGTAGCGGCGCTCAGCGGCCGCTCGAGGGTGGCACGGGGCCGGCGGCCGGTCATGGCGCTGCTGTGAGGAGCAGGGCCCCGCTGGGCAACTCCCCACGGCGCCTTCCCGCCCGCCTCCGCGGGGAAGCCATGTCGCCTCGCGAAGGCACTGGGCGGGAAAATGGCGCCGCCTGCTGCGCAGCGCTCGCGTGTCGCACCTCCGCCATGGCCCGCTCCTTCTGGAAACGGCGAAGGAAGCGCGTAAGGGCGGGCGGGAAAGCGCGAGGAGCGAAGGCGTCTGCTAGGCCCGAGCAGCCGCCTCGCACCCTGGGGAGCCCTGCGGCAAGCGGCGACCTCGGGGGGGCTGCGCTCGCCCCGAGCTGCCCCTCGGCACCGGGGGACTCGTTTCTCCCTCCTCCTCCCTTTCCACCCGCTCGCCCTTAAAAGTGAAGCATGTGCCCAAGGGAAGCGTCGTCCACAGCGAGGCCCGCGGCCCGATGCTCCTTATTGCAACGGCATTTCTGTGCCCTGCTGCTACTGCATTTATTGTTATTATTTTATATCGATTAACACGGGGCTAGGAGCTGCCGCCAGCCGCCGTTCGACTTTAATATCTTACTTGAATAGGGAAGATAAAAAACAAACAAAAAACCTTTATGCCCCGTTTCCTTTCCATTTCGACCTCAAAACGTATTGAGGAGGGAGGGCTGCTGCCAAACTGACCTTAACCGCTCCGGCCACGTCTGCATTGGCAGAGGGGGCAATTAAGCAACGCCTGTTAATTCTAAAAATAAATAAATGTTGTTTTCTACAAACACCCCCACTATGACTCTCTCCCGGCACACGCTGTGTTTATCCATGGCATTCCGGAAGGATCGTTAAGCTCCTGAGCTCCTAGGGCGAGGAGGAGAGGGGGGATCCTCGGGCAGAGCTGCCCGGAGCTGTCGCGATCACGAATTAAAAATAAAAAGGCTTCATGTTCTGCTTTCGCCTCCTGAAACGGTCTCGTATCCCAAACGCGAGCCGGGCAGGGCGCCTTGGCCGGATTGGGGCATCGCCCCGCGGGGCTTCAATTGCGCGCGTTCCCTTTGCTCCCATTTTTTTCCGCCTTTTTTTTTTTTTTTTTTCAGTGAGAAACACTTGGAATCAGAGCGGTTGTGACATTTTGGTGGCAGCTTATTGTGCGGCACACTTAAAGTTTAAAAAACAAGCCCCATAGAAGTTGAGGGGCTTAAAGCAGCCCCCTTTGTGGGGCGAGGCATAGAGTTTTGCTTCTGGACAATGGTGTTTCTCAAATTTCTTCCAAAAACCTGCACCCCATCTGTGATCTCAATGAAATCGCTTTTCTCTCTCCCTTCAATTCATTTGGCAAAGGCGAAGCAGATGCATGGGACGGGGTCTGAATTTTAATTATTAGGTTTTACCTGAAACAAAACAAAGCATTTTTCCGCCAAATCCTTTTCTGCCATCCCTTTCTGCCATGTGTTTGAAGTTAGGAGCCGGGCAGAGGAATATAAAATATAATTAAAAAGCTCTCGGATCGTTAGAGAGCTGACAAGAGCCCCCCTTTTTATTTTTTTAATGAACCTCTCGCAGTGCCCCGTTAAATTAGCGGCGCTTTCGCGAGTCCTCCCGGCTCGGGAGCGCCGGCCCCGCTTTTACCTGCGCGCCCGCGCAGCCCCGGCCTCGGGGGGTTTCGGACGCCGTGAAAAGCGCCGTTTTTCCGCGCTCGCTGTCGCCGCAGCCCTGGCTGTGCCCCAGCCACCTGCGAGGTGACAGGAGCGGAGTCGGGGGGCAGCGCGGGGCCGAGCTCCCGCGCCCGCCCTCGGCACTTTATCGCCGGCTGCATTTAGCCATCAATAAGGTGCGAAGGGAAAATTGTCTGTCGCTTTAATCCGTGCCCGAGGGGCTGGGAAATCAAAAGAGAGAGAGAGAGAAGGAGGGAGAGAAAAGGAATGGTCTTAAAGAGCCTAAATTTCGTACAATACCTGCGGGAATGCGGGCTCTCCCCCCGCTGCCCTGCCCGGCCGGCCTCAATTAGCCATAAGCGCCTTACTCTATAGGAGCGCGCGGCAGCGCTGCCCTAAAGGTGAGCGCGGCCGCGGGGGGAGCCCGGAGCCGCGACATCCCCGAGCCTCCCTGTCCGAAGTGGCTGGTGACAGGGACACGGGGCGGGACGGGCCGCGGCTTCCTCCGTGCGGGGTACACGGGGCCTCTACCCGCCCCGCTCCGTTAAAGCGATTAAGATTTCGTTGTCCTCCCTTGGGAAGCCCTAGCGTGAGACTTGGACAAACGCGGGGGACATCACGGGGCCTGGCAGAGACCTCTCTTTCTGTCTCTCTCTCTCTCTCTCTCTTTTTTTTTTCCCTAGCTCTAGCGCTGGGGGAGGATTTTTGTCTGTATATTTACCCTCCCCCCTCGCTTGTGTGTGTGTGTGTGGATGGGCACAAGCTCCCAGAGAAAAGAAATTTTAGAGTAACAACTAAAGGCTTTTCTTGTGCAGTTATTTTAAGGGCTTTGTTCCGCGCCCGAAGGGGGATGCGCCCATTTGTTCGGGCGGGGATTCATCACATGCCCCTTTCATGTGAACTAGAGGTTAACAACCTAATGAGCGCTTGGGGGGAGAGCTGAAGCGTGTAAAGAGCCCGATTTTTTCCCCCCAAATCCCGCTCCGCCGTCGCGGGCAGGAGCGGCCCCGGGAGGCGGCGGGGCTGGGGGCAGAGCCCGGCCGCTACATATGGTGGGTCAAGTCCCCCCATTGTGAGCGTGTAAAAAGGTGTAAAAACTCAATCATCTGTAGCTTTTTTTTTTTTTTAAGGGAGGGCTTACCCTGGATTTGTTGCATAATGGATTGTTAAAAAAGTACGGGGTTGAATTAAAACTGTTCCCTAGTCACTTTTAATTAGACCGCGCTATTTAATTAGCAAAGTTGAAACATGCAATTAAAATTAGCTCAGTTTAGCACGCATTAAAGGAAACGGGGACGCGGCTCTGGCTCGTATTAAAGCGAGTCGGAGGAGAAATGGCGAAGTTTGGAGCCTTAACTGACTTCGCGAGGCCGCTCGGCGAGCGACCATCTGCCGGGGCCCTCGCCGTCCTCCCTGTCGCCCCTGATGCGAGTTATAGCGACCGTCCCCCTGCGCTGGGACCTTGCACCCCCCGGGCCGCTGCCTGGCGCGCAGTGCTCCGCTCCGGCGCGTTTGTAGCGTGAAGAAGGAAAAGACGGAGATGCTGTTTCTGTAAAGAGCCGGCTGGGCCCTGTGCCCCCGCTGGGGCCCG
>NW_010577431.1:146868-163867 GCF_000705375.1 Tinamus guttatus | reverse complement strand
TTTCTTTCTTTCTCTCTCTCTCTCCTTTCTCTCTGTTTTTCACATACACACGCCTTGCAAAACTGAACAAGCTGTACGGCATGGTATCGCTCACAGAAAGCCTGAGCTGACACCTCTGGAGACATCTCAGACGATCAGTTTGCATCTCTCACATCGTATGGAAACTTCTACTGTTCCGAGCTCCTGCCCCTGGTGACACCAGTCCTCTCAGGTCATGGTCAAGCTCACCCTTTCCATTTATCTCTTCTCTTCCATGGAAGCCGATGCTAGAAAGCCTTAATGAGGCAGCCAACACGCTCACTGCAGTCATCCCCTTGCAAGGTGGTTTGTGCAGGAGGAAGGTTTCAGCTGATTTCCCCATTCACTTGCAGACCTAGGAGCAGTAGACACACCACAGACCCCAACTCTAAGAGCTGGGAACCTGAGCAGGGCTCTGCAGACCTATGTGATTCATTCACAAGAGGTTCATTCATATTGAGGTCCCTCAAGAAATACATACATTGATTTAAAAAAATATGAAAAGGAAGTGTGCAACGAGCAGACAGGGAGGAATGGGATGGCTTGGGCTCTCAGGAGAGGACAAATCTGTAATGACAGCCCAGTGGGTTAGGAAGGACCACAAACCTCGTCCTCCAGTGCATGAATCCCCGACATATGTGAGACATCCACCTCAGGACCCTCTGGGCCAGGGAAGATATCTTTGTGCTTGATGACTCTTATAGATTTTTCTTCCATGAATCCATCAAATAATACTCTTTTGGACTATTATTATATAATTTGGGCATCCACAAGGTCTTGCGGCGAGGTGTTTCACAGATCATCCAGTGTTGTCTGAAGACCCAATCTCTTTGGCTTTCTCTGCATTTTCCCATTCTATTAGATCCTTTTTGCCACTTCATAGTGAATAATATCAGCCCATAGGATACATTCGGTCTACAGCAAGAAGGCAACGTATGGCTACACTGGAAAGCAACTTTCTGTGTTTGCAGTGCAGAAATCATTACTGGGAAAAGGTGTTTTAATGGTGTTGGGGGCAGTCAAGGTTATTGGATTGTTGCCAAAAACTAACATTCCCTCCAAAACCCACGGGGACTGGATTTCAGGTAATAAAGTTTGGGAATCCAAAACACAGCTGAAAAACAGCAAGCACAAGACATAAGATTTAAGGATGGATGACCCCACAAATCTGATCAAGACCTTCCCATATCAATTTTTGGCTTTCTGGTGAAACCAGAAAGAAACTCCAAGAATTGCTTTGAACTGGAACAAAATCAAACAAATCCAGAGGCTGGTGTGCTGCAATGTGATGGAAACAGTTTTTCCGGATCAAAAACATATTACATTTAAATTGGAGAGGTTTAATTATTTTCTACATTTTAGCAATTCTCTAGGAAACAGAGTAATTATTTTTCCATGCTACTGTTTCTACCATGGTTCTGCATGGATTATTTTCTGGAGATGAAACAGTGAGTACCAGGCACCGGGGTTCTGCAAGACTAGTTTCATGCAAAAGACATGAATTCCACAGTGCTATTAATCATCAGAGAAGTCTTAATACAAAGGACAAAACAAAGCTCTATTTTTATCCCAGCGGGCAGAGTGCAATATTAAAAGCACTCGGAATTAGTCTCTTTGTCACGGCAGGTAACGAGAGTCAGCTCCCGTGTATCGGGTTTCTGGAGGTGGATGTTATCGGTACCTCCACCCTTGCATCACCCACGGGGCAGACAGGGAGAGGACAGGTCTATAACGTGACTCTCGGCCTTTGGCCAGATCTGGTTTCTGCTTTTTGCCCTGGAGAGGAAAACAGCAGCATATGCAGAGCTGGGAGGAAAAGAAACCACGCTCCAAGCAACAGCCATCCGCTTCTGTTTTGCATAAGGGGACAAACAAGAGGCTTGTCCAGACTCCTCCGATGGGACAGAAATGGGAGTAGGCAGAAAGGATCAGCCCCCTACATCCTTATATTTTAGCTTATAGCTTATATTTTGGCTGATAGATTGCACAGTCCTCCTCTCTGGAGGCTCTCCAACAAGACGTCTCACCAGCAAGAGGGTACAATGTGCATCCTTGGCCACTGCCGTGACTTGGTTTTGCTTCTCTGCATCTCTCCCACATGCATGGTCCATCACACATCGCTCATGCCGGTATCCCTGTTTTCCTGTGCTCAGACACACATGTTCACAGCTGGTACCCCACATCACGCACGTGTCTCCTGTATGTGTTTCCTGCAGGGCCCTTGAGTGCGGGACCCTCTTTGCATCTTGAAGGTGTTTTGTACGTCTCCTCAGAGGATCAGAAGGGACAGGATAGAGGTGAAGTGAGTGACGAACTCCCAGTAGAAACTCTGTATTTCCACCCAGGTCATCCTGCAGTGAATCAGCTATTTGGCTTCACCAGCTGCTTTCCAGGAAGAGATGTGTGGTATTAGGTGAAGCATCTCATATTCTTCAGGGTGCATACGTAGAACCCATGAATACTGGTCATTCTGTGGTGTATGGGATATTTAGACCACATCTGCAATAGTAAATTAGGCACTGGCAGGCCATGGCACATTGTCCCCAGGGTATGGCCCACCACATCTGGCATAAATTTTCCATTCATAGAAATTAGATCACCATAGAAATCGGTTTCTTATAGGCTTTTCCTGAAGAAACTGCTACCAGATCTAGTTGGAGATCAGTTTCTGGGCTGGAGGTGCCATTGGTCAGCCCTGTTTCAGCTGTTCTCATAGACCATCTCTCCACCTCTATGGCCCTTCCTTTGGGCATGAAGACATGCAGAGCCCTCGGGAATGGCTCTCCAAGAAAAGTCATGGCATAACCCACTGTTACCTCTTCCACTGAGAATTCCCCTGGAGTCGATGCCCACAGCCCTTCTGAGGAGCCCACGGATCAGCAGTTGCCATAAGGATGCTTTGGCTCCTAGCCTGGTCCAGGGACAAGATTGGGTTTCCACCTAATTAGCTGCATGGTGATGGCCAGCTTGGCAGGGAACAAAAGCAACGCAAGGAGCCACCCAGCCATGTCCCATCCCCTCCATTATTCACAGCAAACCAGCATCGGGTGTCGTGCCTTTATCTGAGGCTTCGCTGAAGAGCACTAATCAGCCACACATTAATTATTCACAGAGACCATGGCTCACCTTTCCACATAGCCCATTGCCAGGGCTCTGCTTCTCCCCACTCCTCCTCATCCTCGCCAAGACTGAAGTCTAGCAACTCTCCTGCTAAGACTCGTTTTGCACTTTGGGGTGGGTGGTGCTGAGGTAGCGCCTTTGGATGCATCCTGGCACTGTTTAATTTACTAATGTGGGGATTTCCCAGGGAGCAGAAGGAAGCCCGTCAGTCTGGACACTAATCCACGGCTAATCCCTTCATATTCATGACTTGGAGGCACGTGTTCTGCAAGCTGTTTCCTGCCACTTGCACTCAGATAGGACACTGGAGATACAGAAGACCTGACTGCTTCCAGAGGGTGCAAAACCAAGAGCACCGGACCCTGGACAAAGGACACTGGTCATCCATGTATGATCCCCTGAGCCCCATAAACACATATATCAACAATGAAGATGAAGCCACTTTGGGGCTTGATCTCTCAAGACACTTGACTGGTCCAAACCAGGATGGACCCAGAAGGGAGCAGAATCAGGGCCTCCTCATAGCCTCACTGCCCTTAGGGAGGTTTCTAAACTTAAAGACTCCTTAACTTAGCAGAAAAAGAGAGAGCAGGTAATTAAACTCTAATTAAACTCTGCAAAAAAGCCTCTGCAGGGAGATGCTGGATGCTCCACCACCATGCAGTCCAGATCTTCCTGCAATTAGCCCCACTGATAGACTCTGGGCAGCCCAGAAGCTTGATCTGTGACTGCAGGGCACTTATGTCCCTTGTCCCAGCATTGCTGGGGAGGACAGACTCTGCTTTTCAAGGGAAATGCATTCCAGAAATGGGAGCAGCCATCCTGTCGTAGCCCATCACGATGCAGATTGTGTGAATGCGCTGCACGAACGCTTCGTGTTGGTTGTTCCAAGCTAGCAATAATTTGTGTGTAATCACCATAAAGGAACCAGCAGCCTCTGATCCAATGATAGCTTTTTTTAATGAAAAAAATGGAATAATAGGGAAATCCCAGAACAGCCAAGTATTCAGACAAGGTGAATGGAGTGAGCTGGGCTAACCTGGAAGCCCTCCTAGGGGAATCATAGAGAAGCTTGAACAGAATTCAATGAACAAGCAATTAAAAATGGAGTGTAATCAATGACATTCAAAGCAATTTTGTGAGAAGATGGAGCCTGTCAAAACAAGCTTGGTTGGCTTCTTTGAAGTCAGTTTTTCTAGTAACTTCATGAAAAGAATATTATCTTATAAGATGTTTGGTTTAATGCTGCCTGCTATTAATGTTACGCACCAGGAAACAGGAACAGATTAGTGGAGAAAACCTAAAAATAGGAAATCAGCTGAGAATCATCTTTGAGTGACAGTATTATGGTGCGATTTTGCTAATAAGCCAGTGATTGCTACATCTGTGACTGAGACGTAAAATGAATTTCTATAGTTTATAAGGAAAATTTTCAAGTGAAGCCTGATGGAGCAGGCAAGTCATGAGAAAAGGGAGGCAGCCACACAGGATCACGAGGATCTTGGGATGAGCGTAAGCCAAGCAAAAGGGGCAAGGCCAAAAAAAAGCCCCCCAAAAAAATACACTTTGGAGATCAAGGTTCCAGAGGCTGGAAATGACACTGATTCTCAACAGGCAAGTAGAAGGTGAATATTCCCATCCATTCCCACCGAAACTGGTCTGCTGCATTGAGAAAACCTGGAGAGATTGGCACCCTGCTGCCTTCCTCTTTCGAGACAGCAACCAAATAAAACAAGTTATTTCAGCTCTCCCTCTGCTACTCAGGTTCCCATTTAAAAGTCATTGCACAGGAAGGACCCTTTTTTTGATGACAAGGCTGTGTTTGAAGTCCCTCTAGCAGGGTAGGAGACCGAGCTCCTACCATTAAGTGGTGGTGGCTTTTTAGGCCAGTGAAACAACCTGCAGTATTGATTAGCAACATAAGTACACGATGCAATTTTGTCCTTTCCATTTAAATCTGTATTTTCGATGAGTGCCATCCCTGGAGCTACCAATGCCTTTGAACGCACACCAGAGTGAATTCCCCTTACTCACAGGCAACCAGCACCAAGATTACAGGTGACCTGAGCTCCCCCTCTTTCCACACAGCAAGTCTCAAAACTCTTTTCCCTTCCCATTTCCAGGCTTCCTGGAAAAATTCACTTTCGTCTTGGAAACCATTGCTCATGGGAGAAGAAAGATCACGAGATGATCTGCAGCCCCACAGCAGAAAAGGCAGCAAATCCCTTCAGTAGAATCTCTATCCCTGCTTAAGCTACCAAGTACCTGCTAACGCAGCCTGCAAACTTTGAGGAAAAACAAATATTTTGCTCTTTCCTCTCTTTAACATTAAAGGCCTGTAGGACACTCATTCTTGTGAAGAGCTCCTGCATTTTTGCAATGACAACGAGGACAAATACACTAAGGTCACGAGAAGGGACCAACTAATTTTTCACCTCTCAAGCTCATTGATTTGTGAGTTAAACTCAGAAATAAACCTTAAAAATATTAATAACATAGCACGTAATACAGAACTTCTGGCAACTACCAGAATGTCTAGTTGAGAAAATCTTAGGATACAAAGATAAACCAGAAGCACAGAATTTGCAAAGCTGCAGATATAAATTTAGGCATCAACTTCCACCTTGATAATACATTAAAATACTTAATTTTCTCTTAAATACATGCAAATGGCATTGAATCACATGACAGCACATTTGAAAAATCATAGATATGAAAAATTGTAGATCTGGGAAATTGTAGATATGGAGATGACCACAATCTTATCGCTAGCCATTAGCAAATTAAGCCAGTGAGATACATTGCTCCAGGGACACTATATCAGGGGCCTACACTTCTGGGTGGTTTACTGAGTGCTGAAGATGAAGTCAGGTCTATAACTTTAGCCGTTTGGGTGCGTAAATTCTCATTTTACCTCCTGTGTCAGGGAATCATTGTTGCTTGCAGACAAAAAGAAAACATTGGGTCTGACCCAGTGATGAGGCACTTAGGGGCAAGATGAGGCCCTTAGGGGCATGGTTTAATAGGCACGGTGGTGATGGGTTTATGGTTGGACTCGATGATCTTGAAGGTCTTTTCCAACCACAATGATTCGATGACCATCCTCACCCTACCCAGAAGACATCGCCAATGCGTTTATCACCCTCTAGTCTCCAAATCAAAACAGGGATGTGGCTCCAAAGTGCCACCAGGTCCCTCTTCCCACCAAAGCACTCAAGCATGGGATGAGAGGGAAGACCACGCTCTCACCTGTTGGTGAAGACTTTGCTGTAGTTGAACACCTGCACCTCCAACATCTCGTTCCCGTCGATATTGCTGGCCACCGGCCAGCGGAAGGTCTGCAGAGAAAGGATGGGATGGAGATATTAGGACTTGTTTATGGTGCTGGAAAGGCTGCAGGCTGAGCTGAGAGGTCCATGGAAAACTGTTAAATATCCCTGTGCCCTCTGAGAGCAACATGTCCCCTCTGCAGATATATATACATGGAATTAAGTAAATGTGCCCTATCTATAGCTTTGTATAAGTTTTGCTACTTAAATGCAACTTCTGGGGTGTGTGTATACAGACATATATATCATGCTTATTTGGGAATTTTTTTCCTTCTCCGAGACGAGAAATCGGTCTGCCAGTCTCAAGCACTTCAACGTCACCCAGTTTTCCGAGCCATGGTCCTCTGGAGCTGAGCAAACCCATGATGAAGCCTCTACTGCAGCTGTCCCGAGTGGCTCAGAGCCAGAGGGAGCGAGAATGAAGACGTCTACATCCGTGTGAAGGGATTGCATCCAAAAGCCTGAAAGGAAAGTGTTTATCAAGCAGCTTTGCAGGAAGGAATTCGAGACTCTTCAGAAATAAGCTGACTCTTGACTTGTAAGTGAGTCTTTTCCCACTGTATGTTCTTTACAGCAAGTCAAAAGAACAAATGAAAAAAAAAACCTGAAATAGAGAGGAAATAAAGCTAGAAAAGGGTATAAATGGGTAGAAAAGAATCTAGAAGTGGTGGTGGTGTTTTGCTTGTCATGGGGAATGGGAGCGAGGTAGCAGATTGCCACGTTTGCAGGACTGGGACCCTGTTCGGGTGCTCCCACTCAATGCAGGAAGGACGGGGGACAGATGTCCCCATATCCCTGTGGAAAATATCCCGAGGCCACCCCTTGGGGCAGCCCCTGGCATCTGCTTGTGGCCCAGTGGTGGTCTGAGCTCTACCAAAGTGCCACTGTCAGTGGCCAGCGGATTAGAAAGGGTCTCCAGCTACATGAGCCCGGTGCTGTTGTTAATGTTGGTTTTCAGGAAGAGAAATAGCAAATAAGGCCCCTTGGAAAGTGCAGTGGCTTAGAAAACCTCCCACGCTCCCCACAGAACTGCCCTTCTGAGAGCAAGATGCACAGTGCAGAGGAGCAAACCATGCTCCAAGATGGCCATGTGTTATCCTGGGAGCATCTTTTCCGTTGCTCTTTCCCATTAATTACTCTTGGCATGGGGCACACACATGCCCCTCGGTGTGATGATGTCCCCAGCCCTAGGAAGGGCTGCAGCATAGCCTAGTCAGCTCTCCAGCTCCCAAAAGAGGCTGCTTCCAGATGGGCTCACGTTTGCAGAGCCTCTAATTCAATTTGCTGAAGAGTTTGGGCTAAAATCTTGGTGAATGCAACATGGGGAATGTTTTTCTGCTGTCGGAAATAAACCATTCGTGGGGTGCAACTGAAAGTCTTGATGCTCAGAAAAGGACCCTGAGACCTGAATCCTGCTGCAGATCCACCTGGAATTGGCTGAACCATTTAGGGGAAAATCCACACTAGATGCCCTCGGTTTTGGGGTTAGGGATCGGAGATTATCCCGCCTTGGCTAGACACTTAAATCACAGTTTGTCCAGGTTCTCCATCACTGGAGAAGCTTTTAGCACTTGCAGCTTACAAACCAAGCCAGGCCTGGCCCTGGGGGGCTCCCATTCTTTCTGGGTTGAGTCAATCTAGCCAGGACCACACGCCTTAAATCTAACCCCCTAATGAACCGATTTGTGCTCTGCCGCAGCCTGTTCCCTCTTCACTCTACAGATCCATTTCTCCACAGTTCTGGTGGAAATGAAAGTCTCTGCTCTTATCTCTAAGTTACAATCACCACAGCACCCGGAGAAGCAAAAAAATAACTCTAAGGAACAGCTTTATTTCTGTTTTTTTCCCTAAGATAGACTTCTTTGTGTTTTTCTTTTTCTTTTTTTTTTTTTTTAAGCCTAGAAATGCTTATTAGAATCACACGGCCCAATCTTTTATATATCCCAGGCCATGGGTTTTCATGCTGCACTTAGAGGTTTTCTGCAATACAGATGTCTTGTGTCTGAACCAGAACGCGTGTTGTAGAAGGAAAAAAAAGTAGCAAAAAAGAGAAGATATTCCAGAAAGCAAGCACTAATTAACTACACTTCCCGATAAGTAGCTTCCACAGATGATTATCTTCAGTGGTAGGTATTTGCATCACATTTCTACTTTAAATTCATTGGCTTCAGCAGTCTTGCTAGTTCCCTCTGATTCCATGCCTTGCTGCCTCTGGAGATGCATGGAGGGGCCCCAGCCTGCCAAGGCAGCATCTTTTGCAACTCATCAGAGCTGCATTTTCCCCCAAAGAGCCCAAATAACCCTTGGATGTGTCTGCATCCTGCTGGATCTCACTGTGCACAAGAGCGGACCTGCAGATCCACATAAACGAGGGAAGAGGGTAAAGTTCGAAGATGAAGTTTTCCCAGCTCATTTGCAACAGGTCCTCGGGGGCTGCTTCCCTTCATCGGTTCAAAGAGCGTGCCCTGAAGCTGATTAGGATGGGGTATTTAATGCAGCCTGAGAAGCCAACACGAACCAGCGCGCCTGCACCAAGGAGCAGGTCTGCACAGATCCAGTGCAGCAATTCCTGCCTTCCACCAAATCACCAAAATCCACCTGCAATAGTGTCTGATGCAGACCCAAATATAAAGCGCTCCCTGTGCTGGATGTGCATGTGGTTCCTCATCCATCCTCTCCAACGCAAACCCTCCTGCAAGAGCCTTACTTTTGCATAGGGCAGCTTTTCCATGTCCGTATGGAATACAGGGATGGAATACCCATAATTATCCCATAACCATATAAAGCCAGAGGTCTTGTACTTGTTTAAAAGCTGACAGGGGTCATTCTGCTTCGGGATGCGCACAGGACACGACACAACTGCTCCTGATTACACAAAATTGAGCCAGGGAACTGCACCTACCACAGGACGAGCCAGCAGCTTATCTCCCTGAGCTCTGGAGAAGCACAGCTTTTGCATAATTCATTCAGCAATGAATAAAAATAATAGAAAATAAATAGAAAGGAAAGAAAGGAGTGAAACCAAACAAATTGAAAACCATTTTGGCAACCCAGATCCAGCCTGCTAGCAGATTCTCCTGAATGCTAAGCAGTGGTAGGGGGGCTGATGTTCTTGCTAACTGTCAAAAAGGCTTCACAGGAACCTAATAATCTTCTGCTTGTGCCTAGCTCTGAGATGAGGCAGGGAGTATCCTCTGCATCCTCAATCTGCCTCAGAGCCCCTGCCAGCACCAGCCAAAAATGGGAGGGGAGAAACTGTCCCCATTTGCCTCTGAGCTGCTGCTTTTGCCTCCTGTGCACCCAGGACACTCACCCCGGCCGAGTGCTCGCTGCTGAAAAGGTCGTTTTCCATCACTCTTAGGATGCAAGGGACATCGCAGGAGGTCCCTTTTCCCTGGCAGCTAATGGCCCAAATGACACCGAGCATCATTTTTTCACAGTTTGAACACTACAGTCCATATGTGCCCATCGCTTGGCTGCATGAGGGAGCCCGTGGGGCTGACCCTTATGCTGGACCTTCCTCCTCACGGTGCACCCCACAGATATTGCACAAACCTCCTCTGTTTTAAGCATAACCATCCTCATCGCGGCCCCCGCTGCAGTGTAAGGGCCAGAAAGGCTGCTTGGTTCAAGCCACCCATGCAACACGTTGGGCCTCCTGTCGGCTTCCCTGCATCCAGAATTCGCCAGCTCCCTGCCAGGACATTGCTAATTGCTGCTCTAGGATGTGGACACATGTAAGGGACAGGCCCCTTCTGCTGTCCCTTGGAGGCACGTGCCAAGCCCGGTGCTGCTGCCAATGAAACCTGCCAGCTGGACCGGTCATCAGAAGATGTGACAATTTGCCATGTGTGTACACAACCCAGATGGAAATATCTGCATTCCCAGACAGCACTGCCAGCTAATTACTACATAAGAGATGTAAGAATGTGCTTAACTTAAAGGACAGCAGCATCCACACTGAATGCTGTCCATGGACCCTGGCGCAATGCAGCCTCTCAATCTCGTTGAAGTTGCCTCTTGGTCCACAAGCCAAGTAGTTCTGGAGCAAATCAGGGTGTTTGTGAGGCAGACAGGCAGGGATATGAGGGAAGCCTAACTGCTGTTGAGGCATCACCCATCGCAAGGAGACAAGAAGAACTTGGTGCAAGTACACGAGATGGCCTCCACTCCCCACAGCATAGGTTGAAGCCATAGGGGGTTTTGAGATAGAAGCAACTCTATCTCTGTTATTATTCAAATCAATCATTATAACAACAAATTACCCTGTGCACATCTGTAAGAATTGGCATCTCATTAACACGAGCAGCTTCCCCAAGGCTGACCCTGCTTTGTAGGAGAGTGGTTGGAGATGCTGCCATGTTTTCAGCATCCCGGGTTTCCCCTTCCCTTTTTCCTCCCTGGTAATTTAGTGTGAGAAGATTAAAATCTTCCCCTAAATTTGGAGAAAGGGCAATTCCTAATGGCAGAGCCTGTTATCTCATGGTTGGAGTTCATCTCTAGGCTGAGTCCAAAGGGCCTCCAGACTCGCGCCCATCTGCGCCTGTAATCTAAAGATCAGTGGGTTTGCAGCAGGGATCAGAAACCATGAATCCATGGATTCCCGCCTGGAGAAGAGGGGTTTGCTCCAGGCTGCCTTGCACAGCTCTGCTCTGGTTTATCCTGTCCTCCCATGCATGGTGGGACCACAACCTGGAGCACTCTGTGCTGGATGGCCAAGAGGGGCCGGAGGAATGGGAATGCTTCTAGCTGCACAAGATGGGAATGACATGGGATTTATGGCCCCACGAAAAAAAAAAAAAAAAAACATATCTCCCACCTGGAACCAGGATGGAAGCTTATCTCTTAAGGTGAAGAAGCTTTAGGAAGAGATAAAGAGTTTAAAGATCTCAATGTCTCCCGTAGCCTCCTGTATTCCCCACCCCACAATGTCTCCCGTAGCCTCCTGTATTCCTCGGTCCCTGGGAGTGGGTTGTCTTCTCTGAGCAATACAAAACGATCAGAGGAAACATTTGTTCTCTTCTGAGCACGTTTTTCCATTTTGAATGTGACTTCCTGCAGCATCTCTGTTCCCCGCTTGTGTGGGTGATATTATCTCAGTCTTCTCGGAATATTTTTGAGATCACCGCTGAAGACAAAGCTGCATTTCAAAACCACGCAGAACTTGGCTTTCAAGCCCTTCCTCTCTCCCTTTGCAAAACTGAGAGCAGAAAGTCAATACATCCTCCCATTTGCACCAGAAAACAGGCAAAGGTGAACAAAGTGCCTTGAACTCAGCTCTTCACTTATATCTACTTTTCCCTCTGTCCCTGCTGCTTCCATGAGAATCCCTCCCCACTCCAGACACTAAAGTAAATGGTGAAACGAGTTCAGCATCTCTGCCCAACATCACTCCAGCGTCGCTGTAAGAGGAGACCTACCCTGCGATGAACGTGCCTGGAAAACAGAGCGCGAGATGGAGCAGGAGGAAAACAGATCTCTTACCTCGTCAAACCTGGCCTCGTCCTCGCAGTTCTCAAGCACTCGGGTGTAGAAGGACAGGCCTGGGGAGAGGAGAGGAGAAAGAGTTTGGTTAGACCAAGGCAGGAAGGTAGCAGGTCTGGGAGATGTGGGCAGGATCTGACATGAATCCAACATCAGCCTCGATGTGCAAGGGCAGGAATTGTCTGGATGGAGGAAAATTAACTGGTAAAAGTGCACGAGCGTGGCAGGGAGCCTAAATCCAGCTCTACTGAACGTGGGAATTTAAGAGCTGGCTTTTCCTCATTCTTCAAGGGTGTGAAATAAGTAGAACTGAACTAATTTTATGTGTTCATGGGAGAGCCCACAGTGGCAATAAACATATTAACCTGCTTTAAGAGCTAATTGAAAAGGCGTTTGTCGAATGCCCTGGTCAATGTGTTCAGTCCTTGCCGTGAGTGAAACAGAGCGGATGAAGCCTCTGGGTCTGGATCACAGAAGCTTTTATGCTGGTCTAAGGTGGACAAGACAAACCCGGGTGTATTTGGAAGCAATCTGCAATCTCCAGAGAGTGCTCCAAGCCGCATTGCCACCGCTCCTGCACAGAGTGGGAGTTACGTTATGTTTGAGCCCTAAAATAGCTGTTCCAGATCAAAAGTTGCCCTGTTCTTTTGGGAGGATAATCCTCTGCTCTCCCCCTTGCCCTGAGTTGCCATCTTCAGTTCACATTCACATCCTAGCACTGCAGAAGGAAAAGTTATGAAACCATTAGTATCTAGATGCTGAATCAGAATAAGGCTGCTTGATCCAGAAAGTCTCTGGGGTTACTGAAAACCTCTCTGTTTCCAGCAGGGACACATGGTGGGATCTGCTTGGGGTCTGGAACAACCTCCAAAATGCGCATCAGGTACCCCATAACATGGTGGGATCCATGTTTCTCGCCTCCTTCCCTCCTCCTGAAGAGGAGCTGTGTGTGGACAACTGCACCATGCAAGAACCAAAGGCTTGGGAGAAATTCTCCGGAGGGGACGCCCATTGCCCTGCTTCTAATGAGAGCAGGCATCGCACCAGGTGACCGTGATGGGAACCTCCACCCCACGCTCCTGAGCTCTACAGCAACTGCTCCATCAAACAACATCATTATCCACTGGCGCCCGGTGAAGGATCTCTCTCATTTACAGCAGCTGCTGCAGAGGGGAAGCCTTGCACGGAGCTCCTGTCTCCATCCATCCATGATCGATTAGCTGAGAAGGAGCCTAATTGCAGTGAGGATGCTCAGCCCTCTCCTCCCGCAAACGGAATTTTTCATAGATTAGGAAAACCCGACTGCAGCCAAGAGCGGGACAGGCTCTTGTGCTCCGTTGACTTCTCTGGTGTTGAACCAATGAGCCCATGTTCCCACTGCACTTCCAGATCAGGATCTGGAAAACCTGGCATGTCTTCCTGGCTTCTGCTGTTGGGAAAAAGTGAGCAAGAACCTGCTCCTGTCTGTGCCTCAGTTTCTCCTGTTTGGAACACTCGTTTTCTGATGTTCAGCTAGGCTTCCTGTCGGCTCGTGGGGATGCAGGGATCCCTGGGAGAAGCAGAACAGCATCATTTCATACTCAGCCCACACCTGAGTCAATCTCAGCCCCGCACTCCTAAATGAGTCTTTCTCCTCAGGAACAACCGTTTCACGAGAGCTATGATTTATTCAACTGGAGCTGAAGGCCCCTGCAAAACAAGGCGTGCTGCTGCCTGTCCAACTGCAGCCACTTTCTTTAACTTTGTGCAATGCACTCTCTGCTGAATGAGCAAATAACCCCCTGGAAAGCTCCGCTCCAGCCACCCAGACCACGATGCTGATGGGCAAAGGGGAATGGATGGCTAGCCAGGAGAACCATGCTTTCTGCAGCACTCACTGTGCTGCAATAACCCTGGGAGAACCAGAACAATCCTGAACATCAGCACAGCCGTTGCACAAGTTTTGGAGTCCTCAGCAAAGCCCACAGCTTGGTGTGGTTGGTGGCCACAGCTTCGCTCCACACCACATTGCTGGAGAGGGGATAAAGGGAGACCTTCTGGGTGGGATGTGGAGGATGGATTGGACAACTGGGCATGCAAGAGCCCAGACGGGAGGGTGAAGGTCATCTCCCTTCAGCTGAATCAGAAGGTGCCTGGAGGAAACAAGTCTCAAGCTCCCTCTAGAGTCAATGGAGAAGGATAGGGCCAGCAAAGCCTTGCCCAAACCATAGAGACCAGTGGAAACGCTGCCCCACACGTGCACGGAGCACCCACGACACCACTAGAGCAGTTCATACCTGCCCCCAGATCAAGATTCAGAGCGGGAGGAGGGTGAGAACAGACCCCATTACCAGCTCACAGGACGCAGTTGGGCACCATCTGGTACAAAGAGCCATGACCTCACCCTAACCATCCCAAACGCCTAGTTCTCCCATTAATTAAAAGGGGAACCGGCGTAGCCACCGCTCCCTGGGAGCACAAGAAGGGAAGTCCCAGCTCCTGGGAGGTTGGGACATGGTTTGGTGGCCAAGGACCACCCATGTCAGAGCTGATGGTCCCAGGCTGTGAACTTGGCACTGAAGTCCTATCAAACAGAAGCCAGGAAAGTCTTCCTTATAGTCAATGCTCTGCAGTGCTGGGCACCCTCAGAGAAGGTTGAGAGAACATCCTGCACACAACCAAGACATGCAGGGGCGAGCCCAGTGGCCTGGGGACTGGACCTGGCTCCTCCAAAGCAAAGAGCCATGTGGCATGAACCGAAGAGCCATGTGGCAAGAAGCAACCCCCAAAAAGCACCAGTCTGGACCTGCTAATGTGCGCTCAAACATGGGAGTTATATCCATGAGGTACTTGCACATTAGGAAGAATATAAGACCATCCTGCCAACCCTTGTGGTTCAAAGGATATAGTGACCATCAAACACTGACTCTAGGCCAAAGTGAGCAGAAAAAATATATATATTGCAGATGTCTGAGCTTGCAACATCTACTTCTTGGCCATGGACCCCAGATGATGGCCTTGGAACTGCCTTATTACAGTTTGCTAAAACTGCTTAGATCAATGGGATCTCAGAGAAAGCCCTTTCCCATTCGGCTTGTTGCTGGATGGGACAAGCACTGCTTGTCCACCCTGGTGCGATATTCCGCTCCCTGGGACAAGGGGATCAAGGACAGGACAACGCAGCCACCCGCAAGGTCCCATCCTGGGTTCATACAACCCATGCTATATTACTTGGTGGCCCGGTCTCAGTCCTATCCCTCAGCCCACAAAGATGCCACCTGCAGACAGCCCATGCCCAGGCTGGTTATTGAGCCTTGCTGGGCTTGTTTCCCCATCGCTCATCAGCTGGACTTGCTGTCACACACGTGGAAGGTGATACCAGGGGGACCAAGACCTGGATCTCAGGATTCAGCTCCACTGAGTGTGGCCACCAGAAGCAGTGGCTCTTTGTGGATGATCTTGTGGAGGGCAGTGGCATTAGGTCCCGAGAACCCCTAGGATGCCCAGAAAGAGCAGAGGAAGAGGAGTTCCTGGATGCATAATGATACCTGCTGCATTCACAGGGTGAGATAAATCCCTTCATTACCAGCAGGGATTAATTTTACAGGCAGGGACATCTCCAAGGCAGGATAGCGGGGTCCCAGCAGGGCCACATGGCAGACAGTAGGGACAGGCTGCACAAGCAGCAAGATGGGCAGGATGGGGCAGGAGAAGTTTGCACCTGCTGAAAAGCAGTTCAGCCGCAGACAAGGTGGCCTGGCTCTGCACTGGTGAAAATGTCCCTTCTCCTTCTCTCCCTATGGAGCAAGGATTCCTATCCCTGCCTGGCAGCCCCACGAGCTGCCAAGCCATCCCACGTCCTCTTCCGCCGGCAGCAGCACATGAAGCGCCCTCGGACCCGACCTCAGATACAAATCCATGAGCGCAGCCGGGTCCCAGCCCAAGCTGGTGAAGCCTCCAGGCCGTCAGAGTGACACTTTGGTGGTAGGGCAGCTCCTTCCACTAATTCCAGCCCTGACCCCCCTGTAGGTCTCTCCTGGAGAGAAACCCCATTCCCTCCACATCCAGCCCCTGGCAGGATTTGGGCACACTGGGACCTTTTCCTGGACAAATCCCCATCCCCAAGGGCTGCCTTTGAGGGGTGACACGGGGGACGTCAGGTCCCCAGCCGGGTGCTTGGAGGCAGAGGCACCACAGAGGAGCAGCCTGACAGGGGTCTCAGCCCCACTGCCCCTCTGGGGAAGAGGGGGGAACCATGTGGCATCCCACGTCCCCCTTGCAGCCTCGGGAAGAGCCCAACAAACTCGAGGACTGTGATGGGGAAACTGAGGCAGGGACTGGTGGGGGTCCCATCCCGTGTCCTGTCCCCTCCCCGTTCCTGCTGGTACCTCGGAAAACTGCCTTGGCGATCCGGTCGGCTTTGCCGCGGAGACCGGAGACAGTACGGAGCCGCAGCTGCAGGGCCATGGTGCGCTGTGGGGCTGGGATACGCGGAGCAGGGATGCAGTGCCCAGAGCCGGGATGCGCAGAGCCCGTGGAGCCGGGATGAGGTGCACAGAACCAGGTACACGGAGCCGGGATGAGATGCTTGGAGCCACTGCCTTGGCGATCCGGTCGGCTTTGCCGCGGAGACCGGAGACAGTACGGAGCCGCAGCTGCAGGGCCATGGTGCGCTGTGGGGCTGGGATACGCGGAGCAGGGATGCAGTGCCCAGAGCCGGGATGCGCAGAGCCCGTGGAGCCGGGATGAGGTGCACAGAACCAGGTACACGGAGCCGGGATGAGATGCTTGGAGCCGGGATGCGGTGCACAGAGCCGGGATGCGCAGAGCCGGGATGATGTGCACAGAACCGGGTACACGGAGCCGGGATGAGGTGCTTGGAGCTGGGATGCGGTGCACAGAGCTGGGGTATGTGGAGCCGGGATGAGGTGCGTGGAGCCGCGGTGCCTGTGCGACCGGGTGCGGAGCCGGGATGCGTGGAACCACGGAGCTGGGATGCGGTGCTCGGAGCCGGGATGCGGTGCCGGGACACGGTGCTCGGAGCCGGGCGGCGGCGCCCGGACGCGGGA
>NW_010577431.1:130483-141360 GCF_000705375.1 Tinamus guttatus | reverse complement strand
GGGTCGGGGCCATGGGCAGCCGCGGCACCGGGTAGGGGTCGGGCTGGCACCCAGGACCCCACACCCTGCCCCGGGCCGACCGACCCTGTGTCCAGTCCTGGGAACCCACTCCGATCCTATATCCCACCCCAGGACCCTACACCCTGCCCCAGGACCTCACTCTGATCCCACATCCCACTCCGGGACCCTGCACCCTGCTCCGGGACCCCGCATGGACCCCGCATCCAGCCTCGGGACCCCGCATGGACCCTGCATCCAGCCCTGGGACCCCACTCTGATCCTGCATCCCACCCTGGGACCCTGCACCCTGCTCCGGGACCCTGCATGGACCCCGCATCCTGCCCCGGGACCCCACTCTGACCCCGCATCCCACTCTGGGACCCCACACCCTGCCCTGGGACCCCACATGGACCCAGTATCCAGTCCTGGGACCCCACTCTGACCCCACATCCCACCCCAGGACCCCGCATCCTGCCCCGGGACCCTGCATGGACCCTGCACTCAGGACCAGGACCCTGCCTGGACCCCACACTTGGTCCCAGGGTTCCTGCACGGTCCTTGCCCAAGGAGTCCGAGCATCCCCCCCGCCAGGACCCTGCACCCTTCATTTCCCTGCACCCTGCACACCACGTCCTGCACAGGGGACACAGGGGAACTTGCCAGGGCACAGAAGGGACAAGGGGCTGGAGGGGAACGGACTCCACCACTGGTGTAGCAGACACCGGTTTGGTGGGTACAAAACACCCAGAAGCTGCTCTTGCCCCTGAGGTTACCTCCAGCCCCTAATTATGTTGAAGGGCTCTCTTCTGGCATTGCATTCCCAACCCAAGGGATTTTGGAGTCTAGAAGCCAGGAGCTGGTCTCCATCCCTGCAGGAGGTGGACACCTCCCCACCATAGAGCTGCCTATTGCACATGGAGGGACCAGGAGGTCACTATCCCCAAGGGACAGATGCTCTGGCTTTGCGGAACCACAGGGCTGCCCAGTCCCTCCTTGCTGCATCTTCCACTGTTTCAATTAATGAAATTACAGCCCAACATCCTCCCGTTCCTAGGCCCATTTTACATGGGTCGGAGGTTGTCTTGATTTCAATGGAGTGGAGGATTTTCTCACCTACTCATGCGTATCACACATGGTGGTGAATAATTCACACCGCCTGCAGTGAGACGGGCTTCTCAGGCATGGTCGAGAGCTCTCTGCTGGCTCCATAGACCTGGAGAAGCTCTTGTCCTGGCAAGCCATGCCAAATTTCATCTCTTCCTCCATTCTTTGGCCCCTTCTTGGCCTCTTCTCTGTGGAATTGGATGTGCAGCTGGTGTTGGTCCCTCTCGCATCTTTGCATCAGTGCTCCTGGTGTTGCAGGCACTGGAGAGCTTTATCTCCTAGTTGCTTTCTCCTATCCAGGTGGATTGTCCTAGGGGTGAACCCACCACATACGTGATCCCTTCTCTGTTTTAAGACATGCAGGCAATTAATTGACTCTCAAGCAAAGCCTGAACCTCCATCTTCCTCATTGCACTGGTTGCCTCCATGTCCCATGTGACCAGAAATCAGGATTAACAGAGGAAATCGGAAATCCTGACTAGCAACCTTCTCTTGGGGAAAAACTATCAGAGTTCTTAAAAGAAAGGCCAGAAGAAGGGAATGACATGGCGGGAAGGACAGGGACCTTACTGGACAAGGGTGTCAAGGGTGTCCTCAGGAGATACCAGAAGTGGAGAAACATCAGGATTTAGGAAGATACTGGAAACGGAGAAACGTTGGGGTTTAGTGACGTTTGAGGGGCACGAGAGAGGGTTGATGCCGAGGATGTTGCTGGTGGCAAGTGGATGCTCCAATGCACAATTCATGGGATGCAATGGGTAGCGGAGGTGGGCACATGCTGATGGACACAAGCGGGATGGGGCAGGGGACACGTTCTGGCTCTGTCCTGACCTAAGCAGAAGATTGAGCTCCTGCTTTCCCCTGCAGGTTCCCAGGATGTGTCCCGGACATCATGCTTCCCAGTGGGGACACCTCAAGGGACACCGCCGTGAAACACCTCCAAGGCTGCCAACGAGGCATCCCCGAGCGGAAACACCAGCTCCCAAAGCTCTTTCCCGGCCATCCCGCGTGCTGGTCACAGGGCCGTCCCCAGCACCCACACATCCCGCTGCCTTTCCCCTCCCGCCCCAGCCGTGGGGAGGAGCTGAAGACCTTCTACCAGGTGAGGACGGGGGGCCACCTGGTGACAACAGTGGCAGATGGAGCCAAAACCCATGCATGTACTTGAGGATGGCACCAGGGACAGAATTCGGGCACTGGCAGAAGCCTGGGGGAGACAGGAGCATCCTGGATGCAATGGATACTGCCTGTGTAGCCACAAAACTGTGGGATCAAGGAGATGAGTGTAGGTATTGACAAGACGAGCATGAGTATTGACAAGGTGAGCATGGGTATTGACAAGACGAGCATGGGTATTAGAGAGATGAGCGTGGGTGCTGCTTCCCAGTGTGGCTGCCAACAGCAGGGACATCTCGGAGCTCACCTGCTCCTGGAGCTCCTGCACCATGCACGAAATCCCACTGCAAGCCGGGCTCCGAGTGTGGAAGAGCAGGAGGCAACACGAGTTTATTCACCGCTGCTGTCATGCTTTGATGCATGCAACCCTAAATAACTTGTTCTTCGCTGCTTCTAGTTGGCCCAGCAGCACCGGGAGTTTTACCGTGACAAGACCGGGGCTCTCCATGCTGTTCCCTACTTCGTGTTGCCCCCAAAGCAGAAGGAGCGATACCCTCACCCCCTGGACCTGTGAGTGCCAAGCACTGCTCTCCCATCTGGCCCTTTTGACGGTGGCACGTAGTGTCAGAACGGGGGTTATTTGGGCAAATCCAGTGCAGGTATTGGGGCAAAACCAGTGTAGCGCAGGCAGCCTGTACCTGGTTGCACCATAAGGCCCTGTGCATATAGGCTGGGACAGGTGGGAACATTGCAACTTGGGCATCAGTGCAGGGGCTGTGGCAGTGTGCTGGTGGTGCATGGAAACGCTCTGGAGCTCCCCAGATCTGCATGGATGACTTGAGAACGCTGAAGGCAAGGAAGGAAAATGCAGTGCCACTGAAATGGGGTTTAAATGTTTGGATGCTGCTTTCCAGTGCTGCAAGCACAGCGGGTGCCTTGGTGACGACCGGAGAAAGGAATTGAGGTTTTCAGCAGGGGTGAAAGGAAAGGGGAAGTGCTGGGGATGGGAAGGAGCTCAGCCCGATGTTGGAGTGTGGGCATCTTCATTAAACTTGTCCAGAGCCTGCCCTGGCCCTGGGTTTTGCACGGAGCTGCAGCCGCTGGGAGGCAGCTGCGCATCAGCAGAAATGCATGGGTGCCCTCTAGTGCCACATTCACCCAGCTCAACAGGGAGAAAAATGAAGTATTTACACCCAGAAACAGCCCTTCGCTCACCATCAAGGGGCTGGGGAGCCCCCTGAGCAGCTGGACCGCGCTCAGCAGCGCGCGGCCGCGAGCAGAGCGAGGACCACGAGCTGCTTGTCCACGAGCACAGATGGACAGATGCTCATGTCCCTCTCCCCTGTGCTTTCCCAGCAAGCGTGTTTGGACAATGGGGTCTTCTAGGTTGGTTGTTGGTTGGGTCATGGCCTCTCATCCTGTCACCATGCACTTCTCAGCAGAGTCCGTCACCATCCTCTTGATATTCCCCTACCCAACTCCTGCATCTCTGCATCCTTGGGTTCCTACCTTCTCTTTAGGTAGCTGGCAGCAGTAATAAAACCCTCTTTGCCTTCTTTTCTGGGCTGGACAAGCCTAGATCTCCTTGGCCATCGTGCTCCAACTCATCTTTGTTGTCTTCAGTGGACTTTCTCCAATATATCCATGTCCATCTCGCACCAGGAAGCCCCAAATGGGATAGAGCCCTGCAGATGGGGTCTGGCAAGGGCTGAAGAAAGGGGATGGGTTTCTCCATTTCCATCTACTCTGTAACTGTGTTTCCTTGCTCTCTTCCTCCCCAGGCCACCGCTGAGCTGGAAGACCCGGTGGCACCTATTCCGCGTGTCCCCAGAGAACCTGCGCACCTACCAGACCTTCCCCTCTGGGAAGAGGGTCACCGCCAAGGAGAGGGAAATCCGGGACAGCTTTTTCGAGTACAGAGCATGAGAGCCGGCACCGGCATCACCCCACACCACCCTGGGAGCCGCCGGTTTCCCCAAGGAGGCAGCCACAATAGGAAAATAAATGGGAAAATAAAGCACAAAACCACAAGAGCGAAGACACTGTGTAGGACTATTTAGTGCTGAGGATGCAGCTTTCCTGCAAGCAGCCTTATGGGGTGGATAAAGAGACCAAGGCAGGAATGATGTGGCCAATAATCTGCAAGCAGCGAGGGGCTGGGAGGAAGAGCCATCAGGTCAACCCATGCTTGCACTGTGCTCTGGGCTGGCTGGTGGCGCCAGGACAGCCTGCAAGGCCATGGACAAACCTCCTGCTCAAGTTGGGTGCAAAATCCTGCCTACACGTGCATGCATGGGCTGGTACAGAGCTTGCACCAAACAGGTGGAGGTGCAACCCTCCAATGCCTCCTCTTGCACTGGAACTGCTGGGAGGGACGGCAAAATGGGGCACCCAACACACATCCCACTGCACCGCCGGGAACGGGAACCTGCTGCGCTCTTTCCTGTGCACTCGCCCTGTCACAGCCTGCAGCTCCCCAAGCTGTTTCCCATTTATCTTGTTCACAATCAGCCTCTTCCAAGGCCTGTGATGGATTTATGCACGCAGCACCTGATTTGAAATGCAAAACCGCCCAAGCAATGAGGGGCTCTTTAGAGTAGCTATTTTGGAAAGCGAGAGATGTTTTTAGTAGCTTTTTATTGATTTTTTTTCCCCCACTCCCTAACATCTGAAGTTAAATAACCCTTTTAAACTTATCTCCTCATCGTTCCCCCAGCGAGCACATTTCACCCAATTAGAGTGAGCTAATGGGGACCACTGCGGGACTTCAAAAGCCTGGATTTAGCGCACCCAGGAAGGTTCTCGTGTTTTTTAGTTCATTTCTAAAATCACTTTCAGCTCCTATTCTCAGTGACTTGCAGCGAGACAAAAAGTCGTGCGTGCTTTTTAGGACGTGTTCCTGGCCAGGCTCCAAGGATATCACTCATGGGGAAAACAAGCATAAGGCAGAAAGGCACTTTGCACCAGCAGTGCAAAGATCAGGCGCCAGGAGACATCCATTTCCTTGAACCCTAAGAGAAAATTCATTAATGGCACCGTTTTCACCACATTTATTTTACCTTCCTGGAAAGCTTTGCGTGTTGACCCTGCAATGGCTCCTGATGGGTCCCAGAGAGGTTCCTATATTGGTAGTGTGTCCATTCAGGGAATGGGCCCCTGAATAAAACACTTGGAAACGGAGGCTTGAGGTTTGGGGTGGAAATCAGCAGATCACGGAGGTCACCTTTAGAGGTCCAGATTCTGATCCTGAAGATGTTTTGAGGTACGCAGAGTGATCCTGCAGGATGAAAAGGCGAGCATCTGCCCAAGGGCTGCCCATGATGTCCCTCTGGTCACCCAGCTCCCTGTGGTCTCCCTCTGGTCACCCAGCTCCTCATGATGTCTCTCTGGTCATCCACCTCCCTATGGTCACCCATCACCCAGCAGCAGGTTTCTGCTGCTTACTGTTTTCCATCTCCAGCCCCATCTCCAGGAGTCATATGGAGATAACAACTTGCACTGAAAAAAAACAAAAAACAAAAAAAGAACAGCACGGCAATGAGCTTGCAATGTAGATTAGCTGAGCAGTGCAGCCCCAGAGCCCCCAAAACCTGCATTAGCTGTGAAATGTTCCTTTATTCCAAGACAACCTGCTGTTTTTAACGGCTTGAGGGCACCCTGCATGAACAGGGGCACTTGCTGAGCTCCGTTTTGTTCTTGTGCTGCTTTCAGCTCCCTCGTCTTGTTCTTAGGTGGCCATGTCCAACATTTTAGATGCTCAATCCAGAGGGTTTCACCAACATTTCCAAGGCCGACTCATCCTTCCAGCTGCCCTGGCACATGGAAAACCCTGGGCAATGTCACATCTGCCACATGCAACACAGTGATGGAGAGCACAGGGAACACGGAGTCATGTCCTGAAGATGTCACATCCACCACGGATGCCTCAGCATCCCATACCCTGCTCCCATGTCCCAGGAAGGGCGAGTGATGCATCTGGCAGCGGAGGTTTTCTTACCGCAGATGCAAGAAGCAGAGCGTATTTTTAGCCTGGGACAAAATTTGTCACCGAACACAGAGGCCGTTCCCAGCACGTCCTCAGATGCCGGTGGTGAAGGAGCCTTCCTGAAAGCATCGAGATGGTTTTAAGGGCTATAAAGCAGCCATTGCTGAGTTTGGGGTAGGGACAAGCTGTGACCACAGTTGTTTTCCAGCCCTCCTAGAGCTCTTGCCAAGGCACCGAGTGTATCCCTGTTTTCCCATGTGGCTTCAAGGATTGTTTTGCAGGGGCTCTGCTTTTGGGGGCAGCCCCTGGATGCTGGGAGAGCTGGAGCACTTGGCACTTTGGCCTCTCTAGTGGTACCTGCAATTCCAGGAGAATGCGGGAATGTGTGGATATATGCATCCTGCAGCCACGCACATGTGCATCTGGCTGCAGACCTGGAATTCCCCAGGGAAAATCCTGCTGGGGAGGATTTTCCCTTTGATCCCCCCTTTAGAGGGCAGTGAAACATCACGGTCCCAACCCAGAGATCCCTCCATGGGGCTCAGGATCTTCTGGCCCTTTCCCATCTGGGTCCCAGTGTTGTATCCCAGTGCGCAGGAGCCTGGCACGTGGGACACGATCCTGGAGCATGGAGCCTCTAACAGCGGAAGGACAGGGTAAAAATAGCCAAAAATAACCGCAGCTCTTGCTGTGCCTCCTGCCCGAGCAGCAGAGCTGAGGGTGATAGAAAGACTTCTGGCAGGGAAATAAAAGCGCTGATGGTTGCAAAACCCGGACGTATTTTCCAGACGTTTTTGGCAGCGGTTCCCAGCCCTCCGGGCAGAGAGCAGGACTTGTCCATGGGGCTTTCTGCAGCATCTCGGGGCTCTCCACCTGCCCGGGGGCTACGGGAAATGCAGAGCCGGGCACTGGGATAGCTTGGCAGTCCCATTGAGCATGTACATGGCACAAGTGGGAAAGGCTCGGAGGGATCCGGGTCCTGTGGGCTGCATTGCCTCTTCTGCAGCCATGGGCAGGGGATGGAGGTGGCCTTGAAGGAACCTGAGATGTTGGGAGAAATTCTGCTCCAAAACTCTCTCCATGGACCCGCTTGTGGTGGGGAATTGGGGAATGTTGTCCCCGGGGAGGAGCAGGGGCTCCTGGACATTCCAGCACGATGCCCATGGATCCCGATCTGGAGAGGAGCCTTGGAGCCGGTGGAGTTCGCTGAACCTGAGATAACGAAGACACAAAACAAAGTGCTTGGAGCGCCGGGGGACGGCATTTTCCAAGAGAATTCCTCTTTGCTGGAAAGGCTCCAGCCATCAAAAGGAGGATGTCGGGATAAAATCCACAGTGTCCCAGAGGACTATATAAGGAGGCACGCGGATAGGAATATGTCATAGTTCATTAAAATATATTGGGGAGTGGAGGTGCTGGGTTACTATGGAAATCCGGGGGCCACGTAAACCTCGGCGGGGAGGAACGCCGGCTGCTGCAGCAATGCCCACGGGAACGCGCCTGCGGCCGGGACGCGCTCCCAACCTGGAGCCCTGAGGACGCCGAGATCTCCGTCATGTGCCAAGCGCTGTTCCGCAGCCCCAGGAAAGGGGAAAACGGCTCCTCCTCCGCGCCAAGACCTTTGGTGTCCTGGCCAAGGGGTTCCCGGGCTGGTAACACCCCTGGGGAAGCGGTTTGGGAGATGGGGCTTTGTGAGCACCAACTGTTATGGACAGGGGACACGGGACCGCCAAGGAGTCTTGGCCACAAAGGACCACGTCTCTGACCACCTTCCCCAGCTCATCCAGCTGATTCCACCTTCTAGGACACCTGCATTTCCCCAGGCGGTTCTGTGCACTGCAGGTTGGGGACAAGCGCCCCTGGATGCAAGCAAGGGTGTCCCCAGGGACCAAGAGCCAATGGAGGAAGCAGCAGCATCGCTGAGCTGGGACTTTTGCATCCAGGAGGAGCGGGAGCCTGTTGGGAGCTGCATGGATGGAGGTGCAAGGCCCCCCGAGGTGCCTGGGGGACATTTAAAATGTCCATGTCAAGAGGAGGCAAATTGCACCCAAGAAACGTCCCTTTGACTCCGCCACCTGCATGGACACTTAATACCCTGCCTAGGGTTAGGACACCATGACCAGGCTCCATGTACAGAAATCTCCGTGTCTTTGGGACACCAAGACCTGCTGCAAGATCAAGCACGGAAACAGATGCGGATTTGATCAAAGCTAGAAAATATCCTCTCTTAACATATAAACTCTTCTTTTACATTTAATTTGGAGATGTAGAAATTCTGGAAATTTTGAGTTTGCTGCTCTTAAGGGAAATGAACGTCCCCTCAAAAACCCTCTCCTTCCTTTCAGAAGCTCCAGTTTGCCCACGATGTGCTCGGGAAGCTCCATCCGCTGCAATGGGGCTGGCGATTCCCCCGGCATCGCGGCTCCGGATCCCAGGTCGGAGCAGGGAGAGCCGCCGCGGGGCTGGAGAGGAGACACCGCTCCCTTGGGAATGCCGGAGGGCGGAAAAAGCAGCCGGCCCGCAGTGTGTTTATACAGGGCCCTGGTGAAGGGAGCACATTGAGACAGCAGTTAATGATCCCCAGCTCTCCGAGGCACACAGGGGACAGCGGTGACATCCTGGGCTGGCACCGGGTGTGAAATCCACTTTTTGCTCTTTTTTTTTCCCTTTTGGAGCAGCTGAATTTTGCTTTTGCGTCTCTGCCGCGTGGCCTCCAATGAATCTTTCCTTGGTGCTCCGATGCAGCTGGGTTGGAGCCGGGATGCCGATCCCGCTCATCCCGCAGCCCATGCAAGGCTGGACCATCAGGCCAAGGGGCACCGAAGGGCCTGCAGGAATGGCACCGAGTGCTAAATGCTAAATGCAAAATGCCAAATGCAAAATGCTAATTTTTGTTGCAGACACCACCATCCCAGGCTGGGGCACATCCACATCAGCTCCCAGCCCTGCCCGGAGCCTGGTCCCATCTGCACCCAGGGAGCACAAACCCCCCAGGCCAAGCCCTTCCTCCCGCTCCTCCTCCTTCCTTTTCCCCCCAGTTTTGCTTTGTTTTGACTTCTGATGCCTCCGAGAGCGCTTCGCTTGTAAAACATTCGGTCCCAGCGCTTGCAAAGTTGAGCTGCAAGATTTGCACAGCCCTTCCTGCAAGGGCCTTTAATTAAACATGAGAAAGTCAAACACACGTGGCATAAATCAGGCTGACAGCGTATCTAAATATATTTGGTTCCTGGATTTTAATTAAGCCCTCCTGAGCAATTGTTTGATTCCTTAAGCACAACTCACTCTTTTTTTTTCCTTTTTTTTCTATTTTTTTCTATTTTTTGTATTTTTTCTTTTTCTCTTTTTTTTTCTTTTTTTTTTCATTTTTGCCATTCCCTGGGGAGGAGCAACGCGTTCCCTAAAACTTCTGTTTACATCCCCGTGATCACACGTATTTGGAGTCCCAGGCAGGTGACGAGTGTTTGAGGTGTCAGGGGAAACCTGGCCAGCTGCCAATGACACCATTTCCCTAATTATAGAAACAGCGAATTGTTTTATTTTGTCTTTTTGCCCTCCAAAAGCAGTTGTTTTGTTTAAAAATAATATAAAATAAAAAGCCTGGGAATATGACGTCAGCACCGAAAATCCCATCCCCATGGGAATGTTTGCCCTGGGGCCAGGGTTAATCCCTGCATGCCGGTGCAGCCCAGAGAGGGGACAGGCTCTGCTCCCCTTCCCCTGCTCCATGGGATCCTGCACCCGGGATGCTGCAGGCTCCCGTTTTCCCAGTGCATCCCTGTTCCTCACAGGGGCTTCGCGCGGGAGCCCCAGGTCCTGCCATGGGCTGGCCACGAACATCTGTCCCTGTTGTCCCCCCCTGCCACCATCTGTGCCACGGAGGGGAAGTGATTAAACGAGACGGTTCATTAAAGTGTCCTTGATTTGCACTACCAGCGGCCTGGGAAAGGCACGGGCTTCTCCCTAAGGCGCAATCCCAGAACAACGGGATTTCACGGCAGACTTTGGAGCTGCCTCCTCACTTCCCGACAGCTTTTGACCCGTTCCTCCGTGTTGCTCTTATTGCAATTTGTGCAATACTGATTTGCAAGCAAACTCGGGGTGCAAAACGTGTCCGGTGCCGGGGCAGCTCCGAGGAAGCGCTGCTGGAAAGAACAAGTTTGTCCCAGGGCAGCCAGCGCTGCAGGCAGCGACAGCTTGAAATGTGAGGTCAGGATCCAACCCGGCCGCTTGGAGCTGGCAGAGGAAAAATAAATCCAGGAGCAATGTGCAAACCCTGGAGGGTTTGGGTTTGTTGTTTTTCTTTCTTTTTTTTTTTTATTTTTGCTTTTAAGCAGCTTTGACTCTCCCTTGTGCTGCTCTGTCATTCCCATAGCTAGGGAAGCTGCAAAGCAGGGAAAGAATAATAATAAAGAAAAAGCAAGAGGGAAGATGTGAAAAGAGCTGAATCTTCAGCAAGACTCTTTCATCTATAGAAGAGAAAAACCTGCTAAATCCTCTTTTCTTTTTGCAAGCGTTTGGAAAATCTCGTGCACCGTGAGGCAGGAGGGGGCCAAGGCCTTCCCTGCAGAGCTGTGTGATAGAGCCCAACCTTGAGCACGGCCTCAGTGCAAATCCCAGCTCCCTGTGGACGTGAAAATGCTTTGCAGGACACTGGATTTCTCTTATTTGCTCT
>NW_010577431.1:106994-117865 GCF_000705375.1 Tinamus guttatus | reverse complement strand
TAGGTGGGGCAGCGGCAGCTGGTCGAGCAGCCGCACACCCCTGGATGGTGCATCCATCCAGGTGGGCTCGCTCGGAGCAAGAGAGTTGGGAGCATCCCGGTCCCCCAGCCCATCCCAGGGGGCTGCCCTGGGAAAGCTCACCCACGGGTGCAGGGAAAATCCCTTCGTCTTGCGGGGGCAGCGGCATCCCTGTCCTCCCCCTGCTTCCGCCCCCTTTCTCACGCTTGTGTTTGTGGAGCTAATTTTGGAGCGCGCTCCGGCCCGTCTCGGGTGACGGAGCAGCCGGTGGGATTAGCGCTTCCCGCGGCCGCACTCGTCCCGCCTGGAGCAGGAGGCAGCGCCCGGTGCAGCCTCTCTCCCCACCTCCAGCAAGAGGAGCCTCCTGTTCCCTGGAGATGCTTTATCTCCATACGGTGCCAAGGAATGGGATGGCTGGGATAGCAGTCGTCCTGGGGCGGGCAGATTCCTGCAGTGACTCCCACATGTGCATCAAGGTCCTTGTCCCTTCGTCCTTGGGTTTTAAAGCCTCCAAGTGAGCTGAACGAGAGACAGTGTTTGAGGAGGCCGAGTGGGGTCCACACATCTCCAGCCAGCCCCGGCCAAAGCGAATCCCAACCTGTGCAAGGGATCCAACCTTCATCCCCCTGGATCAGGGTTAAATAAAGCCTTGGAAGACCAAGCCGAGTGGAGCTCCCACCAGGACCCAGTCCGTGGCCGCAGGGACAGTGGCTGCTCCACACTGTGTCCCTTTGCAGCTCCCTGTGCAGTGCAGCGAATTCCCGGGGCTCCATTTTCCTGCGGCTGCAGTTTCCCTTCCCATTTCCCTCCCACTCTCTCTTGGCCCCTATTTGCAGAGCACTGGTGCTTCCTGAGCATCCTTCCTGGAGGATCGCTGCTGGACCATTGCAATCCCTGGATGCTATATCCCCCACGGCACCGTCTCTGCCTCCCTCTGCTCTCGCATTTTTACATCCCTGCATCCATTTCCCTTCTGGCCATCCCATCCTTCGGCACGATCAGGCTGGGCACAGCAGCAAAGGCACCAGGTACATGTGCCCCGAGGCCAGCGCTGTCCCTTGGCGTCCCCGTGTCGTGCCAGCGCGCTGCGCTGCAGGGAACGGTGCCGCCTTCCGCGGCGGAGCCCCATGAATTATTTAATCCCTGCCCCGTGCTTTTATTTCCCATCCAAATGGTCAGCGGCAGAGGGGAGCCAGGTAGGGAGCGGATGCTGCCAGGATGCTGACATATGGCAAGCAAACCCTCCCCGCAAATGCAGAGCATGACGGGGGTTTAAAATAAAAGCAGCCAGTCCAGACCTGAAAGCTGGAGGACGAGAGCCGACCTTGCAAAGGCCCCAGATTCCTCCTGCTCCCGGCGCCGGCTGCCCTTCCCGGGGGATCCTCATCCATCATCCCCCATCCATGCCCACCAGCAACCCCAGCCCGGCAGACCCAGCTACGTAGCAGTAATAAATATTGAATAAATATTTATCAGTAATAAATATCCAGGGGTGGGGAGGGAGGGGGCGCTGCTCCTGCCCGTATCCGCTCCGGGAGTGACTCAGGGCTCCTGCGGGCACAAATGATCCTGGTCAGGCCATTAAGGACTGAGTCATCGCGCGTGCGGACCAGGGGGTCAGAGCGGGTTGTCTAGGCAACCGGGATGCTGGCGCTTCCTACGGATCAGACACTTTTATCTCCATTTATTTATTTTATATTTTTATTTTATTTTTTTTTGCGCCCTCCGCGTTTTCTCAATGAAGCCCCCGAGGAGCGGGGACGGCGGCAGCAGCCGAGCGGCGCTTGTCACCCGCAACCCCTGCGATCCCGGTGCTCCCCGCGTGGGATGAAGGGGCCGGGATCTCTGCATCCTGCATTGCAGGCGCATGCAACGCACGGATCACACCCGGGGGATCCTCCTCCTGCACGCATGTTTTGCAGGAGCTGCTGACAGATCGGGCCACAGCCCAGCTCCCTAGGGGGAAATATGAGCATCTGATGGCTCCAACCTGCTGTTTTTGCAGGGTGAGGGGTGGAAAGTGAGGGATGGAGCCACCTCGGGGCGTCCTGAGTGCTGCTTGAGGGGGATCCACTTGCCCCATCACCCAGGCGAGAGGCAGGACCGGAGGCACCGGAGCGGCAGGAGATGCTCCAGGTTGCAGAGCTCCGCGGAGCCGGGATGCAGAGCAGGATCCCGATTCCCGCAGGTGCGGAGAGCGGCCCGAGGGGGAGGACGGCGCCCGCGGTCTAACGCGATGGGCCTGGGAAAGCCCTGCGGCATCTGCCTCCGATGGCGAATACTTCTGCCTAAATTGGGCATGGGGCTCGCTCGCGGGAGAGGCCGCGCGCTCCGCCGCGTCGCGGTGCCATTTTGGCAGAAACGCGGGCTTTTTTGCGCATTAGGCTGTTCCCCTTAAAATAGCCATTTGTATTTTATTATTCCTATCTTTCTTCCTGTCTTCCTTTCTTTTGCATCGGGACAATAAAGGGAGAAAAGGGCGGGGGGGTCTCCCTAGGTGGGGTGGCCTCGGCATCCTCAGGGGACAATCCGTGTGTCAAGGGCCAGGACAAAACTGGGACCACGGAGGGATCTTCTGCACATGACAGAGTCATTAGGAAACCTGATCTCCCCCCAAAAAGCATCCCATGGCTCGGGATTCCGTTGCAAACTGGACAAATGGAGTCAGCATCTCTTAGGACAGCGCTTTTACTTTGAGGAGAAACAGCTGGTTTTGAAGAAACTGCCTTTCCTGCTCTCCAAGCACCAAAACCCACCCAAAAGAGGTGGGCACCTCTCTCTGCAAATAAATGTATAAGTGAGTAAAGGCTCTGAAAGCCTCCGTGTTTCCAGGGTGCAGGAGCCTGGACCTCTCCCAGGCACTGATTTTGTGCGGATCTTTGTACAATGAGATGAAAAAAAAAAACCAAAATTACAGTGTCCATATCATGGGCATGCTAAGAAAACCCATGGGTTGAAGAAGTGGCTAATAAAATATGTGCAAGAAGTGAACATCTCCGCCTGTCCCCTATCCCAAATATTCCCTGGATAAGCACTGGATCATCAGCACGACAAGCTCTTTGGGAAGCAGCCTGTTTGCAGACCCCCCCTCAGCAGCAAGAACCAGAGCCCAGCACATCCCAAAGGGAAAAACACCCATTTCCCATGGAGGAGTTTGATGGGAATAGTCTGCAGGAGAGGTGGGGTGGGAGAGATGCTCCCTGGGCTCTATCCAGGTAGAGGAGGGAAGCAGGGACTGGAAATCCAGGTGGGAAGGACGCCTGGGCCAAGTGTTCTGTGCCAAGGCCCTGCAGACCAGCTCCGTGGCCACCTGGTCCCCTTGTCCCTGCTGCCCAGGTGGCCCCATGCCAGGGTACCGGTGCCGTAATCCTGTCCCTGTGTCTGGATTCACCAAGACGCAGCCACCATCCAGTTTCCTACGTCTGGTTTTAAACAGGACACGGTGGCATTTGAACGCTTCCTCCCAGGGAGGTCTTTCCAACTTGCCGTAGGTCCCGGCTGGGCCTAAAGCCAGCAGATTTGCTCATTTGCAGATGCAAAAGAGCTAGAAAAGGGGCTGCTTGGAGCCCTGAGGCCCTGTGCATCCCTAGATGCGCTCCCTGCAGCTTCTTGCTGCAGAAGGTCTCATGCAAGTCATGGAGAAGCTGAATGTCGTCTCCGGAGCATGGAAAGGTCTTGGCCAGGTGGCCAGGAAGACTCAGTCTCTGCAAGCAGCATGGCCAGGGCTGGAACTTTTCCCCTGTGACTCCATAGGGTCAGTCGTGGCCCAGGTTTGGGGCACTAAGCGCCTCTCCGCAACCTCCTTCCCGGCCGCATCCCTTGCAAGGAGAGGGTGGAATCGTTTCTCCAGGGATGCAGCCTGAATCCATTGGGTCTCGTTAGCTCCGATGCTGCTCCTGGGGCTCCCCAGGATGCCCGACATCCCCGCGGGCTTCGTTAGCGCCCGGCCCCAGGTAACGAGCTCCGCCGGGACCCCAATCCCAGGCAGGGGGGAGCGGGTACCGCTGCCTGTGCTGGGCTTGCAGGGGATGTCCCTGTCCCTTCTGGGGCTCCTTGTCACGCCCAGGTCCCTATAGGGATGCCGGTCGTGCACTGGTGCCCGTTGCGTTCAGTGCAAGAGGGATGTGGAGCTGCTGGAGAGAGGCCAGCGCAGGGCTACAAGGATGATCAGGGGCCTGGAACATCTGCCCTATGAGGAGAGGCTGAGGGAGCTGGGCCTGTTCAGCTGGAGAAGAGAAGGCTGAGAGGGGACCTGAGCAGTGTCTAGAAGTACCTCAAGGGAGGCAGTGAGGAGGATGGGGCTGGCCTCTTTTCACTGGTGGCCACCAACAGAACTAGAGGAAATGGCCCCAAACTGAAGCACCAAAAGTTCCACAGGAACTTAAGGAAAAATTTCTTCACAGTGAGGGTGCCAGAGCACTGGAACAGGCTGCCCAGAGAGGTTGTGGAGTCTCCTTCTCTGGAGATCTTCAAACCCGCTTGGACGCAGTCCTGTGCCACGTGCTCTAGGTGACCCTGCGTGTGCAGGGGGTTGGACTGGGTGGTCTCTAGAGGTCCCTTCCCACCTTCACCATTCTGTGATTCTATGATTCTATGCATTCGCTTGTGCGCGCTGCGCACAGAGCAGCGCTTTGGGAACACGCCGTTCTCCTCCTCTGCTCGCTTGTCAGAGCCTATTCTTGCTCTCCGGTGCAAATTGGGTTTTCTCTGGTTTCGTTCCTCTGCTGTCGGATCAGGTGCTTGTGGCGTTCGTGCTGCTCCCCGGTGCTGTTCCGGCTTCAAACAAGCAAGAAAAGCTCCGCTGCCTCCGTGATGCGACAAGTCCCTTGTTCCCCTGCCTGGATCCTGGGTATCACACGTGGCCTCACCAGTGCGCTCATCCTCGTTGCTCCTGGCGGTCCACAAGACATCAGCACGGGGAAAATGGGAATTGCTCCAGCACAGAGCAGGGGAGATGTGGCCACGTGCGGCAAATGCATAAAACGTGTCAGCAAAGAGGAAGGGGACATCTCCTGATGCGCACACAGGGAAGCCCAGGCGCGAAATGCATAAGGGAGGTGGAAGTATGGGAAAATCTTTCTGGAAAGAAGAACAAAGTGCTGGCCTGGACCATTCAAGGTCAGCACAGAGTCTCCATCAGGGGACATTTTTAAGAACAGGTTTAAATGGAGCGCGGCAGTCCCTCAGCATGGACACTGTCACACTCGGCTTCATATCCTCAACCAGGCTTTGCACCCTCAGACCTAAAACCCTGGGGAAAGGAATGAAATCTGATGTGCAATGGGATGGATTTGTCCTGCTGCAATCCTGGGAGATGGGCTGCTTTGCAGAGAAGCCCTTTGAGCAGAAAGCATCTACTTTGCTCCTAAAGAATCCCATCAGTCACTAAACGCGGATCCCAGATCCGCCCGATGTCCTCATGACTTGCTCAGGTCTCGCATTTGCCCCAAAGCCTGTTCTCCCATTTCTGTCTCTCTTAGGGAATCCATTTGACTTGATTTTCTGATGCCGCGACCCAGACAGCCCAAATTGCAGGAGCTCCTGTTTGTTTGGGAACCAGACGCTCTTTAGGCCTCTCTGAGCAGGTTCTGCCAAATCCACAGCCCGTCTCGGAGCTGCGTGTCCCATGGATCTGGAGCCAAGCGGTGGCAGCGAGCACATCTGCCTGCCCGTCTTGCCAGGCAGGATGCCCTGCGTTTTAACTCATGGCTTTGCTCTCCTGCCCGCGAGAAAAGCACCCTACGACTCATGCCGCATCCTTGGACAACCCCTTTCTCTTTATTTCCCATTTAAAAAATACTAATAATGTTTAAATTTCCTGTTGATAGACTGTGGTTGCCAGCCACAGATCGGCAGATTTAAGATTTCAGCTGAATATTTCCCCGCACGTCCCTATCTGTGAATCACTGGTGACTCCTGTTGCACTTGGCCATCCAGAATGCAAATGCCAGGCGAGGATCCTGGTGGAAGCTGCGGGCATTTTCTCTTGGAATTACCTGGTGCGCGCGAGTGGCCCTTGGGATCAGGCAGGGATCCCTATCATCCCAGCCTGGCAGTTTTCCGGCACTCGCGGCCCTTTCTCAGGATTTTTAGAGCGCTCCCTGGCCGCCGGAGCGAGGATGCAGCACAGCCAAGCGCGTGGATCCGTGCCTGGATTTGAGCGGGTTGGAATGGAGCTGAATGGAGGTTTTTCCCTCCGTGCCCAAGCAGGGTCAAGCGGCTGGGCCAAATCCTCAACCAGTGTCAATGCGCGCGGCTGGTCCGATGCCAGCGCTTGGCATCGCCTAAGTCGCTCGGGAAGGCCTGAGCGGATGCCCGGGATAACGCAGGAGCTGCTGCGTTCCCAGCCTTGGCCTCCAGACACGTCTCATGGGAGGAGGAATAGGAGCCAGCTCGCACCGTCCCAAGGAGCGAGGCCTCTGGATGCCTGAGCAGGACATGAGAACACGTCGGGAACAGGCTGGTCTGGGGTCTTCCCAGAGCCTTCCCGGGACACGGCCTCCAAAAAGGATCCAAGCCTGTGGGTGGCCTGTCCGGCACGGATAGGAACAGCAAAGAGTCGGCCCTTGGCTGCAAGGGAGAGACCGTGGATCTTCCCGGAGCTGCTGGGAACTAGTGGGACAAGGGGAGCGCTGTTTTGGGAACCGCTTCCAGGAAAACGGCATCCGATGGCCCTGCAGAGACCTTGAGGATGCTCCTGAGCGGAGCTTTACTCCTATGGATGCTCTCCCAGCATCTCATGGGGACCAGGCTCCTGCAGTCCCACCAGCCCATGAACGGACCAGACTGGACCTCAGTTTGGGGCAGGATGGGGTCTGGGAAGGACTTCTGCTCCTGCCAGTTTTGGAGCCTGTTCCATGGAAAATCCAGGGCAATCCCATCCTTTGCTGGCAACCCGGAGCTTTGTTCCAGACTTGTCCTTCTGGAAAGCTCCTTCTCCCGGCACCCTTAAGAGTCACCGTTGGAGCCTGCGGATCCATTCCCATCCCAAGGCTTGCTCATGCACGGGACTTTTCCCAAAGCGCAGGGATTTCTCCCCAGCCAGACTGCGACTCCTCAGCTGACCCAGCCTTGGACGCAGCCCGGAAAGCCGGGCCGGGGCCCAGGAGCGAGGGAGGATTTCACGCTGCTCCGAGCAGGTGCCGAAAGCCTGTGGAATTGGCAGGGAAAAGGGACGGTGGCAACGTCCCGCGGCTCGGCCGGACCTCGGCCAAGCGTTCCCGCTGTTATTGCAGCTTGCTGCGCTTTACGGAAGATTTGCAAGAGCCTGGGAGAAATCCGGGCTTGGGCTTTGGGATCGGAGAGTCCAAATATTGTGTTTTGGTCTTGAAAAGCGCACTGGTGTCTTTGGGGCTTGGAAACCTGCTTCCAATCAGTCCGTGATGTTGTTTAAGCAAAAGAACATAAAACAAAACGCAATCTGCACAGTGGGACTATGGGCCCCTTGCAAAGTTTTCCCCTCTGCCTCTTGCTAGGCACCCGAGTGCGGGGCTGGTGCCTCGTGTGTCCCTGAAAATCACCACAAATGTTGTTTTCCCTTGTTTTGACTGCAACGCTCCGTATTTACATTGCTTCCCCCTTATTAGCATTCCTAGGTTTTTTTTTCTGCAATGAGTGAAAATATGTACCTCGAATGACTCCAACCAGGCGCTTGGGAGCTTTTCCCGGTGTCTCCCCGTTTTCTGCTCCTCCCGGTGCAGCTCACCCGCTCCCTGGCCCTGCTGGAACCCGGAGCGGGAAGCGCTTTGGCATCATCTCCGATGGGTCCTTGGCCTTGGAGAGGACCTTGTCCCAAGGACCTGAGGCTACAACCTCATGGGGGGAGCAGCTGCCGGGTTTTAATGTCCATGCGAAAACACAGACTGCCCCTTATTCCAGCGCCCGAATGCACTGGGCTGCAGCTCGTGCCAGGTTTGGATCCCGTGGGTTTCAACTCCAAATCCCTGTTCCCCGTGGATAGAGACCAGATCCTGAGCCAGAATGAACTGTGATCAGTGCTGCTCTCCAGGTTTCCCTCTCCGGCTGCTTCTCTGTGGCAGTCACTAGGTTCCAGAGTTAACAGCCCCCCTGCAGCATGCACAGGGAGTTTGAGACACAGAATCTCTGCCCGTTACCAGCCCTCTGCCTGCAGAGGGTCCAACCAGGGCAACACAGGAGGATCCCTGAAATCCCCACGTGCCGGCGCCTCGGATGCTGCCCAGGGCTCTGCAGGAAGCCAGAATGGATGGGGGAGAAATAATAAAAATGTTGATGATAATAATAACAAAAAAAAAACACAGAGTCATGAAAAAACAACCCCGCGCCTTTCGCTGTGCCCGGGCGCAGACCTTTGTGTTCCTGATGGGTGAATAACTTACAGCAAGACGATGTATTTATAGCAACCAGCTCATGAGTTTTTAATTAAAATTCCATTTTCTTTTGCTCCAGATGGCACGAGCGGCCGCTCTGGTGTTTTCAGAGGGTTTCCAAGGGCTCGCGTGGCCCCAGACGGGCCGGGGTTGTTTGGGGGTGCAGCGAGGGGGTTAGAGGGGTTGGCTTGGCCGGACAAGCGGAGGATGCTCATCCTCATCCTCCTCATCCTCCCACTGCGGACAAGTGCCAGAGGGGAAGGAGTGGATCTCACAGAGACAAAATAAGGACCCTCAGGAGAGTGAGGTGGCCCCGGGGTGGCAGGGCCACGGCACCGCTCGCTCCTGAGCCGTTCTTGAACATTTTGTGACTTGTTCTCCTTGGCAGCGGCCGGGTCTGGGTGGCCTCTCTCGCTCCCGGGGATCCACGGGAAGAGCCCAGCCTCGCGCGGCGCATCCCGCTGGGTTGGGAATGGCGCCCGCGGGCCAATTTGGGAAAGATAAAGCGGGTTGGGAGCCGGGGAATCGCTGCCTCCCGGGAGGCCGCCGCCGAGGGCCGCGTTAGCGCGGCCTCCCCCCCCGCGCGCGCTGCCCTTGGCCGGCTGCTCGCCCCAGGGGCCGGCAAATGCGCAAAGCAGCTGCTCCTCGCAGCAAAAAAAACAAAAACGGGGTTTTCACAGTCCCATTTGGAGTGTGTGTGCAAATACACCTTTATATGTATATATATATACACATAATATATATATATTTATAATGCATCTGTGTGTGTGTGCTTAACTGGGGACAATGCAGGGGTGTGCATGTGTCCTAGGTTGTGCACGGTGTGTGTGTGTGCATGGTGTGTGTGCACAGTGTATGTGTGTGTGCACTGTGTGTGTGTGTGCGTAGTGTGTGTACATGGGGTGTGTGTGTGCACGGTGCGTGTGTGGGCGGTGTGTGTGTGTGCATGGTGTGTGTACACGGTGTGTGTGTGTGTGCAGGGTGGGTGTGGTGTGTGTGCACAGTGTGTGTACACAGTGTGTGTGTGCACGGTGTGTGTTTGTGCATGGTGTGTGTGTGTGCACGGTGCATGTACACGGTGTGTGTGTGCACAGTGTGTGTTTGTGTATGGTGTGTGTGTGCACGGTGTGTGTGCATAGTGTGTGTGTGCGCACGGTGTGTGTATATGGTGTGTGTGTGTACATGGTGTGTGTACACAGAGTGTGTGTGCACATGGTGTGTGTGCACGGTGTGTGTGCATAGTGTGTGTGTGCACGGTGTGTGTGTGTACATGGTGTGTGTGTGTGCATGGTGCGTGTACACGGTGTGTGTGCATGGTATGTGTGCACGGTGCGTGTTTGTGCATGGTGTGTGTGTGTGTACACGGTGCGTGTACACAGTGTGTGTGTGTGCACGGTGTGTTGAGACAGGGGCAGTGCGGCTGTGCACATGTTCGCGTGTTGCTGCAGGTGTTTGCGTGTGCATCGGTGCCCTTGTGTCTGTGTGTGGGGCTGTCTGTCTGTCTGTGCATCCCGTCCTGCGTTCGTGCAGGGTGTGTGTCCAGGTGTCTGTCTGCATGGGGTGTGCAGCAGTGCCCGCAGTGCTGGTGCAGATGTGGGTGCCCAGGGCGGTGCTGGTGCTGGTACCAATGCAGTGAGTGGTGCAGATGTGGGTACAGCTGGGGGTACTGGTGTTGGTGCCGGTACCAGTGTTGGTGCAAGCAGCCTCTGCTGCGGGCACAGCGGCCAGTGCAGGTGTGGGGTGCTGGTACCAGTTCTGGCACCTGCAGAGCTGGTGCTGGTGCCAGTGCTGGTGCATGTTTGGGTACTGGTGCTGGCCCAATTGCCAATGCGGCTGCAGGTGCTGGTACCAGTGCTGGTGCTGGTGTGAGTACTGGTGCCGACCCAGTTGCTAAAGTGGATGCGGGGGCCAGTACCAGTATTAGTGCTGGAGTTGGTTCTGGCCCCATTGCCAATGCAGGAGCAGGCGCCAGTACCAGTGCTGGTCCTGGTGTTGGTGTTGGTATGGGTACTGGTGCCAGTGCTGGTGTTGGTGCTGGCCCAGTTGCCAGTGTGCTGCGGGAGCCCGTACTGGTACCAGTGCCAGTACTGAAGTTGGCGCTGATACTGGTGCCAGCCCAGTTACCAGTGTGCTGTGGGTGCTGGTACCAGTGACGGTGCTGGTACCATTGGTGTGGGTGCCGGTGCTGGTGCAGGCACTGGCACTGTCCTGATTGCCAGTGGTGCTGCAGGTGCTGGTACCAGTGGTGCTGTTAGTGCAGGTGCTGGTGTCAGCCCCGTTGTCAGGGTGGGTGCCGGTACCGGTACCGGTGTTGGTGCAGGTGGCGGTGCTGGTGTGGGCGCTGCTACTGCCCTGATTGCCCATGTTGGTGCGGGTGCTGCTACGAGTGCAGGTGTTGGTGCAGGCACCAATGACGGCCCGACTGTCAATGTGGGTGCTGGTGCCGGTACCAGAGCTGCTATCGGTACCAGCCGGTACCAGAGCAGGTCACCGGCCCCGCTCCCG
>NW_010577431.1:54527-66346 GCF_000705375.1 Tinamus guttatus | reverse complement strand
TGTGTGGGGAGCTGGGGTGAGCGGGGCTGGTGTGGGGTGAGGGGGTGCTGGGTAGTGCCAGATTCAGGGTATATTTGGGCCTGGGGGATGATGCTGGGTTGAGCCTAGCGCAGTGTCCTGTGTGGGCTGCTGTGGCCCAGGACCTGTGCAAGGTGCAGGTCCAGAGGGGACTGTTTGGGGGACTGATGTGCAGGACGCTTGCAGGTGCCAGCGTGAGGGTCTGGCACCCCCTTGTTGTGCAGGGCATTAGCGGGAGTTTTTGGGGCAAAGCTACGAGTTGTCCTGGAACAGCTTATGGCATCTGCAGATTAACAGTGGGAAACTTTTAAGTCCCTTCAACCTCTTCCCACGTCTGCTATCTCATTCTCTAGCGATCCGGGCTCTTTATTCCGTGCTCCCAGCGCCCGTGGCCGTGTGCGCGGTCGCGCAGCCCCCCTTTCCTCGTAATGCCCCCTTGCTGCGTTCGGGAATCGTACAGCCCTTGATCTAGTTACACAGCTGGTGGTTTTGAATCCCTGCCAAGGGGTTGTGTTGTGGCCCAAAACAGCTTGTCGCTCGCGGGTCACTCGGTCACCGCTTCCCGAAAGCGGCATAAACACGCACACGTTGTGGAGAACCTCCCTCTACTGGCAGATTTCTGAATAGGTTATTAAATAAGTTATTCAAGCACATTTTGAATGTCTTACCATTAGTCATCTTCGATACAGGACCCTGGAGATGGCTGTTTCAGTTGTCTTTCTTGCACGACAAGTAGCACCCCAGAAAAATTAATGTCATGCGACACTTATGCCAAGCTACTTTGATAATGAAGGCTTAAATAATTGCTTTATTGCATCTGGCAAGATGAGAGATTTTTCTCTAGGCCCACTGGGTGTGAACATGAGGAATGAGCTCTTTCCACTTCAAGGTAAATGTCAACATAAGACGCTCCAGGGAATGAGCTGACTGTGAATATTTGTAGGCAGAGAGCAAGGATGTTTATAGGAACCACAGCAGTGAGGTCTAAAATTAACTTTCCAAAAGGAAAAACTTAATTTCTGAGTTCTCTGACTCTGGTTTTAGAAAGGGGACTTTTTAATGGTGCGTTTGCCCACAATGACAGGACTGGACATGAACCAGAGGATCCTCTCTGTGTCTACCTTGTTACAGCTTAAACTCAGCTGAAACATAACCCCAAATTATTCTCATCTCTGTCATTCTATCAAAAGTTATAACGCTCGGTCATACTTGAACTGCTTCCATTAAATGTTTTTTTTTCCAGTCTTTCATTGCCTTTTCCTTCTTTACTAAGCCTTCTTTTCCAGGCTATTTAAAATGTGTTTTTTTCAGGCACTCTGGTGAAGATGGCAACTGTCACTCCACGAAAAAGGAACCGTAGTTCTACTGATGGGTATGTTAACCAGGCATAAATATTTTTTTATTTGTTTTTTTTTTCCATAAACAATTCTCTAATTCTTTCCTCACATACTGAGAATAAAATGAATGTTTAAAATTCTCAGAGCTTTAAAGTGAAGGCATATCAAGGTAGTTATAAAATGCACTATCATTCACCCATGTTTATCATGTAAGGTCACTAATGCTTTATATTGTACTGAGCAGCTTGGAAGTTTTCATTTAACATATAGGGAACCCTACATTAAAAATTATCATCAATCTAATAGCATAACATAGGCTGAGAAATGAGTAAAAGCCATTACACTGTTTTCATACCTTGCAGGCCTAGATTACTATTTTGAACTAGTACATTGGAGATTTTTTTCTTTTATTTTTTTCTTTTTATTTTAAAGAAAAGAAAGTTACCTAGTTTTGATAGTCACCTTTATAAAGTGCATCTCTATATACACGACACTTGCTCATAGCCCTAGTCCTAAGCAGGTCACAGAAACAGTAGAGAGTGGTTATTAACTAAGAAACTTAAGAAATAAAACCCCTGGCATTTGCATTTCTTCGCAGTAGTATTTCAGAAGAAGAAAATCCTACATGGAAAGCTTTTGATATACAGTTGAGAAATACATAAAACTGCACAGATTGTCTGAATATTCCTCAAGTGTTAATAGAAAGAAGATATCCTTTATTTGTATATATACACATAAACATGTGCACGTGTGCACAAATAAAAAAGTATCTATTATTTTTACCCTAAATCTGCTAAAGGAGGAGCCGTTGTCCGTGAATAAAACAACAAAAAAAGTTTTAAATCTCAAAGAATAGCTTGTTTTTTGTTCTTTCAAAACCACTAGCTGAACAGATATTTCTCATGTTTGCCCTGTATTTCCCCCACAAAAATATTTCTGGGTGGAGACCAAGAGTGAGGTTTGATCTGTGAATGAGAATGACACATACTTGGGAAAGTGAGCGCTGCTTTGGTCCTTGCTGAAGAAACACCTCGCTCAGTTAGGAACCAAACAATCATATGTAATAAGTCACGGCAGGAAGAAGAACAGCTCCATGTGTCCTTTATATAAACTGTATATATCTACATATTTTTGGCCAGTCGGCTCAGATAATTTTAGTGAGGAACTGACAAACTTAGCTTCTCACATAGCCATTAGAGTGGTATAAGGCTTTTGCCTTTTTGGAAAATGATATTAAAAAATGTGGGAATCTGGTTTTTCTTTTTTTTTTTTTTTCCTCCCACTTTATCAATCATACAGATGGGGAAGGGAGAGGAAAAGGAATCTTTTACAGATGCACAAATCTCATTTGATGGGGTTAGTCTGAAACGTATCAAGCATTTCTTCTGCTTCAGCACTGACTATGCCAGCAGCATTCCAGAAAATGAAATGGCTCTTGTTTCCCTGCACTTTATGATGTTTAGGCAGGAAAATAGATCAGTTCTTTAAAAAAGAAATGGCCTGAATGGCAAGAAATTCTTACCAATTCCTGTGTTGATCCCTGTTCCTGTTGGTTACAGGGTCTCTACAAATAGAGGAAACTATATTGAACTAAGCTTCGGTATTATTTAAGCAAAGTGGTTACTGGAAGGTTTCCCATAGCATAGATGGCATTTTAATCTTTTTTTTTCTTTCTTTTTTTTTTTTTCTTGTAGTGGATCCTTAGTATTTGCGACTCCAGTGAAAAGACTCATTGTAGACTTTGCTGAAGATCTGTCTCCACTCAAGAAATCGAGAAGTCATTGGTCTGCTTCTCAGATAAATTGGTCATCTAGCTCCAGTGATGATCAAAAAGAAAATGAGGCTGTTCCCCCAAAATCTCCACTGTCAAGGAAGCTGGACAGATCCCCCCTCCAGACAGCCAGTGTCCCCACAGCTGCATCCAGGGAGTTCTCGGATTCCAATCTATCCCCAAAAGCTGCTGCCTCGTACAAGCCTGTGGTGCCTGTGATGTCCTTTTACAGGAAGGAAAAGCAATACCTCACTCCTCTTGAGAGGAAGCAATTGAATGAGAACTTCTTTCTCAGCGAGAGGAAAAACAATGAAAATCTCCCAGCTGCCAGTAGGACTGAGAAGACCCAGGTGAACTTCAGCAGGCACATAAGCTCAAGACCAGCCAAGCGTACCGCAAATTCCAGACAGGGCAAAGCTCCTCCCAAAAAGCTTAAGAAGGCTAAGGGAGATATAGCACCTGCTAAAGCCAGCGCAGAGAAAGAGAACGCGAATTCCCTAATTAAAAAGAAAATGGATGCGCCTTTCCGAGTCCTGAGCATGACAGTTAAACCCGCTCTGAAACTCCAGTCAGGAGCAGCGTTCTTTACGGCCAGAAAGAAATCACATTCTGGTTCTAAAAAACTACCCGTAGACCACAAGGCCCCCCAGAGTCTCCCCGCGACCCCACAAGGAAAGGATCAGCCCGCATTGCCAACAGCTAATCAGCCTAATTCAGGGGACACACACAAAAATCCTGAAGCTGGAAGTGCATTGAGAAGGATTTCGGTGCCTCAGAAGAAGGAAAAAGAACCCAGGGAGGAATTTACAAGCCTCAAAAATGAAGAGAGAGGTGCCATTGGGGAAGGAAAGGCATCTCCACAGCAAAGCAGCAGCAGAAGCCCTGCCCAGGCTCAGTTTTGCACCTCAAAACCTCCTGCTGGGGAAGCTACTGATGCAGAGAACGTGGTAGGTAGAGGAATGACCGAGGAGGGTGCAGCTTTTTGGGTGCCGTGCACTGAGCTGGCTCAGCAGGCAGAATAACTCATGTCCTTCAGCATGCAGGGCTACGTGTTGGTGATTTTGGCCTAGGAAAACTTCAACAGATTCGTTCCTGCCTTATGAAGGCATAAAACTGTAGCAAACCTCTAGCAACTTCTTGCTGTCATCCCTCTCTATCGCTACTGAACAGCACAGTGAAATACTCCATTTGTGATAGCTGGAAGGAAAGCTTTTGGGGTGGTGTTTTGCAAAAACTAATCTGTATTTTTTATTGTTTTTTCCACCATCAAGAGCAAAGCTGGAAAACAATTTTTAAAAAAGTCTTCTTTTTTTCCAAAAGAAAAATAGATATTTCCTCAAAATTGGAGGGAGAGAGAGCTCTCAAGAACTCTGCTTCAACATTCCCTGAAGAGCCCCTGCCCTTTACCTTTTCCTAGCCTTAAGCCTCTCAACAAGTGAAGCAGCTGATCAGTGAAAGCAAAATTGATCTTTATTTAGAGATTTCTTCTGCATCATAAGAATTTTGTTTACTGGCACAGCCTCTGCAATAATTTGAGGGATGTTCCCAGGTTTTGATCTGCTGTTTTCTGCAGAGCAGAAATCTGCAATTGTTTTCTTGTTAGAAACCACGTGTGCTAGTTCTGCAGTGCCCTTAACCAGGGAAGCGAGGCTAAAACCAGTTTTCAATAATGAGTTTACCGAGTTGGTCATACAGACCAGAAGAATTTCAATCTTAGTGTATTATTAAAGAAGGACAAGCAATTTTTTTATTTATTTTTACGTTCCAAGTGGTTTTCTGGGATCCTCTTCCTTTTTAGGAAACCTCTGTCAAAATAGTTATTGGGGAAAAAAAAAAGAGGCGAGAGCATATATATTTTTAAACATACTTTTAATTCTTTTGCAAATCCAGCAGTGTTGGAATGGTTAAGCTTAGAAATGAGTCTAGCTCATTGCCAACCATTTAATTCTTGGCAGACCTCACTTTTAATTTTATGATTTGCTAGAGAATTGTTTAGTTTGGGATGTGGATGTTGCTTTCTAACTTGGTGCCTCAGTGTGAAAGGTAAGGGTGGCCCTGGAATGAGCGTAGCTCTAAAACACAAAATGGGAACAGCTTTTCATAGTATTTCAATTACTTTTAATGCCATATTTCGCTGTTGCATTCTGGCATCTAAAATGTCTGGAAGTAGGAAGGGACATGGGAATACATTAGTAGTAGTTCATATTTGGCATTGAGAAGAAACAGTGAAAAGGTGGGAAGGATTTTTTTATAGGACTAATATGTACAGGACTAATATTCCTGCATTAGCTCAATAAAGGAAAATTTATGGCCCGCTTTGTTCACCTGCACTGTATGAGCAACCTCTCGCGTGCCTGATCTGATTATGAATTTGCTTTTACAGTGCAGCGTTAATAGAAGACAAATGTTGGCTTGTGCAACCTCATCTTGCACACGCAGTAAAACAAACTACAATTTGAAAATATTTGGGTCTGCTGCGGCTGCTTTTGCATTGGCAAACTATTTCTGGGAGGATAATCGCAAGAAGAGTGCACCAAAAAAATACAGTGACTCTGCTATTGCAAAATGGCAAAATCGATATAACCCAATCTAGTCTCAGTTCATGGCAGAGCTAGTTGCTTTTATATAATGACTCACTGGGTTCCTGATGAGATAGGAAATATTAGTCACATGCAAAAAAAAAAAAAAACCCAAAAACAGCATTTAAGGCAAAATCAACTTGGCAAGCTTTCATTTTTATTGAATATTTGCTGGAGGCTTCCAAAAGCTTTGAAGATGCATAGTTCTAGGCAGAAAATGAAGCAGGGCCCCAGAAATGCTAAACTGGGGAAGTAATAACAACACGTATTTCTAAGATTTTTTTAGTTTTAGTTTTTATTTTTTGGGGGGAAGGTTTACTAAGAGGCAATGGCAAGCGAATCAATTCACCATGGAGTTACTACATTAATAACGATGGGTAGTCAACTAAGACTGGTTTGCTGTTGAAAAATACAACCAGTAGTAACACTTTTTAATGCTGTTTAACTATTCTGAAGAACACACCTGAACTATATTTGATTCACTCTTCAAAATCACACGCAGAGTTTTCTTTTAGCTCTAAAACTGTGCCTTAATTTCTAGGATTCTGATGAAATCGTAGTCTGTGATTCAGATGATCAGGAGGTTGTTCCTTCAAGCCAGTCTCCACGTAAGGGGACCAAGAAAGGTGAGTCTGATCGTGTGTGACTTGGCGAGTGCCTCTTGTTGCTGTAGGAAAATCAAGTGGAAAGGATTTTAAGGGATTTAAAGCCTTAGATTATCTTCTCCCCAACAGGACCAACTATTAAGATACAGATTTTTCTTTTTTTCTGATAGGCTGGGCAGTAACGACTGAGATTCCACAGTCTCCCTGACAAATCTGTTTAAATGTTGAACCATACGTATATTTATATTTATCCTAATATCTAACCTATCTTTCCCCTTTACCTTTCCAGTTACCTCACTCCCAGGGGGATTTGAGAAGTGATAATACTTATAATATTTAAAACTTATTAAATCTCTCCACATTAATTTCTCCCCAGGCTAAGTTAGCTTGGTTCTTTTAGGTTTCCTTTTAAGTTGTGATTTGTATTTTTTAGGGATCTGTTTCATTTTTTTTTTTCCTGTTCAGACTGAGCTTATCTTGCCCCTACTCGCAGGGGCAAGAGTAGGGGACAAGGCAATTCATTAAATTGTTTATTCCTGATGCTCACCCATTTCCTGTTTTCTCCGTTTTTCCTCCTTTAAAGATAAGTAATATTTTAACCTTTATGTGTTCTCCAAATTCCCTCAGAAGCCTGGGGTTAATTTAATCTTAACTAATATTAAACTGTTTGTTTCATTGTTCTCTTTACATCTTTCTTTAGGCCAGTCCAAGTTGATACCCTCCTTTGTGTATTAGCTATGATAACACAATCACAGCTGATCACAGCTAAGTATTTTATTGATGACAGAACTGAAAAAGGCATTAAATATTTTTGTCTTACTTTATCAACTGTTTTAGTGTTCCCTCCCCTTAGCCTTCCCCTCTGGAGAGAGGCTTGGTGGTCTTCTTCCTATTACAGACTGCTTTCTTGCTGCTGTGGCCTTTCTAGGTGCAGCTCACTGTGTTTTGGCATTTCTGATTCCAATCCTTCATGTTGTTGCTGTGTTCTCCCTGAATTTCTCTTCCCCATGTGCTTCCTCACTTCTCAGCTGGTGAAGAACTTATGATTTAGCCATAATTACCTCTTAATTCTCTTCTTCCATGCTAGGGTAAATTGTACATCTGGTCTTAATCATTTTCTTGAGAAGTTGCCAGCACTCCTTCACTTTTTTTTTCCCCCTTTAGACTTGCTTCCCATGGGAACTGATTTATCCGATTTCTTTGGAACTCGGTGAAGTTTATTTTCTTGAAGGTCACTGTTTCTCTGCCGAACTTCCTCCTCTTGTTCCGAGGAGTCATTTACCCTGTTGCTGCCAGCCACATTTCTTTCCGTTATCTCCACCTCTTCACTGCAAGACTCCCTCATTTTCTCCACCTGTAGCTGTTCCCGAGCTGTCCTGTTCAATATTTACATGGATTTGTCTGTGGAATTTCAATCACTACGGCCTAATCTGTCAGGAAAAACTCTCCTCATTCCATTCCTGAAGCTCTGACACCATCGTCCTGTTGAACAACACTTTCTGTCACTGTTCCAAGTGCTGTCTGGGCCCGGTAACATCCTGCATTTACATGAAGTCTTATGCTTTTTGTCAAGTGTTAGTATCCTCAAGACTCCTGTTCCATTTGTGATATTATCAAGAGACATTTTGGGGGTATCCTATTTCCTAAAAACAACTGGTTTGATGTTATGGTATGTTTTTAGGAGGCTGTTAGGACTATCTTTTTTTGCTTATGTACGTGTTTGCTGTTGTTACTAAGGAATCTTTGTCTATGTGCAGTCAAAATATTACAAGAGCAGCAAGCAGCCAGCGACTAAGCTTTCTGTCCTTGGAGGGAAAATATTGCTAACTAATAATTTCCTTGTCTTTCCTTACCACTTTTGCAAAATTATCCCCAGACGTGCATCTTGTACACTGCAACCTAGCTCGAGTCCGTGCTTTTTTCCACCTTCTCCAGGATGAAGAAAGGCAGTTTGAGCCAAAGAGATGGAAAATAGGAGTGGAAACCTATGCCTGATTTACTGTTATTTATTGTAATAATTTATAAATAGCCAAGGAAACACTACCCTATTGCAGCAGGGTTTCCTGGTTGATATAATTGTCCAGAATTCCAGTGTGAGAAGGTAAAGTGTAGGATAACCTGATCAATGAAGTGGATTGCAGGTAACTTTTCTTGGGTGTCAGTCACGTACCAGGAAGTTGTTGACACCATAATATAATAAAATATTGTTGTTTTCATGAGTTGTTATATACAGGAGTCTGGGGTTTCATCATTGTGTCTCATATCAAAGTCTCATTGATTCCTAAATTTCTGTTTTCGTATATCCGTATGTTCTGTAACTAAAAATTATTTTAAACCACGATAACTTTACTAATCTTTTCCAGAATTCTCTTCAACTGCTGTTGTCTACCCTATATTCAGTGCAGCTTCTGCCAGCAAGAAAAGGTATGTTAACCTTTGCAGACATTGCCACAGTGATCAGAAGTGCAGAATCTGCAGAAGCATTATCAAAGAAATAATAGTACTCATTCTAAAAGTAATGATACCTTCCCTGGCTGTGCCACTGTATCAAGACAAAAGAAATAATTCTTGGGAGCTTTCAGAACCTGTGAGGTATTTTTTGTGTGTGTGTGAAGATGAAAGGTTAATGTTGCTTGGTTTATGGTGCTAATAGTATGAAAATAAGGAATTACCCCCTTTCTACCTGTCTTTAGTGCATTTTATGGTTACAGAGCTAATGGGCCTCACTTTTTTCCAACTGAGAAGGAAGTAATGGTACTTTTCTCTTAGCTGTTGTTAACATTCATGCTATTGATCCCCAGAGCTAGGGGACTGATTCTGGGTATATTCAAGAACGACGCAGCCTTGATGCTGTTTGGGCCTGTGGTGTTTCTCCATTCACTTTCTGATTAGATATCAAGGTTGTCAGAACAGATTGTTCTTTGTATATTCATAATTTTACTACATGTTCATCACCAGTCAGTCTGTTTCCCTTCCTTGTCCTGGGGTTCAGTTCTGCAATATTCTTTGACTCCAGTGCCAAGTTGATGCTACTTTTCCATTAGGTTTCCTGCTGTTCTATGCTACCTTGTCCTTAGGTATGTTTTTGTCATTATTACAGTGCAGTGCCTAGCACTGACCAACCTGTTCAGGGTTTGCACTCTGGGAAGTATCTCTGTAAAAGGTACTGCTGTAGAGAAGACACCTGAAATGTGAAGATCTGAGGTACTAGTGAGGTGTTTTCATGTTGCATTCTCCTGCTGAGAAGTTTCATGCAGCAGCACCAGGCAGCAGTGTGCTCAAAACCTCTGCCATTTGATGTAGCTGCCAGAGATGAGACACAAGTTACTATAAAAATGGGCAAAAAGAATTAATTGACGCATCTACTTGTCTCTTCCACTTGCCCATGTGCCCCTGAGTGGGTCTTTCGTAAGTCTGTTGGGCTGTGTTTGGTATTTAGCATGAAGTAGGTGAAACACAAGTATGTAAAGTGTGCACAAACTGCTTAATGACTTGCAGGCACAAGGACTGTTTCACTTGTATAATTGTACTAACTCATGCCCATGCTTCCAATCAGTTTATTTCTTCAACTAATTTGCTGCCATTCTCTTAGACTTCTGTTTCCTCACACAAGAACCAGAGCTATTACTCCCTCTCCCTTATTGACTCAACTTCTTGATACATTTTGCTAACAACAAAAACATTCTGAGCCTGGTTTATTGTGAACATAAACAGTTGAAATGACTTCTGAAAGAGCCAAAATAAACCTTCCAAAGTTTGTCATGCTGTTGTAGTCTTCTGTCCCGGAGAAGTGTCGAAAGAGAGATCCGATTGCAGTGTTTGCTTTGCTTCATCGTGTGGCTTTTCAAATACCTTCCGTGGTGCAAGTGGAATTCTGGAGGATGTGAAAATCCCAGTGTTTGCGATTAACTAAGAATTCTGGATTTGCTGTCATCCCTTGGGAAGTGATGAGCACAAACTTTTCCTACTTGAAGTCGCTGCTTTGGAAATTCTCCTTAGAATCTAAATTGAGAAAAATGTTTCGTTTTGTGTCTCTCAGGTTGGGAATAAGTTTCGTGGCTCTATAGCACTTTAGGATTGCATGGGAAATGCCTCCTTACATACAAAGATCTAAGGGTAATGTTAGAAAAATACTGTGTAATTATTAATAACTAATACGTACTTCCCAGTAGCTCAAGCCCATGTCATAAATTTACAAATTCATATAAATACTCCATGTGGATCTGTAGCTATATGAAAAATCCTCTCGGTTTTGCCTCCAGCACCAGGGGATTTTTCCAGAAATGCTGCAGATCTCTCTGTCTCCGGGTGCTGTTAGCAGGAGGGTCCTGGATTTGCCGAGCTGAAGCAGACAACGGGTGGGAAAATGATCCTGGGAGCCCATATGGAGCGTGGCCTTCAGACCAAGCTACAGTAACCGTTGGCCAGAACTGTCCAAAATTCTCGTGTGCCTTTTGTGGAAGTGCTTTGGTTGTTGCAGTTCAGTTTTCCTGTCGGAATGGTGTCGTGCAGCCGTGCTGCTCTGCCAGGATTTGGAGTTTCTCAGTTTTTGTGCTGTATCACTTTGATTTCTTTAGGAACTGCTTCGTTATGGCTGGTGGTGGTGCCCCAATGTCCTTGAAAAAGCACATTTGGGAAATGAGAGGTGCTTGATGAGAGGTATTTAACGCTCCTTGTGCAATTGCTGTTTGTCCTGAAGCAGCCCACGTTCCCTCTGGAGGACTTGGCATCGCAGGAAACTGGCTTTGCTGAATCTGATTTAGTTGGAATATTCTCTGATAAATGCAGCTGCTTTGTCCTGGCTTCCCAACTTGCAGTTTGAACCTGTGTGTGAAACGACTAAGTTATCTCCAAAATGACTAAATTATCTCCAAATGACTCAATTATCTCCAAAATGGCTTTTCAGGACACAGGGCAGCCTGGAGGAACTGGCTAGTCCGTGTGGATCCAACCCACCTCCCAAATTGGCTCTCAACCTGCAGAAAAGCAAGAAGACAAAAGGGCTCTGCAAACGCTCCAAGGATCAGATGATAATTGTAAGGTTCCCCTTGGGGTGTCCTGGGTCCTTTGGGAAGCCCGTGGCTATAGTAAAGAAGAAATGAGAAATATGTCTTGAGGCTGGGCAATAACTACATTTCCTGGCATATAAACCTCCAACAGGTCACATAATGGGACAGTGATTAACGTATTCAGCACTGTCCTCAATTTTGAGTATTGAATACATCTTTTTCCAGCAATTCAGATGCTAGGATAGTAGGAGTAGCTGGGAAATACATTTTTAAGGTTTCCCTGGGACTAATGCTTTTTTACATTTCAGAAGTAATAAGAGGTTTATGGAACATGATATTAGAGGAGGGGAAAAAAAAGGAAAACTTAAGCAAACCAGTATGGATGCTATAGGAGTCAATTAGTTTGGCTCCTTTTCCTTTCCCACGGCTTTGTGAGCAGAGTCAGCACAGTCTGCAACCACAGTGCAAACGCCTGGTGTCAGCAAGGGCTCTTCTGAAGC
>NW_010577431.1:8878-38367 GCF_000705375.1 Tinamus guttatus | reverse complement strand
GACGGGCAGAGCGAGACGCGTCCCCGCTGGGACACACGGCCGGAGCAGAGGGACGCGGCGGCTGCGACAGAGCTAACGTGGTGTATGGAGACCAGGGCAGCCAAGACGCGATGGGCACTGCCAGCAACGTGGGCACTGCCAGCTGGCGGGGACCCCTGCCCAGTTTCTTCATGGTGTCGGTCTCCAGGTTCACAGCCCTTCCCTGGCTCGCTCCGAGCTGAAACAAAGCCACCTCTTCCCACGACCCACTGAGAGCGCAGGCCCTGCTTGGCTTCGGCGCACGCTGGTCTCTTGCTTCCAGGACCTGCTCCGGAATGGATCTGGAAACCCTGAGCGTGTTTTTTGGATCTGAGCGTCAGGTCCGCAGAGGAGCCAGGAAACATTTCACGTCGCCTCTACATCGGCTTGCTGGCATTTTGCACAACCCCTCGCCTTGGGGCCAGCTGAGCCATTAAGTCCCCTCCTCTGGGACGCTGCCGTGGTCCAGGGGGCCAAAGGGCTCTTCACTGGCGTGGGCTTTCTCAAGCAACAGGGCCATAAATTATGCAAGTTATCTCCAACGAGTCGTGCTGAGAAACCTGTTTGCAATCTGGGCTGGGATGGCAGCTGGGTGGGTTGCCGCTGCCAACGCGAGCTCATGCCTGGATCAGCACTGATGTCCCCGTCTCGCAAGCCTCCCTGCTCCAAGCGAGTCACCCACCTCGAGCCAGGAAGACGGCATCATGCCAGAGAAACCCAGGATCTGGGTGGTTTTGGTCCTGCTCCTCGTCCCTGAGGCAGTGAGCCACATGAGGTGACCTTCCAAGCTGCATGGGGGTGCCCCAGGTGCTTGGTGGCCCTTGGCCACATCCTCATCGTGGTCATGCTTGGTGGGAGCTTGATCTGGCCATGCCAGACCTGGACATGCCACCCTAAGATGCCTTGGGGCCATGAAGGTGGGCTTTCTCAAGCAACAGGGCCATAAATTATGCAAGTTATCTCCAACGAGTCGTGCTGAGAAACCTGTTTGCAATCTGGGCTGGGATGGCAGCTGGGTGGGTTGCCGCTGCCAACGCGAGCTCATGCCTGGATCAGCACTGATGTCCCCGTCTCGCAAGCCTCCCTGCTCCAAGCGAGTCACCCACCTCGAGCCAGGAAGACGGCATCATGCCAGAGAAACCCAGGATCTGGGTGGTTTTGGTCCTGCTCCTCGTCCCTGAGGCAGTGAGCCACATGAGGTGACCTTCCAAGCTGCATGGGGGTGCCCCAGGTGCTTGGTGGCCCTTGGCCACATCCTCATCGTGGTCGTGCTTGGTGGGAGCTTGGTCTGGCCATGAGGTGATGCCACCCTGAGATGCCTTGGGGCCATGAATGTCCCTTTCTGCTCTGCTGGCACCGGGGAACCTCTTGGGACGGCTCTGGGACCCCTTGGGGCAGCTGTTTGCCACTGACTTCCCACATCTCTCCATACCTCCAAGCTCAACCACATCCTCACCACGGCATCCAGATGCATGAACCAAGCACTACTCCGAGGTTTCACCAGCTGGACCTACCTCCCATCCTGGCATGAGCCAATGTGCCCATCCCCAGGCAGGGATGACAGGGAGGTTTGGATGGGCGCATTGGGAAGGGAGCCAGCCCGCCCATCCAGAAGTGGCACCAGTGCCCATGGACACATCCCCCTTTCCCATCAGCTTCCCCTTTGCATCCTACTCAACAAACCCCGAGGTCTTTGCTCCATCTTCTTCCTGTCCTTGTTTTCACCACATCAGCAACTTCCCAACCCCTTCAACCTTCTCGGGCCCCGAAAAGCCGACGCCAAGTGAGGAAGGAAGAGCAGAGAGGAACCCCGGTGCCTGGGTAAACAAGGGCCTGATTCCTTGCAGCTGCGGTGAGATAGTGTCTCCTGCCTGGTAATTGAGAGCAGCTGCCCGCTCGCCGTGGGAGGAAGACTCGGCGCCGGCGCTGCCCGGCTTCCCCTTCATCCTGGCCAGGCTTTGATCCGTGCATCCCGGAGGTGCACCTCAACGGCCTCCCCCGGAGGGGATGGACTGGCCCGTGCATCCGTCCATCCTTTGCTGCCGGAGAGTTCCAAGCTCTGGGATGTGCTAAGGGCTTTTGGGACCTCAACCAGGGAACCAAAGGTCCCGCTGGCATGTGGGTGGATGGGGAGGGGGGATCTCCTCCATGTGTCTGGGATCCCGTGCCAGGAGGAGACATCTCGAGAGGCAGCAGCTGAGATGTCTTCAGTGTGGCATCCCCTGCCTCCTCCGCTGCCGCTCCTGGCATTCCCACCATCCAATCCACTGGAACTGTCCACCCATATGGAGCCTGTTCCCAGGGAGCCGTGTCCCCTCCTGTCCCCACGGCCTTTTGCCCTCCCTGGCTCCTGCCTGTGGTGCTGCACGAAGGTGAAGAAGGAGGGATAACTCGGGTGAAGAAGGAGGGATAACTCGGGTGAAGAAGGAGTGGTGTCCCAGGTAAAGAAGGGATGTCCCAATTGGAGAAGGAGGGACATCTGAGATGGGAAAGGAGGGATGTCCCAGGTGAAAAAGGGATGTCCCAGGTGAAGAAGGGATCTCCCAGGTGGGGAAGGAGGGATGTCCCAGGTGGGGAAGGAGGAATGCCTCGGGTGAAGAAGGAGGGATGTCCCGTGCTTGGAGGAGACCACGAGCGTCTCCGGGCTTTCAGGGCCGAGTGGGATGCCCTGGCAGCTCCCGCTCCGTGTCCCGGCGCTGCTCACCTGTGTCCCCGCCGCGATCTCCCTTCTCGCCCTTGGGGCCTCTCTCGCCTGCAAAGGGAAGGAGCCACCGTGAGCAGGGAGTCCCTTTGCCATCCCCGTCTTCCCGTACGAGCCCGCCCAGCTCCGACGTTTTGCTGCGCATTGGCAGCCCCGGAGGGTTTTATCCCCCTTTTACAGGGGGGGAAACTGAGGCACAATGTGGCAAATGGCTCTTCTCACCGGGAACCCACCCAGCTGCTGAATCTGAAGCCTTTCCCTGGAGAGGAGCAGTTTTCCAGTGTTCCTCAGAGCTTGGGGAATATTTGGGGGTGGAGAAGCTAGGAATATACCCAGTAGTCCAGGTGGCATCTGCGTGTGGTCCTGGATCTGCCCTTGGCATCTCCCACCACCTGCCAGGGAGCAACCGGGCACTTTTGCTGCTTCCCGCAGCGGAAAAGATGTGGGAGAAGAAAATGAGGGTTGGAAGGAGCCGCTGGGATGGTCCCGGCTCGGATGCGGTGCCGGTGCCACCGGCGATGGCTCCGCGCAGCCCCGGCAAGCGGCCAGGCGGCTTTCGGGCCCCGCTCGGACATCTGCTCCTCTTCTGTCTCCGCGCAATAACAACAAGCAACGCGCGCCGTGCGCCCGCCCGCCCAAAGGTCTTCCGAAAGGGAGGAAAAAAAGCAGGCAGGAAATTCCTGCCCTTTAACTCGGAGGCTCTGGGAAGCCGGGATTGCTCCCCTGGGCAGCCGCAGCTGTGTCCGATGGAGTGAGGCTGCCTGGAGCCTGCTCCGTGATGGGAACCAGATGCCACCAGCCGGAGTGGGGCCAAGGATGCTGCACGTGATGCTGCTCCTGCAGCGATGCTCTCCGTGCCCTCCTAGGCGACGGATGGTGCAAAGAGCCCCCGGAGCTGCTGCGTTTCAGCCCAAAACGCTGCCTGGCTTCCCCAGCGCTGCAAACTGCAGCAGGGACCCAAAAATCAGAGCTGCCTTAGGTAGTGCAATGGAAATCTATATAGGTAACGCAATGGAGTTCTATATAGGTAATGCAAACCAGAAGCGGCCGCTCCAAAGAGGGATATTTTTTGAGGCAAAAGGCAAAAATCACCCCCTTTTTTCCTTTTCTTGTTGCAGCAGCCTTGGAGGCTGGACACCTGCCAGACCCTCCGCAGGGCTCCCGGACGGCGGGGGCGAAACGGCAGCGCCGGAGCCAAGCGCCGCTTTGCTCCGGGGTGAGCGAGGGGGATCCCGGCCGGCGCCGGCAGCAGTTCCCCCACGGAGGAGTCTTTGTCCCACGAGGGCTCTCTCCGACAAGGAGGTGAAATGCATCGTCGCGAGCCTGCAGGGCCACATGCTGCTCACATGGGAGCTCCGAGGACAGGTGAATATTGCAATGCAGAAATAGGGCAATGCAGAAATGCGGAATGCTGAAATGCTGAGTTAATTCAATGCAGAAATATTGCAATGTTGCAATGTTCCAGTGCTGAAGCAACACCAAAGGACATAGGATTGCCCCCGTGGCCACCAAGTCACCTATAGGTTAGCAACCAGTGCTGAGGCTGGTTAGTGCTGTTCCCTCATAGATGTGCTCCCCTGTACCACAGGCTGATTTATAACCGCTTTCCACAGTCTTTCTTTTTTTCCCATCATGGAAACGAGGAAAATGATACTTTCCAGGGGTGATTTCGAAGGACGGGATGAAGGAGCAGAAAAGAGCAAGAGGTAGCACGGACTGGATCACCCCATCCCTGTGTGTGAGGTCGGACCTGCTGGAAAGACTCCAAGAGATCATCGGGATCGTTGGGATTTCAGTGCCCAAGAAGGCTGCACTGCCCAATGAGCAGAGGTTGCCGTAGACTTGGATGAAAACTACTCGAGAAGGGTAAGACCAGCATTGGGGGAAACAGGCCTTTCCTTAAAGCCGGGGTTTGGAACGCTGCCTCGCTCCGTGCCTGTTTCCTATAAATCGCAGAGAATCCCATAAACCGGAGAAATGCAGCACTCGCTGCCAGAGCGTTTCGCTGTTTATTGGACAGCACTGGGGTTGAAGCCCCCTTTACCCTGATCCGTGGTGGATTTTGGGGAGGGAGGCTGTGATTCAGGAGCCAGGGCTCATTTTGGGGCAAGACACATCCAGCCCTGGACCAAGGGGGCTGGAAAGGGGACGTGGAGGGAAGGACCCCGTGATGATGGTGTTGGTGGCACCAGCAGCAACCAAGGCTGGGAGGAAGGTTGCAACCACTACCTGCCTTTGTGCTGGACAGGGCAGGAGGCCGCGGAAGAGCACGATGCTCCCCGATGCTTACAAGGATGAAGTTCATGGAAGGTTCCTCGTTCTTGCAGTCTAGGCAGCTCAAACCACGACCTCATCAACATCCCCCTGAAACACAGCTTAATTCCCCCGGGTTTTTCACTGCGATTTGCTTGTCAAACCATTGCTCAGCATCCGCCAGGGAGGAAAACCTGCCTAGCCCTGCTCGGAGGGAAGGCAGGAAACCGCAGACCCGAGCGTGTGGGTTTGGGCTGGCGAACGTCCGCGCGGCGCTCGTTTGATTTGCTGCCAGGAACAGCTCGGGCTCCGCTCGCTCGCGCAGCCCCTGCCTCCCGCGCGGTCTGCGGCGCTCATGGGTCTGCAGGGCTCCTGGCCGACCCCTTCCGAGTGGTTTTGGTGACATCCTGCAAGACCAGGACAAGCGCTTTTATCCTACAGCTCCTGCCGTAGCTTTTCCCAGTTTGGAAACAGACCCACATGCGGGACATCCGTATCACTGCTGGGAAGCTGCATTCCTAAAGGCTATGAGTTATCTCCAAAAAGGCTGAAAGAGGATGTTGGAAAATGGTGAGAAATTCTTGCAATGCTGCAGTTCCTGTGTGTTTTTGCTCTGGCAGCGTGTGCCATGGATGGGTCTTTGCTCGGATGGGCAGCCAAGGCTCCCCCAGCTCTGCTGCATGAGAAGGGGAGATGGAGACTTGCAGCGCTGAGTCGTCCTAGACCACATCTAGACCCTCACCTATCCAGCCTAGTGGCCCGGAGAAGCCATCTCCATTGGTAAACGGGTCTTGGAAAGCCAGCTCATTCCCAGGTTGGGATGGTGGGAAAGAGATGGGATAAATAGAGCTGTCGTGTCAGTCAGCCAGGTGGTTACAGCAGCGATGTCTCGAGGGAAACGGGATCAGTCATCAGCGGGAGTGATGGTGATTGCTCCTGAACCCCCTCCAGAGCTGCAGCGATGTTTGGTATGAGAAGAACGCGGCGGATCGCGGAGGCCCCCGTCCGCGCTGCTGGTGCTGGGAACGGGAACGTGTCTCGCTCGTGCTTCGCTGCTGCCTGCCGACACGGAGCGCCCGGCCCGACCCGGAGCGGAGCTTCCCCATCTGGAGGACGCGGCGCTGCCGGCATCTCCCGCCGCGCCGAGCGGAGCGGGAGCACGAGCGCGCGGAGCAGAGCGCAGCTGGGCTGCAGCTGGGAGCAGGCGGCTGCAGAGCACAGCCGCAGCTCGTCACACAGCCCCGGACACGTGTCCCCGCGTCCCTTGTGCACAGCCGCCCCGTATGCCACTGGCTGAGCCCGCTGCAAGCGCCGCGAGCCATGGGGTGATGCCTCCCTGCCGCGGCAGTGCCCATGGCCTCCTTGGATTGATGATGGGGACATGGGGACAAGGGGAAGGAGTCCCCAGGATTAGCCCTTGCTGGACGTGAGACCAGCACGTGGAGCTGCATCAGCAAAATGATGGAGACCCAAGTGGGAGAAGGATGAGTGCTGCACGTGCTCTGCTCTTGTGCCAGGCACGGATGTCACTGGAAGGGTCCCTTCTCCTACATCTCATCTCCACCTGGAAAAGGTGGAAAGCTGAAGCTTTCTGGGGCTGCATGGTCAGGGACCAAAACTGGCAGCAGATGGGGTGTCCCTAGGAACATAGTGCACAAAGACACTATGAAATGGAGAAGGGATGGGTGATCTGTGCCCACCCCTAGGGTGCAATAGGATTTTTGGCTGGTGTGCCTGGTGCAAGAGGGGGATGAAGAGGGGACTAGCCACAAAAGAAGGAGGGATGATCAGGCTGGATGCAGGAGGGACAAGGAAGGATAAGGAGGTGTCCTCCATGTCCCTGCCTCTGGATGCGAGCGGCACCAAACACTTCAGAGGATGCACAGGAGAACCGAAACACACCCAAAGGAGCCGGAGTGGCCACGTCCCGGGGCAACATCACCCACGCAAGCAGGAGGCGAGGGGAGCGAGGACAGACACGTACGTGATGCTTGAACGTGGCACATCCCAGCCCTGGGTGCTCTGCCCAGGACAGCACCACTGCTGCTGGGCTGGGCTCTTCCTGTCTACCTCACACCGCCCGAGGTGTTTTGAGGAAAAAAAAGGCATGTTTTGGAAACTGGGATTATTGGTTCTGTTTTGGGTCGTTGCGTGGGACTTCTTTTGGAAGGTCTCCTGAGACTAATCCGTCCTGCTAAAGAGGTGTGGAGACATCGCCCGCACGCGGACCTTCTCTCTGCTCTTAGCCCGGGTGTGGTGACACTCTGCAAAACCACAGGGAGCCAGAGAGGGTGAGCGGAAACCCAAAGTCTGCGCTGCCTCCTGTTGCTCTAACCCTGCCCCGGGCTCGGATGGGAGGACAGGTGCCCGGGGGAGCCAGCAGGACCACGAGCTGCAGGACCCTCCGCCTCCAAGCTCTGCACGGTCTGCCTTGGTGGAAAGGATCGTGGCGGAGATGCTATTTGTGCACAGGAGCCTGTGGGCACGTCCCGAGCTCACCAGGCTTCCCACTTCACCCAGGAGGCTCCAGGAGGGTCCAAGCCAGGGCAGATGGGCCATTCTCACAGTCCTGACCAGCATCTCTGCCTTTTCGGCACTGCTTTCCAGAGCCAGTTTGTTGCAGGAAGCTCAGCCCAAACCCATGACCTGTCCTATGCACTGAGGTTGGTCCTTACCTCTGAATCCCCGCAGTCCTGCTGGACCTGGAGGGCCAAGGTCTCCTCTGTCCCCTTTCAAGCCACGTGGTCCTGGTGGTCCTCTCTCCCCGGGGAGCCCTGGAGCAGGGACAAAGAGACAAAATGATCCTATTGCAATGGGATCAACCTACATCAACCAGCTTTGCACAGAGACACACTTGCATTGCTTGCCACCAGAAATGCTAGTTGGTCTGAGGTTCTTTGCCAACAGTTGAGGATATTCAGAATGACACACCTGAGAGTTTAGCCCATCATTTCTTTGTATAGCTGCCCCTAAATACAGGGTGGGTTAAGATGGAGGTAGGGTGGTGCTGTCAAGGTACTTTAGAGCTCAGAGCAATGTAAGAGCCAGATCCTGAGATTGGAGAGTGAGGAATAGAGGGGTCAGGGAGGGATGGAGACCACAAGGAGCCGTGAGGTGCTACAGGAAGAGCTGAGTGTTGTGCACCTCTCACATCCATGCGTCTCAATTGAGCGGGATGCCCTGCTGCATGGATCCAAGTTCCCCTTGCACAGAGTGTTGTGTCCCTCCTGGACTTGCCTTTTCCAGCCTTAATCCATATTTTTCCTATGGTTTGAACCACAGCCATCTGCTATCCACAATGCAAGTGCTGCTCAGCCACACTGGCCAGGTCTTCTCCATCCCGTCTCACCAAATTTGGGTGAGACCCATGGGGTGAAAGGAAGCCCAGAGGGGCCTAGCTATTATGTGAAGGGCAGTGCAGCTTCATGAGATGTGCTTGAAAATGTTGCTCATGTCTGAACCTGAGCTCCCCAAACCCAAAGAGCTGGGACACGATCTGGGAAAGCACCAGGGAAAGGAAGAAGGACCAAAATGCTAGAAATCACAGTTATTCTGGCAACAATTCCCAAAGGTGAACCCTCCAGGAATCGTTTTGTTTTGCTTTGTTTCGTTCAAGCGAAAAAGGAAAGAAGCCAGACGATGCATTTCTGATGCTTGTTACACCCAAGAAAAACAGCCATGAATCTGTCAGCACAAATAAAACAGCTGTCGATGGAACGAGCAGGGGCAGCCAGTGCTGAAAAGGGCTTGCGGAGAGTGATCAGGTTTCCCATGTGGCTTTGCCAAGCCTGGACGGTCCCACCATCCTCCTGGGAATATGGGAAAAGGGGTACCAGAAATGTGCGGATTTCACACGAGAACCAGCAGCTCAGATCTGGGCTCCAAACCCTACCTGCTCCCTACACAGGTCACATCTGCACCATCACGTTCATCAGTGCCAGGGTGGGACGTTGTCCCATGGATCCCTGCCTGCAGGGACCACCATGGTTTAATTCCCTGGCACAACAGGAGGTTGATGGTCAGATCTGGATTTCTTCTCCGTATATAAGAGGATGGAGAAGGGGGACTACAGCACGACATCCCAGAAAGCATGCCGTCATCTCGACAGGGAAGAGCCTGAAGCCACCAGCCCGGAGGTCTTTACCGGGAGGGATTCTCCAGCAAGCTCTGCATCACATCCAAGGCTTGGGTGTAAACACAGTAATTCCAGGTTTGACTTAAAATTAGAAGCAGGCTCAAGCTGAACACTTGTCCAGAGGGCCGGGCATTCCCAGAATATCTGTGGTCAAGGCTCACTTGGCCAGAGCCTTTGTCTGCACCATTGCAGCCACTGGGATAACCCAGCTTCTTCCCCATGGCTCTTTCTGATGTGACAGAGCGGGGTTCTTATTATCCAGAAAAAAAGCATGTTTTCCTCGAGGTGGGTGATTGGTGCTTCTTAAATTCAATTTCTCTTAAAGACAATGGTTTGAATTAAGAGGAAAAAGGAAGAATGCAGTCGTGAAATTGAAGATGTGTCCGAGCAAACACTCAACTTTCCCAGCCTTGCCAATGACTGGGGTCTCCTCCCACAGGCTGGATGGGTCCTGAGCTGGGTCTATCCTCCCCACCTTTGGTTGCAGGCTGGCTGCCAACCCCTCTGGTGTGTCTCCAGCTTGGAGAAACATCACCCTTTGCTTTATGAGTGGCTGTTTCAAAGGAACATGCAGGCACTAAAGGACTCGTGTAGCTCTCGCTGTCTTTCGAGTTATGGAAGGAAGGAGACCAGGGGATAAGCTGGAAGAGGAGAAAGACTTTTGCCTCTAAAGACTGGCATTTCTGTAACCAAGTAAGAGACAGTGTATCCAAGCGGGAGCTTCTCTAGGGTTGGTGTCTCACTGCACTGCAGTCCTGAGTCCTGCAGATTTGCCCTGCTAATGGTGGGAGCTCGATGTGCACATTGGCATAAAACCCATGTGATCTGGGATAGCTCCAACCTGCCAAATATCGGACTTCGAGAAGGGACAGCTGCTAAGGAGCTAAAGGAAGAGAGGAACTGTCACGCGGTCTTGGAAACAAGGTCAGCACGGATGGGGAAGAGATCCTGGATACATCCAATCTAGGATGTAAAAAAGGAATGAAACGGTGCTGTGAGGAGATGCAACAGGGACCAGAAGACCTAGGAGCTTTCAGAGATCATCTGGATCCCATATTGGAGAGGATTGGTGCTAATACCCCCAAGCTTACAAACATGGAGTAGTTTCCAAGGTCTCATAACTAACCCATGTCAGAGCTGGGACTAGGCACTGCAAGATGTGTCTTATCCAGCGCACATCCTCAGATCAAGGAGAAAGGAGGACAGCAGGCTCTGGAAAACCTCCTTGAGTCTCATGCAAGCCTGATGCAGGCACTAATCCGGTGGAATTATAGCTAACAAAAGATAAGATGGACTTAGGGTAGGTGTGGTGACCTCAGATGACAGACTGGTCTGTAAGATGTGGGGGACACATCATGATTTGAGTCTTCAATGAGTGAAAGGCTGCCAAGAAATAGGGGGATCTATTGCAAAGAACAGCCCCAGCAGGCTGGCTGCTGCATCCTAATGTTACTTCATCTTTTTGCAACACCAGCAAGGTCCCAATGGTCACACTGGAACCCTGGAGAAGTCGCTGGGAACGGTCCCATTGATTCTGTGCACTTTGGGTCAAGTCAGGCTGGGTTATCATAGAGTCATTACAGTTGGAAGAGACCTTCGAGATCATCAAGTCCAGCTGTAAACCCATCATATGCATAAGCAGGACATGTTGTTCCTTACCTCGCAGCCCCGGGAGGCCAGGAAGGCCAGGCTCGCCTTCCATTCCTTCATTGCCTTGGTCTCCTTTGGGTCCCGGAGGCCCTGGAAAATAACGGGTATGGAGATCAGCGATCCTCCCACCGCCCTTGGGCTGATGGACAACGCACACGTGCACAGGCGCCTCCTGCGCCGGCCGTTATTGTTTACCAGGTATCCAGGGGCTTCCAATAAACACAAATCTCCGCCACGGAGGAGCTAAGTGACAGCGGGGCAGTTTGCCAGGAGCCTCGCTCCGTGATCTGCGGATTTTAAAGGCCAAGAGCGACTCTCCAGGTTTTGCCTTATGTGCCAGAAAGCTTCACCCTACAGTTCCTGTGATTCCACCTGAATGAGGCTCCAAAGGAAATTCCAGTTTCCTGGAATTTCCTCTAAACCCCAAATCGTGGCTTTCTGAATGACATTACTTAAAGAAAAAGGAAATGCATTTTGGAAATATATAGGTGAACCTTTAGAAGGGGATTTGCATCACAGAACTCATCACTGCTGGCGAATACCCCAGTCCAGAGCTAACCATCAGCGGTGGCCTCAGTGTAACTGCTGCAGCATCACTGTATATGCAAGCAGAAAGTCCAGACTATGATAGAGTTACATTTATCAGCTTGAAAAGGGCCAATTCCACAAAGCTGAAAACAATTAGGAACTAAATCGATTGGAAGACAGAGTAAGAATAGAAAAAAATGACTCATGGGATTGTAGAAGATTGGGCAAAGAGAGGCTTTAAGGGGTCATTTGGTGTTTGTCCTACCAAGGCACGAGGATAATTGGAAACTTTTAAACACTGTTTTTCCTAGAAATCCAAAAAGCCATAAACTCACAGTTGTGCAGAGTGAGTAGTTGGCCGGGGTTAGGGACAAAGTGGTAATAAAGAACAGAGGGAGGGAGAGGAGGGAGGCTTAGGATCCTAATAGAGGAGCTATTTGGAGCTGCAGATGCCATGCAGGGGTGAAGGGCCCCATGGCTCCGAAGGAGATGAACCCAAACAGGCTCAGAAACGTCCCCAGCTGAAGGTGGCCAGAGGCTGGGAGAGGGCTTCACCCTTGGGTAAACAGACTAGGCTGGATGGATGGATGGATGGACTAGGTGTCCACCTCGCTTAAACCAACCTCTCGGTGCTACCCATCCCTTGGAGTCTGGAGAATCAAACAGACAGTATCAATATTAGGCAAATAAATAGCAGGAAGATTGGGATTACATAACTACACGGTGCTAAGCACCACCATTGGTTGTCAGCTTGTCCCAAGTGGCCAAGAGGGACTTTGGACCATATCAGTTTGTCAAAGTTGGATAACATGGGGATGCGTTTATTCTGCCCCACTTAGCTCAATCCCACCTGAAACAAGGAGCTAATGCAGAATCTCACAGAGATTTCAAGCGGGATGCCACTAATTGCAGCATTTCGGGGAGCAGAGCGACATCCTGGTACTGGTGACGGGGCTGCGAGCTGAGTGTCAGCATCTCCGTGACTTTAGTGCTTCCTATCCGGCTTCCTCCAGCCTCTGGACCCAGGTCTGCCCAGGGAAGATCTGCAGGACCCAAACGCGCTCCCCAGCAGAGCAGGGCTCTGAAAAGCCACTTGCTTAAACATGACATTTTCTCAGCATCAGCAGAACTAAGAGCAGTGCTGGAAACATCTCCGGGAAAAAAAACTCCCCGGAAAAAAAATGCCTCCTTTGTCCTGCACATCCTCCCTGGTTAAACACCCTTCGCTTTGGTGAGCCCTCACTGGTGGGACAGGATTGAAGCTCTTGCAGGCATCAAGCGCTGGCCCCAAAGACTTCATCTGCTCCGTTTTTTACAGATGCACTAGGAAATAACCCACACAAGGGCACCACTCATTTCCACAAAGACATGGGAGCTGCCTGCCCTGGACACATCTCAGAGGCCTTTGGCCTTAAAACCAGCCCCTGGTCACCTTGGGTGGCTCGTTTGATGGAAATAGCCCAAGGTCTAGGTGGGCTCATGCATCAAGTGGAACTTCTCCAGCCCCAGGAAGGGTGGGAAAACCATCCTGCACGGATCCAGGGAGGCCACAGGCTAAGGCAGAGGAGTGAGGGCAGGGCTACGATAAGTGTCAACCTTCTCTGATCCCGGGGCGCTGCAGAATGGGAGAGTAGACCTGGGAAGAGCCATGCTGGACGTGTCTTATCCCGGCGTATCCGCAGCCGAACAGCAGAGATCTGGCAGCTGGCCCTGCTTTGCGGCCTCTGGGTCATCCAGCTTGGAAGCACTTGAGCCAAAAAGCTCCTCTGTGGCCCCTAAGCCAACAGAGCATCCTTTGGCCACAGCAGCGTGTCCGGAGAGCTGGGATGCTCCTTGCTATAACCCATGGCGGGACAGGGGAGCGGGGAGAAGCTGGGATGAGGATGGAGGCGCCGGGACGAGGCCGGAGGAGCCCTGGGAGGGGTGGCTGGGAGAGGCCACGGTCCGGAGATGAGGAATCATGAGCAGCGCTGCAGACCCTTGGCCAAGGCGGTCCCCACCCTGCCTGGGCCTGGAAAACAGCAGCCCAGCTGCACTTGTGCCTGTGTCCCCAGGACCTCGTCCCAGAAAAACAGCCTGGAGAAGGAGCGGGAGCCCCAGGCAGCCTCTGGCTCCCTGCTCCCTGCAGTCCCCCCCGGGCTCGCCGGGAGCGCGCAGAGCTGGGGATAAAGCTCTTTCCTGGAAGGCAGCTTGACCAGGCGGGCACCGCACTCGTAAATCATGCGGCCGCCCACACAGCGAGCGGGAAGGGGGACGGATAGGGAGAGGGAAAAGGAGGAAAACGTGGAGCCGGGACGTGGCGGTGATGGGAAGGCAACAGAGGATGCAACTGGGCTGGGACCTGTCACATGGGTCTCTCCAGTGCAGATACCTCCATCCGAGCTGGCCACTTCTGAGCTCCTTATGCCCAAGGAGATGTAGGCTGTGCAGTCACTTGCTGCATGGACCACACTGGGGAGTGCAGACAAACCACCCATCCCAGCTGCATGGGAATACCAGGAAAGCAATGGGAGAAATGGGCAGGAACTCCTGCTATTGAAGGGAGGGAATGCCCAAGCAGACGGCTCACCCTAACTGTATAGGTGAACTAAGAAGATAATGACGTGAGGAACAGCTGGACCTTATAAATAATAAAAAAGGGGGAGAGAAGGTGCTTAGCAGGTTGGTGACTAAGGGGGGATTGCCAAGGCAACCATGTCACAAACACCCAAAAAAGATATCAGCAAAACTAGGGGCAATGGGCGAAGAGTAGATGGGGGTGGGCTGTTTACTGGGCGGGTGGTAAAGGAGAAGGATGTGGGAGTGAAAACATCTGTTTGGTCACTGCCATACACACATGTGGCTCACCTTCATGGTCAGATAGGACCTGAAATAGCTCTCTTGAGCATCTGCGAGGAAGCCCTGGGGGATTTATTCATAATATTGACCAGCCAACATTTGGACCACCTAACACAGCACCCCTTCCACCTCCTTAATGGACTAGTCCTTCACTTGCTACAAAGGAAGTCCAAGAGACAGCCAAAATTGCAGACACCAAAAGGTAGGTGCTTAATGGGTTTGATACACCCAAGAATATCCAAGACATCTCTGTAGGACATACACGCATGCCCTTCCAGGACGACTTCATGCATGAGCAAAGGGGAAGCTCACATGGAGACGCTCAGCTTACCCTGTATCACAGAGATGTTCTTCAGAGCCACTGAGTGTTCCCAGTCCTTGAGCCGCAGGTCCTCCGTCACGTTGTTGAGGATGGCCAGCTCGTGCTTGAGCTGCTCTTCCATGGCTATGTGGATAAGACGCATCTGCCGGGCGTCCTCGGTGGCATTGCTGATGAGCACTTGTAGGTCCTGGATGCGGGTGTGGTGGATGTTCACGTCGTAGGAGAAGGTCCTGTTCATGGTGTCCACAGCCCCGCTCGCTGCCGTCACCTGGTCGCTCAGGCTCTCCACCCTGCTGCTGAGGTGGGCCAGGAGATGGTCGTGGTGCTGGAGCAGCAGCCGGCTGCTGTTGCCTTCCACGGAGAGCTTGTACATCTCCTGCTGAGCCGTGTCGCCCTGGTGAGCCAAGCTGTCCCACAGGCTGGACACGGCCTTGTCCGTTTGGCTGGCCTGAGTCTGCAGGCTCCAGAGAAGCCCTTCCAGCTTCTGCAGTGACCCCGTCATGAGGAACAAGGAGTCCGAGTGGTTCTGCAGGAGGTCCTGGAGCCTCCAGATGTGATCCAGCACGTCCCCTTTCAGAGGTAGGTGCAGCAGCTTCAGCTGCATGTCCCGGAAACTCTCGTTCAGGCGGTTCACGTTGCCCATCAGCGCCTTCAGGTCCTCGGGGGACGTCTGCGGCCTTGAGACTGCGAGGGGGAGAGCAAAGGGGCATCAGCAAGAAGCCCATGAAGATGGGACATGCCACCCTCTGTCCACTGAGGAGCGCTTGGATGACCTCACTGTTCCTCAGCGCTCGGAGGTGACAGCCGAGGCTCCTTGCACATCCCCACAGAGCCATCTCCTCTTTGGCCCTATGGCTTTGGTCCCTGAGAACAGGATGGCTGCAGGGAGGCTGGAGAAGGAGATGGCTCCCATGGACCTTGCTCAGGATGGACCAGAAAGGCCCGTGGTGGCTTCGGGTTTTGGGACGGTTCTGGGCACAGGAAGGGCCTTGCTGGGGCAGCTGGGCATGATGCTCAGCACCGTGGCTTCGCCTGGACCGCCCTTGCCTAAAAATTGCTCAAACTCCTCCTTTCTGGTCCTTTTTTAACCCAATTTAATTGCTTAACAACCAGGTTCCCCTTCTGGCCACTAAGCTGCATGTGGTTTTCAACCTCCCAAATGCCAAGGAATGGGAAGCAAGGATCCCCCCCCAGCTCAATGCTCCAGCTGCATCTCCTTGCTCCCCATCCTGGCTCCCATTGGAGACGCACGGGGGAGGCTGGAGATACACGGAGGGTCCCAGCACGACACCATCCTGCAAAGGCTGCTCTTCTCCCTTCGTGTTGCATCGCCCACAAGTCACCAGTGCAGCCCTGGGCTGGGGGGACATGGAGCCAAACCCACCTAAATAATAAGAATTAAACCCCCCACTATCATTTCTGGAGCTGCCGTTGGGCTTCACCTGGCCCCCGGCCACCGGCTGGCCCGGCACCAGCCTGGCAGCTGCCCACGGCTCCTTTCCAAGGAGGAGAAACCCGGCGAGCACATTTGGTTTGCATTAAGAGCAAATATACGGTGGGAGAAGCTGTGCACACGCGAGGACCTGGCGCTCTTGGGTCCTCACACAACCACGGCTTTCATGCAACCAAACCGAGGGGAAAAGAGCCCCGTGTGCAGGGTCCCTCAGTCAGAAACACCCCAGGAGACTTCTTACAAGGAGGAAAATACCTGTTTTGTGTGTGTCCTGTGTTTGCACATGTATGCAGGGCAGCGATGCTGTTGCACGTGCATGCACATGCGTGTGCATCTGCAAGAGCGCCCGGAGCATGAGCTGAAAAGAGCCTGTGCTGGGCGCGAGGATGTTGAGACCCAAAGCGGGGACGGTGAAACCCTTTGCAATGGGACCGGTTTAAGGGTGCAGACTAAGCAAAAACAGGAGGCGGCTGCGGAAAGGGAGGAGACGCCAGCATTCCCAGCCCATACGGGCAGGGAGCTTCGTGACGGCTCCGGAACAGCCCTCACCTGCGAGGATGAAGACGCCGACGAGGATGTTGAGACCCAAAGCGGGGATGGTGAAACCCTTTGCAACGTGACCAGTTTAATTTGGGTGCAGACTAAGCAAAAGCAGGAGGCGGCTGCGGAAAGGGAGGAGGCACCGGCGTTCCCAGCCCATACGGGCAGGGAGCTTCGTGACGGCTCCGGAACAGCCCTCACCTGCGAGGATGAAGACACCGACGAGGATGAGGAAGACGAGGAGGTAGAGCCCCAGCACGGCGTACTTGAGCGCTGCCAGGGAGCCGAGCCGGCCGCAGCGCCCGGCCGCCGTCATCCTCCTGCCGGGAGCTGAGCGAGGGAGCGGGCGGTCAGCAGAGCATCCCCACCGCCTGCTCCGGGAGAGGACCCCGCTCCTCCCCGTCCACCTCCAGCTTTTATTATTTTCCCCATTTTTATTCCAAGAGCATCCCTGGGAAAGCACCTGGGTGGCCGAAGTTGGATCCTGACTGGCTGTATCCCAGGATGCTGGGCTTAATTCCCATGCCCCAGCCCCTCTCCAGCTTTTCCGTGGCATCTGGCTCCATGCCTCAGTTTCCCTGCCCATCACTGGAAAAGGATCCTCCGGTGGGAGATGAGCGGGGACTGGGGCAGCCCCTGCTCATCCGGCGCCGCTGGGATGCCGCAGTTTTCCTGCCCTCAACACTTGCATCGGCCCTGGGAGGCTCCGGGAGGAGCTGGCGCTGGGCCCTGAACCACCCACTCCTCCCGGCCGCCTCTCCGGAGAGCGGGAGGGACCGCGGCTGCGTCACCGGGGCGGGCGCCCGCCCGTAACCAAGGGGAAAAGCAAAATATTTCCCCCTCCCTCCCTGCCCCGTTCCCCGGCCCCTCGCTGGCAGATCCAGGGCTCCCGCGGGCTGCACTGGAGCACCTCAAACGGGGAGGGGGAAAAAGTGATGCCCATGAACCCCCCAGGATCCCCATCAAGAGCTGCCCAGGTGCCTCCACCTTCAAAGCTTCCCCCCCGAGCCAAGCAAGGAGGATCCAACCTCACCGTCCTCGCAGAGGTTCAGCTTGGAGAGGCTCCTGCCCTCGAAGGGCTCCTCGAAGACGGAGCCGCTCTCCCTCTCGCCGAAGGTGTGGAGATACATGGCCTTGTTGTCCATCCTCCCGCTGCCGGAGGGGCACAACGCACACGTGAGAAGGTGCTGGGTGGTGAGGGCGCGTGGTGATGGGGCAGGACCCCAACCCTGTCTGCTCCTCAGCTGTGCACAGCTTGGGCACCCCGCTCTGGTGCTGAGGACACAGACCTGCCACCAAGGGTGCCCCTGGCTCTCCCTTGTTAATGCTGGCTGCTACATCTCAGCGTGTGCTGGCCCCGTGTCAGGGCCACCGTCCCCTTCCCACCAACACAGACCTCTTGCTCTGAGGCCAGGGAAGGGCTCCCACCACTCGGGTCCACGTGCAACCTGTTGTCCCTCTGCTCCGAGCCAGGCTGTCCCACCGCAGGGCTGGACAAGGAGCGTGTGGATCTGATCCCTTCCTAGCACTTGGGGTCCTCCTGCGGCCACCCCAGGTCTGGGAGTGCTCAGGATGCAGCACAAGGGGTGGAAGAGCCTTTGGAGAACAAGGGCTCCAACCTGCTGCTACAGCCTCTCCCAGCCAAACCCAGCTGGTCCCAGGGCTCTCCTCATCCTTAGGGATCAGCCAGCCCTGGCAAGGTGACACCTTGGCCACCACGGAGGTTGCACAAGGTCCAGAGGCTCCTGCAGGGAATGGGCCCCCCTTGTCCCAGCAGAGCTCCAGCCCAGAAGGAGTTAAAATCCTCCCCGCTGGCCTTGCCGGGCAGGATCCGCTGAGGACTCCCCAGCTCGTGTCATGCACGGCCCTTGCCAGCTGGCTGCAGCTCCTGCTGCCCCGAGCGCCCCTCGCTGCCAGCGCATCTGGGTCCGGACACACTCTGCAGGGATCCCGGATCCAGCCTTGGGGGTGGTAGAGGGGAGATCCCTGCACTTCCCAGCCCAAACTGACCCCTTGGAGGAGCAGGGGGAGCAGGGATGGGGGTTGTCCCAGTGCAGGGGCTCCCGGGGTTATCCTGGCTGCGGAGGAGGGGAGGGATCCAGGACTGTTCAGGGATCTCACAGCACTTTATGCAAACTTTGGGGAGTCCAACCTCCTGCTCCCCCCAACACAGCCAGCTCCCGGGATACTCCCAGGATAGAGATGCTCCCCGGGGAGGGGATGCTCCCAGGAAGGAGATGCTCCCCAGTAGAAGGGTTAGGAGGCTCCCAGGACAGGGATGCTCCAGGGACCGGGATGCTCCGGCCGGCGGCTGCCCCCGTCCCATGGAGGGGCCGCTGCGGCCGCGGGGCGAGGGGCTGCGCGGAGCCGCCGGCGCTGCGAGCGCCGCTGCGCCCCGGACGCGCCGCGACGTTTTGTAGGGAGCTGCAGGAGGAGGGGGGGACGGGCTCCGCGCCGCCCACCGGCCCCGCCGCCGCTTCCAGGCGTGCAGCTGAACCCAGGGAAGAAAACAGAAAACTCCCGGACGCTTCCTCCTTTTGCAGCACGAAAAGGAGTCGCTGCGGAGCTGAGCGCTGAGATCTGCCGGGAAAAACGGTGTTTTCCTTCACAAAAGTGACACGCAAGCTGCTCCCGACACTTAATACAAGAGTGATGGAACTGGGAGGCAGGGTAAATATCACCCCGGTTCCTGGAAGCCCTTCAGTGAGGTGTTAGGGTTGGAGCTCCAGGTTGTTACATTCCTTGCATGCAAGGTGGTCAATGCAGTTGATCAGTCGAGTGCGAGTAAAGGCAAGAGCCAAAAATAGCTTTATTATTATTATTTTCTAAGTAATGAAGCAGAAGGGAAGGTCTCCAGCAGGCCTTTAGGGGCAGTGCGGCTCTGAGAGACTTCTGAACAAACTCTCAATTTCTTGGTGCTCTTGGGCGAACACTGCAAGGACAAGAGCAAAATGAAAGTGGTTTGGTAGCCTCGTTGGTTCTCGGAGAGGGAAGGACCCGGTACAAGCATCGGTCCGGATGGATGGACCTGCCTGCTGTCACGGAGCCGGGATGCTCACGAAGGAATAAGCGGTGGGGAAAGACCCTACCTGGCACCATCTCGCACATTCTGTTCCACGGGCAAAAGGCAAGGCTGAACATGTCGGAAAAGTCCTTCTCCAGCTTACTGGTCATCTCCTCCTGCACCCATCATAAATGAGGAACTTATCATTTTGATTTTTTAATTGTTTGGGGCTTTTTGTATTTTTTTTAAGAGTGAATCTGTCTTTAAGACCGTCAAGCCCAGTGCTGACCTGGCACAGAACTGCATGGACTTTATGAGGGGGCAAGCCGTGTTCATGAGGGCAGCTCTGGTGTTTGCCCACTCATGCAAGCTGCTGGGCAGTGCCCACACTAATGATGGGCAATACCCAAAGCAGGTGAGACTTTTTTTTCAGGTGAGCCCACCCATTCTGTCAGTCTTCCTTGGTCAAGGAAGGTTTGCACAGTCTTTGGGTGTCCTAAAGAAATGTTGTGCAAATAACCATGATGGACCTGGTGTGTGTGATCACCTCCACCTGTCTGGTGGGCACACATGTGAATGACTGCAAATATGCAGAGATGAGGTAGAAGAGATCATATGAGGTCAGAAAGCAGGAAATAAAGGGACCCAACTAGGACATTTGAAATCTAAAGTTTTGCTTACTAAGGCAACACAAGGGTTGATTGGGGAAATAAGCCGGGGAACTCACCTTCAGTTCCTGGAACTGGCTCTTCATCTTATTCTTTGCCCTTTCAAACATGTTGTTGGCCACCTGCTCGTCAACAGCCTCATAAAGTTTCTTTATTATCCTCTGGCTTGACTGCTCCCCGCGTATCCTAGATGCCTCTATTGCAATGGTGGGAAACATCACAACACTGTTGCCAGCCCCAAACAGATGTGCAAATAGGGACTGGGAATGGTAGGTGCAGAACACATGCCCCCTCTTCCCAAGCACCTTCCATCCCCCTAAAAATTTCCTTTGCTCGTCTCAACACCTTTGAGCCAAGCCCTTCCACAGATACTCAAGCTAAGCTGTAGGTTTCCTGAAGCTCTGGAACTCAAGCAAGGTCTCAGCTCTCCAACCCCTCCTGCTACTCTCTCCTTCCTTTAATTGTTTCACAAGAGACATATGATGTGTTTATGTGGTTTAATGATTAATGGTGGGGCAACAATAAAGCGGATCCATGCAGAGCAGGTTTTGGAAGTATAGCATTTCTTTCCCTGGTGATGCCATAGTGGCCGAGTGAATACATCACCCAAAGGCATTGGGTGACATATTCACTTACTTCTCCTCCCAGTTCTTCAGTTAGCACAACTGTGATGGGACTCTGCAAAACCCAGGAAAACCTCTCCCAAGGCGAGGCCAGGCTAGAGGCCCGGTCTTACCTTCATAATGCGGCGAAAGGCGGCTTTTGATCTCCAGCACATAGGACTCGTAGATAGACTTCTTTTTCAGAAGAATTTTTCCTTCGAGGCCTTTCATGATGTTGTCCGTCTGCAGAAATTGGTGGAAGAACGTTAACCCATTTCACTTCAAACCCTCGGTTGCAAACAGGAGCTGAACAAATGGGGTAAAGCACCAGGGCAGGTTGAAGACGCAGATCCATCCAGCCATTCTATGTGGGATGGGGATGGCATGTGAGGGCAGTTCTAAGACCAGAGTTTCGGTAAAAATGAGAGGTGCGAGGAAGCACTTATACAACTCAAGCCGTGGCCATGAGCCATGCAAGTGATCCTGGCCACTCATCTTGGGGTTCTCCTACCCACTTGCAACCTCACCTCTTGCAGGAGAAAATTGAGTCTTAAGTTCTTCAGAGCGGTATTATTCTCAAAGCTCTTGAATTTATCTTTTATCTCAGTGCTGAAATCATCCATGACCAACTGCAGGCTCTCATTCATGGGCTGCTGTTTTCTATTTGAAAAATATCGGAATGACTGGTAAGTGCAAGGCCTTTTGCATGCTCACCTTCTCTTTGGCACGTGTTTCTCTCCCACTTGTGGAAGACTGGTCACATAGGCAACAGAAGGGGGTCCGGGGTAAGATAGCTGGGGTACTGCTGCTAAAGGGTGCTTTAGGGCAACTCTAGGACCCCATCCTCAGGATAGTCCAGGCTGAGAACTTAATTGATGCCTTTATTATTATTATCATTATTATTATCTGTGCCAATCAAGATAATTTTCTTTTATAGGAAGACATGAGATGAATTCATTAAGCCTTTCCAGCTGCACAGCAGCAATCTCTTCAGGAACCTGGGCTCACTGACATCCCTCTTCTTCTGGAAACTGGAGATAAGGAGATACTAGTTTTCTTCCTTATTTCTGTCTAAACCCATGCAAATCAGAGAACAGAAGGGGCAGAGAGATTGAGGGGCAATATACACATGTTGCCCAGTTAATGCAACATAGCGGTCCCGATCCTGGGGACTATTGACCATGGGAATGTCTGTAGCAACTATGTGAAAGATGAGTGAGTTGCTGAGATGCTCCAGTCCATCAGGAGTGTTCCCAAAGTAAGAGGCTGACGGGAGAGATGCTTTTAGCTTTGCCTGGGCAATGCCTCATCCTCCTGCAGGCTCCCTCCTGTGCTGGAGCAAGATGCAGGCTGGGGCTCTACCCTCCAAGCAGGGCCCTGTCCTTCTCACCTGAATATGGTCTCAAAAGGTGCGTCAATGTGTTCGTAGACGGCTTGCGCCAGTACGTCGTTGATGTCCAGGCGGCCGAAGACCCGGGATACGAGCTCCCCTTTCCTCCTGCACAAGGCTTTCAGGGTCCTGTGGAATCCGCGGGATTTCTGACCTTTCTGCACAAAGAGGGAAAATAAAAATAGAAATGTTATGAGTGGAGCATGAGAGCAGTGCCATGGCCTAGGCTGCAGAATACCTACTCTCCTCCCAGTGTTACAGGATGTTGAACTTCAAATTAGAGCTAAGCTAAAGTAACACAAAATGCACAGCAAAAATATCCCTGATTGCCTTTCTCTTACCCAAAGATCTCAACGCCTTTGTGGGTGATGGTGGAGACAGTTGCAGATCAGAAAATTAAATAAATTTACCCTGTCTCAGTAACAGTATCAGACTTTTGCTACTCACGTTGAAGAGTTTCTCCATATTCTTCTTGTACAGTTTTCTGGCAGACCCAACTCCCTTGTCAAGGTGCAAGTCTATCTTATCAAAGATGTACCCAGCCTGTGTCCCCAGCTGCTGGATCTTTAGCTTCACATATTCACCCAGTGAGAAGGACTGATCCCGCTGCAACAGCAGAATGACACAGACATTACCCTTGGACTGCCCAGTGTAATGGAAACAGGAAATTTATGGACTGCTCGGAGTTCAATCATGGCTGAGAAGGGGGAAAGCAGAGGAATGGCACCAAGGAGAGAAGGAGCCTGTCCTGAACCAGCACATGAGTGGCTTGTGCAGATGAGGGAGAAGAGAGACGGTGACAAGACCAAGCGATGGGGCTTCAGGGATGGAGTAACTCGCTGCATTTCTGCATCTCCTTGCCTACTCTGCTTTGCACCCTCTGAAGAGACCAACTTGCTAACTAGACTTCAGTCCTGGTGCATCCTCTCAGCTGTACAAAATAGGCAAAAGGATTTCCATTGCCCTAACTGCTCTAGGGGTACCTCCCAACCCCAAAATAATTAGGGGTTTTATGCAATAATCCCCTAATTAGCTTACTCCAGTGTATGGGGAGTAGGCTTGCATTCGGACCGGGTGCTGGTTCCATAGCTCAGATGCCAGGAGGAGGAAGGAGAAGAAGGCAGCTCGCACATCAGCAGCTGCAGAGGCAATATTGGTTGCTGACATCACGCTGGCAGTGGTAGCACGGATACACGTACCTCTTCAACAGACTCGTTCCTGTAAATATCAAGGAGGCAGAAAATGGTATAGATTTCACGCACGTAATTCTGTAACTGGTTCTTCATCATATTCAGGCGGAGCTTCCTGACGTGGTCTCGGAGCATGTTGATTTCTGCAATGGAAGGAGAGGGGATGCTTTAAACCCTGGGTAGCAGGGATTGCCCTGCAGGACTCGATATAGGCACTTGCTATAACCCCAAACTTCCATTTTTTTTTGACCAAATCAGAATTCTAGACTTCTTTAGAGAAATAAAAAAGGCTGTACCCTTAATAAAGTCTATCATGAAAACCCAACCAAAGGACAATCAGGTTGGAGCGTTTCCTAGCAATGACTGGCCTCGCTATCTGCAGGGAGGGAGGGACTGAGTCATTATGAACAAGTGGGACCAGGTCTTCCAGGGATTAGACTTGACCTTGGTGATGGTTGAGGGGATGGAGAACCCTTTCACGCCTGGTCATATGCAGGATCCAGAGAAAATCCTGTCAGAAGGGAATGGGGATGCCAGAAGAATGACCTGGAGCAATTCTAGGAAAGCCAGGAAAGATCAAGAAGCCAGGCCATGTACACAGCAAATATTTTCCTTATCTGAGGGAGGGATGAATAATGCATTTATAGGATGATAACCTATTGCTGATAGAAGGATGCAAACCATTCTTTCCTGCTGTTTGCCCACAGGAAGGCCACAAATGAGTGCCTTAAACTCAGCTGCCAGCTGATGCCATGAGTCCATCAGGGCGAGACTCAAGCAGCTCATGAGAGAGCACCCTGAATTCAGCTCATGCCACCAGATCTGACAGCGATGGCCATAAATGTTCTCCCGTATGCAGAACTGTGGCTTGAAGGCAGCCTGCATGTTACCTGTTTCTTCTTTGTTGAGTGTTTTAGTCATTTCACTCCTCCAGTACTCTCTGGCACTCACTGTGTAAACCAGGTTGGGCTTCTGCAGCACCTCTACGCTGCTGGGAAGACTTTTCTAAAACACATGCACATGTATCACCGTTCATGCATGGGCATCTCTGCAAAGACCCTAATACAACATTGCAACCCTGCAAACCTTCCTTGAGCACCGCAGAGAGCAGGTGTTCACAGTGCTGCCTGCTCAATCAACCCTCCTCCCTCCTGGACTTGCTCCGCTGTGGACCTCCCGATTCACACCCCATGGATGCCATTGCTGTTTATGTTTTCATAACAGAAATGGGAAGGAAAAGATGGTATTTCATGAGAAAAGAAGCAAGCTTAAAGATGATTACGTAGCCAACACATTGGTTACCGAAACAGAAAAAGTAGATGCTCATTTGTAACGAGTAAACTCTGCATCTTGACCCTACCTGTATCCTTGATCTTATTGATTTGTCCTTGCTGTTCTTCAGATATTTGTTATGCTCCAAAATGGCATCATGCTTGCTCATCGAATTCTAGATTTCAAAAGATAATGAATGTTAACAGGAGGCATTTCCCAAAACCAGAAAATTGCCCCTAGACCAACACAAAATTGGAAACAAGGCTCTGTCCTGGACCCTCAGATCTTCCACACAAACTACAGTGCTGTACCCAGACCTTCATCGTCTCTCCAAGGAAAACACGGAATATCACAATTTCAGTCAATGGTCAAACCTCTGCCATTGTCAGGTAAGTTATTGGAGCAGCTGTCTAGAAACCTGCCCCTGAAACAATGACCTGGATTTAATTCACATTTCTGCCTGTGAAGGATGAATCTGGCAGCTTTCAATATAGCAAATAGGAGGCCACAGCTGGCTTTGCCCATGAACTGACTTTCTTCCCCACCACGACTTTGCTGCACACTAGTTTCTTGCCGTATCATCCCATTTCTTGTCGTATCTTCCCATTTCCAGCTAATCAATCTGCCAGGGTGCTTGGAATCCAGACTGCCTCCTTTTACCCCACCAAAATGCAGGACCAAGGCAGAGCTCAAGGTCTTCTGCTCCCAGTGACATGCGTGGAGAAATGCCTAATCTGCCTTCGTGAAATGCTCAGCATCCCTGCACTTCTGCTCCTGATGAGCAGAGGCCCCTTGTCCCTACCATCACTCCCTGCTCTGTCTGGAAGCTATTGGAGACCGTGGTCATCTTCAAAGCCTTAATCTGGTGCTTCTCATTTCTGTTCCTTTGGAAACACTGGCTTATAAAAGGAATGAGGGTTTTGATCACAAAAAGAGCAAATACTCACTTCTGGCCTTCTTTTTTCCCTAGGGGAATAAATAAAAAAAAAAAAGTCATTTGAGCAAACATGGTAAACATATCATGCTCTTTAGCAAGAATAGACAGCAAAGTGCATGGAAAGCAGACAGGAGAGCCACTCCACTCACATCATAGTCACAGGGTCTGCTAGCTCCCATCAGACCCAGAATCGGCTTCAGTATTTTAAAGCTTAAATGCTTTAGTTTGGGCTGCTAATGCAATATCTCATTCCTTTCAAGCTGCCTTGAAGTAAGGGCAGCTCATGCGAGGGGCTCCACAAGAGGCCATGCTCTTGTTCACAGACAGCAGAAGAAAAGGACAATTTCTTTGAGTATCCTGGGCACAGAAATACTATTGGTATGAATGGCAAAAGGAGATGGTCAACTTGTGTTGGTCAGAAAGACAGAAATAAAAATAATGAAAGGGATGAGGCAGGATTGTGCCTTGACCTGAAAAGGGTTTAAGCAGAAGAGGGCAAAATCTCTCTTGAGAAAGGCAGTTAAACAGATTTTGCTGGGATAAAGATGGGGCTAGGCTGTAAATCCCAGAAATGGTCTGGGTGTCAATGGAGTTATGTTTGTAAATGCATAATGATCTTAAAATGTCACTGGGAAATAACTATTGTATGAGAATGCCATTTTCCATATGCAAAGTGGCTACCAACAAGATCTGATCCTGTCACAGGCTGATAGCATCTATTCTTTGGGACCTGGAGCATGCACGGAGGCTATTACAGCTTTAAGTAACAGAGAGGGATTGTCTACCTTCGGTGGCAGTAGCAACTCAGTTTGGACCCTAAGGTCTCAGGCTTAATGCCCCTGCTCTTGTGCTCACTGGGAGCTTCAGGGGTTAAAGCCAGCTTGGAAAACAGCCAGAGTGGTGGCATTTTGGAGGAAAAGGCAGGCCAAGGCCCTGCAAGTCCCTGCACACGATGGAGCTGCTCTTTACCTTAAGTATTCCTCAACATTCATGTTGTCCGTCTTGGTCACCACAAAGGTGATATCACAGCACTTCCCAGCCTGGAAAGCTTTAATTGCCTCTCGTAGCATAATTTCTTGGGTTTTGGCCCCAAAAACACGTTCGACATCAGCTATAATCCAGATGGATGAGCACTCCAGGATACACTTGAGTAAAAGAAGGAAAAGCAGATCGGAGCGCTGAGCGTGATGGGACCACACGTACCAGCCAAGGAAGCATCTCCCGCCCAAGAGCCTTTTCCCCGTGCAGTAATCACCTCTTTCCACATTTCGTCCCTGTCTTTGTTGGAATCTCCCATCCCTGCAATATCCACAAAGACAACGCCCTCAGGAATCAGGTCGGACATTGGGAAAATCACTTCTACATGCTTGATCAGCGGCCAGTGCTGCATCTTTTGTGTCCCTTCTCTCATGCTGCTGCTGCCACTGCCCATCTGGTCCTCCTCATCATTGTCCTGGTTCCGGATATAAGGATCCAGCTCCTTAGAGAGCTCCTCTGCCTGCGAAACAACAAACAAGTTAATCTGGGTAGAGAGAAAAACTCCAAATAGGCTAAAAAAGAACCCATTTCATTTTGTTTTCCTCTAGTGTGTCACCATGCTTCGAAAGATGAATCCAGACCCTCCAACTCTAGTGGAGAGAAGAGTCTTCAAAACAGAGTGACAAGAAGGTCAGTAAAGGAAAACGCTCAACTACACAATTTTTTCAACCTCTGACATGTTCAGATCTGGAAGTAGAACTTTTGGTCTTCCTAGCCCAAAACGGTGCACTCACACTTCTTTTCTGAAAAGCGATGAGTCCTGTGGAGGAGATGTTGACCTTGGGGGTGGCTCTCAGCAACTCTTCATAACTTCTTCTCTCGGCTCCTTCCCCATAAACAGTGCGCAGCTTGGAAATGGCAAGCTCCACATCTTTGTTGCTCTCATCCTCTTCGTCGTCCTCATGTTCTTCCAAAAATGCGAGGAGATGCTCCAGCTCGTCCTTCCATTCCTGCCAAAATGGTTATTTAATGGAATAGTTCAGGTTTTGTTATGAGGTGCATCCATCCCAAACGCTTTAGAGTTTAGCATTACCCACTCCATGTGGTGGCCAAAAGACAACTGCCAAAAAGAGCTTCCATGGAGAGGACCCTGTTAGACACCTGTGGTGGAGAAACCTGCCTCACCTGCTCTGAGAGAAGAAAAATTTTCGCTTCGTAGTCTTTGCTCCTGCACACACTGACCCGGACCTGGCAAGAGGTGCAGGTTTGTGTCCCTGAGACCGGCAGAAAGTACTCCTTGCCCAAAAGGGTGTTCAGCAGCGTGCTCTTCCCTGCGCCAGTGCTGCCGAAGAGGCCGATGCTGGTGACGCTGAAGGTAGACTTTTCCTGGAGCGTGGTCAGGCGGTCTCTGCAGAGCAGGGAAGCAAGGAGAAATGCCACCGCAGCAGACACAAACATTAGGGGAGTTTTTCCCTTTGCAAGTGCAATCACTCTGTTAAAAACAGCCTCGCAAGGGAGCTTCCTCTGCAGCACAGCCTCAGCTCTCCGCTGTCCTTAGCTTTCCCTCAGTTCCCTGCTCCAAACCCTGCTCCAGCCCTTTCCAGCGTGGGAGTAGCCCTGGTGAGCTCCACAAGGCCATGGCACCATGCTCACCATGCTGCACGCAGCTCTTGCCTCACTCAGAGCCATGGGCTCCTATTGCATTTGCACTGCTAGAAGGATGCCAAAGTTGCTGTCACCCCTCCGGATGGGTCCTCTTCTGCCCCTGGTTCTTATGTCTTCCCCGATACTCCCAAGGGGTGACAAGATGGTTGGTTAATTTTTCCTACGGAAAGAAGTTGTTCCCTGGCTGCAGTCAGAGAGTGAAATCTGCTCTACACACACTTCTGCAGAGATCCAGGTAGGTAATTCCTTGTTCCATTCTCCTCTCCAGAAACAAGCCCGCTTCAAGCCCTTCAAGCACGGCAGTATCTTGGAGCTGGACACAATGCATATTCCAAGCCCTCTATCAGGGAAGGAAGCTCTGCCTCAATCCCTTTGGCTGCAGACTCACCTGAGATATGTCAGCTGGCTGGGCGCATCACCCAGTTGATCCACAAATTTCATCCTTTCATGCACCAGGTTCAGAATTTTTCTGGCCTTGGACTCGATGTTTTCATCTAGAAGGGAGATGTGGTCTCTCCAAAGCCTGCTGTGGCTTAGGGAAGTCTCTGCCTGTCCCTGTGCCAACACATGCTCTTGGCTTCTCATACTCACAATTTTTAAGAAGCTTTTGCTCATCGTCCTGGAAAGCCTGAGGTAGTCTGGGCCGCTTCCGAGCTATTTCCTCTGCATTTCCCCTTTCTGCACCTTTTCATGTTGGAAGGACATCCACATTACCACAAGAAGCAAAGAGAGTTACAGGGTGTAATATTAAAATACCTACAACTCTCAGAAATTTGCAAGCAAGTCAAAAGTGGAATAACTTTTACTCAGCTCCTGTAAGTGAGAGGATGACTTGGGGAGCCTCCCTCTTGTATAAACATGGGATGGTTGCAAGGGAAACCTTCTCACCTTGAGCCTCTGCCATATCCCCAGAGCCTGAGGCAAGTCCGTGCAGTCCTGGGTCACCCTTGGCTTTTCACCAAGCTGTGCTCAGAGCGAGCAAGAACTCTGACAGAGACACCAGTATCCAAAAAACGCTTCAGAGAGAGAAGAAACAAATAATTATGACTTTTTTTTTGAGACAATCCCTTTTGTATTGATGCAATTTCATTTGTATCGTGGTTATGTGACATGCAATAGCCTCGTGTTCAAGGCAGCTGCTAATACAGCTCCTCAGGGGTGCTGGGTCAACAATCTTTAAACAGAAAGCACCTTATATACAGAGGGGGAGAGGAAATGATTTTATATCCTACGAATGCCTGCGGGATGGTCAGCTGATGGTCAGCGGCTTTCCTACTGAGGCTGTTGAGCACAAGCCCTGTTTTCCCCTCTTTCTTTGCACCCACTCTCTTTCCTGGTTCTTGCT
>NW_010577430.1:269693-290653 GCF_000705375.1 Tinamus guttatus | reverse complement strand
AATAGGCATAAACCAGACAAATAAGACAAAAAGATAGCAAGTTGCTACAAGTAGAGCAAGCTTCCAAAAAGAAATACAATTGTCCCTAATTTAACTACTCCTTTCTCAATTCTTCCTCAGCTTCTGCAGTTATTTCCTTTTTTTTTTTTTTTCTTAGAATGAAGAGAGCTATTAAAGATCTGAGAGTTCCAGACATATCTAAATTCCATTGTATAGACTTTGGGGGAAATCTTCGGTTAAAGACAACACATTGAAAAATCAGCACTAGTGGGATCTGCCTGACAATTTTAGCTGCAGCCGGAAGAATAGATTCCTACTGTGTCCTAAGTAAAGGTTGGAAGAAAAGAATACAACAACAACGAAATAACTTAAAACCTCTACACATCAAAATCTTGTCTGCTTGAATAGCTGAGACGAACAAGAACTTTTGGCAAATGCTTTGGTGGTGCTCCATCTTTCTTTTCACTCCAAAAGATAATGAGCTGCCTCAAGATCCTGAGGATGTTCATAAGTAAAGAAAAATAAATTTTTGATGAGTCATATATTGTATAGCAGAAAGCGAAAGTTTTCTGTGTTGAATAAAAGAGGCTTTTAAAAATAGATATAGAGGATAAAACAACAATTCAGATGGTCCCATTAGTCACTCTGGGTAAAGTTGGACAAGTGGCAAAGACAGATTACACTGTAGCCGGGGGAATTTTGACCTGAATGTTGAGCCAAGGAAAATTAGAAATGTCCAATTAGTTGTCTGAGAAGCTATGTCTACATGATAACTGGAAGAGAATCAGGAACTGATCTTACTTGAAGCCAAATGATTATGATATGTTCACATGGACAAACGGTTGTGTTCAATGGACTCTGCTTTAGAGTTAGACCCTTCACAAGGAGAACTGTGCTGAAAAAAAACAAGAGTATTTGTCCAAAACAGAGCCAGAAAATGAGCCAACAACTACTTGTGACATTATGGACAAACAAAGATTTAATGTCCTGGTCCTTCTTAATTTAGTTACATAGTTAGCTGTATAAACGTTCCCACACAGTGCCAAACCAGAATCACAATAGGAAGACATTAAGTTGCGTTGAGGAGGAGTATGTTAACACACTTAAGTGGATAAGGTATTCTCTTAATAGCAAGGTATACAAGTTGGTTGTGTGAGGTGGCAAACCTGGACAGATCTTTGGTACCCATTCAGAAATCTCACCTCACCATGATTCAAATGGACTAACCTAAAAGGATATTGTGCATAGCTGTGTGTCTCTTATTCCTAATTTATCAAGAGCTAACCTTGCTTTCACAGATGGACATTTCCTGATTACCTACAGGTCCCAGTATGATAATAAATCTTCTGTTATCCTTTGGAGGATGCTGCATTATATTGTGTTTTCTTGCTTTCATTCATGGGAATCAAGAAAGCTTTCTAGAAGGTGATATATGTATGATGTAGATAGAGGGGAAAAAATAACTTATCTGTTTTTAAATATTTTACAAATAATGTTCCCCCTCTGTCTCATTTACTGCAATGTTTTCTCCCCTTCCCATCTTTAGCTAAACAGCAGGTGGAATGAAAAGGGAGGGAAATGTTGGTCTACTGATCAAGAAAATCACTCTCTGTTGGCACAGGTGTCTCACATTTATTGCTTTTTCTCCTGTGCTAGGCAGTAAAAAACAGTGATTTTACAGCTGGGGATTTCAAATATAATTTTGTTTACTTATACTTCCAGAGATGATTTATCTTCCATCTTTCTATTTTGAACTGATTGTATCTCTGTATCTTCCACAGCTGATATAGCTCCATAGGCATTTTCTACTTCCAGGCAAAGGTTGTTAAAATATACTTTGCAAACCCATCTAAAAAGTAATTTCAGCTGTGAAATTCATATATACATATATATAAATATATATATATGAATTTTGTTAGATTTTTTTAACAGTTCTAGGTGAAGCCACTAACTTCCTAAAAGGTAAAATTGTATCTCTATAATAACAAAAAATAAGAATTTCTGCAGTATTATGGAATGCAGCTTTAGAGGAAAGTCTAAGTTAGACTTTGAAACTTGTCAAGAGAATTGTAGTACTTCAGAAACAGCATATTTCTAGAAATTAGAGAATTTAATCTTTCAGTATAGAATAAATTTTCCTTCCAGCTAAAAGCAAATCTTCTGTTTAACTGACTGGTTATATCAGTTTTAAAAGTGCCATTCAAAACAGTGGCTGGGTATACCAAAACATCTCGGATAAGACATATATCTCTCTAAAAAATTCAGCAGAAAGTTGACTTATCATAAGTGTGGTTTTCATGGAAATAAGTTGTTAGAAGCAGCAGTAAATTATGTAAATATACTTGTATAAAACTCCTAAGAAGTGATCAGCGCTAAGCTTGAGGCCTTTATAAAATATATACTGCTGCTTTTATGCTATAAATATTAAAGCACTTCTGGGCTGGTAGTAGTATATTGTATTCTCCATCATACAGAAATTTTTAATTACAGTTTTTCTTAGGAAGGGCTTTGTGAGTGTGCAAGCAAGAACAGTAGTATTGGTCGCGGTTATGTTGTATTAGTGGAGCCAGTTCTACAGAACAAGCAGGGCAGATAAACCTCACTCCCAATACCTGAACCAGCTCTGCAATATGCTTGCACAGCCAAAATTAGAAATGAAAACAAACTAACTCCTCTGCTTTAACATACAAACTTGTTTGCTGGAGGCAGACTTTAGTTAGCACAGGCTGTTCTTCAGGTTTTTTTGATGCTTTCTAATATTAATTGTACAACTGGTTTAATGTTCAGTATATCTTTAGTATTTTGACCTGCTGTCCTAAAAAAAAAGAGCTTCAGAATCACCCCTAAAGCCTTATTTTGCTATACAAAAGACAGTTTTCCAGTGGAGACAGGCTCAGTTCAGTCTCATACGTTATAAATTGCTCAATCTTTCTCTTGTTCACCAGCAGAACACTCATCTGAAGCTATGAATTTGAGGATGGGAAAAAGATTTGGCAGAAAGGTGAGGAAAGGAGATTGCAGTCTGGTAATGAGGAGAGACCACATAAGAAAACGGTGATATTCACACTTCCACAAAAGAAAGGAATATTGCTCAGAGAGTTTCAGCTACTGAGTCATCTTCTACCATCTCCTATGGAAAAAAAAAAAAAAAAAAGCTCTTCAATCCACCCCTCCCCCACACTATCATCTCCCACATCTCCTGCTACAAACCCTTTCTCCCAACAATAAAACCTCCAAAATTTAAGAAAGGTTTGAAAAAGGCAACTTCTTTTTTTCTGTCCTGGACCATAACAAACTTTTAGGACCTCATCTTGGGCCAGAGCATGTAAACTATGTAGCGCAGTTCATTTCTTTGCCTGAAAACTGCAGAAAAATTCCCATGCTCCTAACCTAAGTAGAGAAGAGAACTTTACATGCACTGGATCAGTATCAAGCAGAGTAGACTGATTTGCTTTTAAAGCTGAGAAAACCTGAACAAAGAAATGAATGTGAAAGGAATTCCACAGGGAAGCAATTCTGGAGTGCCAGACTTGGGTTTTATGACTTCCGATTTTTACACACTCTTTGTAACTAACAAACAGAAAGGTTTTATAGGAAGGATATCTTATGATTTCAAAGCAGAAAATCAATGTTTTAACAATCATGGGAATAGGACACTTTAAGTTTATAAAAGATTTAGTTCACCTGTTTTTTCCTTGTCTTCATGTTACAAAGGCATAAAGCTTGGGGTTGTTTTTAAGTGAATGCTCATTTCTAAGTAAATGTTGTAAATCAAACTATCATGTCTGACACTCAAGTAATTTTTCTAGTTGTCAAATAGCTTCATTTTTAATAAAAATGCTTTCTTTTCTACATGTATTTTTTATATTTTTATATTTTAATATAACATCAAGAGCATATTTTAGTTTGTATTTAATTGCAACTTAAAGCTTAGCAGACAAAAGATAATTACTAGTTTGGTAAAAACATATCAGCTGAAAAGCCTGTCTTAATCAAAATCCAAAATTTGGCAAGAAAATGTCATTGTGAAGTGTTTGCTTTACATACTGCTGGGAAAAAGTTTCCAGTGATAATATTTCTAAGTGAGTAATTTTGTATACTTTCTCAATGATTAATAAGCTTGCCAATTTTAATTTAAACTACAAAACATACATTTATATTTCTAATAATAAGTAGATGTAAGATGTAATGTGTTTCAGGAAAATATATTTTTTAATGTCATGTTCTCTGACAGTGTGAACATCACAGTTAAGAATTATGATGCAGAATTAGCCATGTTATGTGCAAAAAAAAGTCCCTAAATCTTAACTATAAAATATACTAGAGTATTCACATCCATTACATTTTTATTTAAGCCTTAACTTGGTGCTTTAGGTATTTGGGTCCTTTATAGCTGTTCACATTTCTTAACAGAGGTTTTTGTGACAATTTCTACTATCTGAATATTCTTCTGGACAAAAAATGTCTGTTTATCCATCTAGGTTTTCATTCTAATCCTTTCTCCACGGTGTTTTGGTGCTTGCTACAGCACCTCAGCTCCATGCTAGAAGAGAGTCAACAAAGAGAAGGAGAAACCAGAGTCCTTTTCCAGGTAACTCTCACCCTGCTTTCCTGACAAAAGCAGTGAGCAGAGCTCACTTGCCAAACACAGGCAGGGCTGTATTCCCAGCTCAAATGAAATCCTGGCTTTGCTGACCCAGTCCCATCATCTTCAGCAGAGTCAGGAATGACGGGGCAGGGCATGACCATTTTGCATGGCACAGAGGACTCCTGGCAATGAAAACAGCGAATTGAACTGTTTGGGGGACACCATGCCTCTGAAAGAGGCACATGCTAGGTCCTCAGTCTCACTTGAAGTGGTATACAAAGATTGACGATTTTCACAGCATTACTAAGATTATTTATTGACTAGAGTAGGCAAAACAGCACGTTCACCATTCTTTTTTTCATTGTTCTACAACTGGTTCTTATGCCTACCTTGAGTCCTATAACATTTTACCACTGTGTTCTTTGTCCCTCTCTACTCCTGAACCTTTCTTCTTAGATGTCAGCCTCATTTATCATGTCACATTTAAAATTTAGGCTGTAAGATCCTTGGTAACAAAACTATATCTCACCGAAACTTCTGAGCAGATCCTTCTATATGAGCACTCTATAGTGCTATTCCATTCATTTTTTAGACTACAGATCTTTAAGAGAGCAACTGAGGAAAATGACTGGAAGGATCTTTTCCTCTAAATGCTGTTCATCCCCCAAAGGATGGGGGGGGGGGCATCATCATTTTAGAAACCAGAATACTGCCATCAGCTCTTTCTTGGTGAGAGACTGCAAAGCAGCCTGCAAGCTTCCACTTAGCTAAAACCCTGTGCTAGTGATCTGCCTTAGTTCCAGCCCTCTAATATTTTGATATTTTCTGTTTTCAGATGTAATCTTTGACATGTCTCTCAACATTTAAAATACCAATCTGATCGCTTAAGCAATTGTCTTTCCTTTCAAGGGAGTGATCAAGATCCACAGCACCACAAAACATACGGCTGAAATGGAGACAAGGGTCATCTGGCCTACAAGCATATCACTGTAGCTACTCCAATTCTTGACTAATCTCCAGCAGATGTAGATAACTGGGCATTCTTCTTTGTTTCTGTAGCAACCTTTTATATACTTGAGGACTGGCATTGAGCTCGTTAGCTTATCAGTCCTATCTTAGTCATCTCTGATAATTTTGCTACAAGCCTTGACATTTCTGGGCATTTTGATGTCTCTTCCTTGGTTTGTTTTAAATGTAATTTGTTCTGCACCATTGCACCATATGTTTAATACTTCAGTGCAGCCTCCCTAGGGCAGATGTCAGAAACCTGCTTAGAACAGTCTGCTGTGCTGCAGTTCTTTTTCTCAGATCCAAGATTAAGTTTATTGCCAGTTAAGTTTATTGCCATTCACCTTGATGGGTAGGATGTTAAAGGTGTGTGACACTGGCTCCTGGCTCCGACTTAGCTGGAACTCAGGGCAGGCTAAGAGCTGCACCTTCTCCATACTGCCTTTCTCAAGAAACAGAGATCCTGCTGCTGGCCCCAAATGGATGCATAGCATCCAAAATCTACCCATCTTCCACATATAATATGTAACCTAAGGAGTTGTTCACTTATTCGCCTCACTGCAACTGCTCTAGGACCCTAATGGAAAAAACAGAAAAAGAAGACTGTAAGTCACAGTAGGAACAGCATATATAGTAATGGCATTTTCACACATATTAATTCACATATAGACATTCTGCAAGTCTATGAAAATATCAACATTTGAAAAATACATAGGAAGCTTGCAGTCTTGGATGTTTCCAATTCCCTTAGATGACTCCTCCAAAATTAGAGGCCAGGGGAAGAAGAGGGTGTAGAGTATTCAATCCTTAAAACTTCAAAACTTTAATTACTCTTTCCATTTTGAATGAGATGCTAAATCAAAATCAGAAATTTTTATACATCCAAATAAATGAAAGAATCAATCCAGTCAAGCAAAATACTCTGATAATTTATTTTAACTTAGATACTCTAGACTTCTTGCCTCACTTTTAGACTTATGAAATGGAAAAGGAGAGAAATGCTTTCACTCCTATATTAAGTATAAATATTTCATTTTAAAATCTTTTGATCAGTTGAAACATGCTAATTAGCAGTTGTCATATGCACCAAAATTGTTGAAATTAGCACAGCCAGTGAACTTCTCCATTCCATATAAATTCCTTAAACATTATAAAGACAAAATTAAATACCAAAACTACCACGTTTCTTGAAAAAAAATATGTTTTTCTATTGTGAGGAAAAGAATCTACAATTAAAATAATTCTAATGAAAATATGAGAAAAATGAGTGGAAAAAAGGACAAAGGATAGGAAGAAAAACAAAATTAAAAATCAGATTTCGGGAGCTGTTAAGAAGAGGCACCACCTGCCATGCTTTAAAAAAAATGTATTCTGCTCCTTTTTTGCTAGGTTAGCACTAAGTGATCAAATCACTTCTTTTATTTTCCGGAACCTGCTGTGACCTACTGGTGTGTTTATATTTTACACAAATTAACATGTGACAAGATTGCTAATGGAATACCCTTTTAATGATGTGAAAGTTCCAAATCCCTTAAGAACGTTAAATGAGTTGCCATCATCTCCCCTGCCAAAAAGGCTGCCAGTGGCATGTCAGAGATGGTAGACTTTCCAAATGAGGCAACTGCAAAACAACACTGTCTTACGCTAGGAGAATGAGGACATTCCCAGGAAAGAGTTGCCTCTTTCAGGTATGTCCTTCACATTTCACAGAAGTGCTGCCAGACAGTTTACTTCGGCAGAGGACTGCATGGGGACAGTGTAATACATCACTTTCAGCTCCTGTGTCCTTATAAACCACTCTAACTTATCCTTAAAATGAAGAAACACTTGTAGCAGTTGCCAGTGGAATCGATAAGCCCAAATTAATTACCTACTGACCAAACTTGATATAAGCCAATACGTGCTAGAGGAAGGGAAAATGCAAGCAGGTCACACTTTTTATCTTCCCCAAGATTGTCTTTGACAATCTCATAATCAGCATAATTTGAGAACTCTATCACATTTTTTAGGCCATGCCAGGTTTCAGTCATCGCTTTTGGTTTTTACATGAGACAAGGGTCACCAAAGGCCATCATCCTATTTGTGTCCCCGAGGGTGGAGGGAAAGAAGGAGAACCCAACATGTCCTTGTCCACACAGGGAGATGCACGTGGTGATTTCCCAGTAGAGCACGGAGTCTAGCAGAAAGATGAAGAAAACCTGGGCCTGGTTTCATCACACTCTTCTTATCTGATCTTGAAGAGTCAATCTTTCTACACAGCAACTTGCTTTGCCATCTGCTCAACATCGTAAGAGTGCTGTGAGGATAAATACACTACTAGTGGGAGGCACTACATTCCTCTAGTGATGAAGGCAACATAGTATGTTGTCGTAGTAAAACAAAGGTGTAATACTAGTTTACGCTACATTTTTCTACAACAGCAGTAAAGGAAAGGCAGCATAGGCTTTAGTGCATGCCACAAAATATATTTTCCATGGTAGCGGAGTCTACGTTAAGAGAGACTGATCCTAAACAGTCATAAATGTACCACTCCTCCAGACACTCAGGTTTAAGTTCCTGCTCCAAAAATTGTTTATTTATATAAACATGATTCTATGATTCATTCTATGATTCTATGATAAACTGAAATAGCTTCAGCAATGGAAATACAGAATAATCCAGTCAGTCCAGGAAGTACCAGCAGCAGAGAAGTTAGGATCTGTTATACTTCTCTGTGGTACTTTCTATTGAATAAGACAAAGAAAGAATTGAGCCCACGCGCCTCATGATAACTACTTGGTTCCAGTAGTTTTAAGAAGCACCTTTTTTATTTATTTTTCCATCCACAAAACATTTTGACATTATATTTTTCTATCAAATATATCTTGACCAGCTCTGATATGAGCTTTTATTCTTTTGTGAAGTGTACTGCAGACAACTTTAACCCACAGATACAAGTAGCCCTTTGTACCTTCAGCAGGTTTTTCACTTCTTCTAAACATTACCAGCGCAGCTTTTTATTTTACTCTGTTGCTAAGAGCATCTTGGTTGCTGAGGTATTTCACTGTGGTCCGCACCACCACGGTATCACTGTTTCCTAATTTACATTCATTCCTTTAGTTCTGTTACTGGTTTGATATATAAAAAGTGTGAAAAAATAGACTGCAAAAGTCTACGCATAACTTTCAGATGGACTCTCTGTGATAAAAACAATTAAACCTATCTATGCCTCAATATATTTATCTACAAGAAGAAAAATATATCATCCCTGCCTATCTCCCTTAACTTTAATCACTGTCTTAGTTCTGAGCTCTTTATATGAAAAGTACTGTACAAATAGAAAACAGTATCTTTAATCTTGCAGTTTTATTTTAGGTATTTCATTCTTATTAACCACCAGAGTAGAGAGATTTTTTGAAAGTAAAGGACAATTTAAATTTATATCATTTTTTTTTTCTTTTGTTTTCTTTTTTCCTTTTCTTTCGTTTCCTTGGTAGACCCCTTTAGAGACGTTCCCAACAGACAGCCTTCTATTGAAAAAGACTGAATTTTATTTCTTCGGAAACTCCTTCAAGCCCACAGACAAGTCACTGGAAAGAAGGGCAAATAACCTCTGTGCTCCCTAAGGCTGAACACCAACTGTTTAAATAAAAACTGCAGAGCCCAAATGGGCCCTGATCAAATAAATTATTCTAATGCCTAAACGTTTCCTCCCTGAACCTTGTGTGTCACATTGCCACCACGGGAATGCTAGCTTGGCCCAGCGTAATTGAATTATAAAGAGGTTTGCTTTTTGCCTTTTCCCTGTCTCTACAAACCAGGGCCTGGATGGATCTTATGTTTAAAAAAAAAAAAAAAAACACTTTGGAACTTCAGAGAAGAGAGGGCTTCCATGGAATAACGATTTCAGTTTTTTTTGTACAGATATAATTGTATGCATTCTCTTGTGGGATTACACTCCTAAAACATACTCCTTTCTTCAGGCTATTGACTACTATATTACTCCTTTATTGTACGGTATTTGAGTAAACGTCTAATTTTGACAAGGAATTAGATAAAAAAGAACTTCTAAGAACAACAAAGGAAAAAGAGAGGTTCTTCTCTTGAAATTTTAACCCCACAGTTTATTGGAAAAAAATAGATAGCCAATAGTAGCAGGAGGCATTCTGTCCCTCAGCACAAATCTACTTTGTGGTGTGCAGCCTGTCACTCCAATGTGTATTCATACTTCCAGGCACTCAGCAGGTGATAAAGGTCTTTAAAACATCTGAATAAACCAAAGCATTCAAGTAAAGAAACTGCCATTTCATGTGATTTCTCATTTGGGCAATTTTCCATTTAATCTTAAAAAAGCTGATATTGCTTTTAAATAAATATATTTTTAGTCTTTTATTTTCTCCTTTTTTTTTCCCCACAGATTTCCTGGCAGTAATTGTGACTAACACACCTTTTCCCTAGACTGCCTTCTGAGCTGTAAGCATCCATTCACGGGCCTTGATAGAAGCAACACTCTTCGCTTGTGGGAAGGATTTTACATGTACCTGAAAAACTCATTATACTCCACAGAATGGGTACTGGTGAAAAAAAATACTCAGAGATAAAATTATGTTCAACAAATGCCTAACTGTGATAGACCACGTAGAAAATGATCTGTTAGACTGGAGACTGGAGACTGTTAGAGGGACACTAAGGTTGAGAGCTGACCTTTTCTTGCTTACCTATTGTCTTTGCTTTTTATCTTTACAAGCATCGGTCCTACCTAATAGACAAAACAGAAACGTAACTAGCATGGGATAGCTTGAAAGCTATGTTTGGAGCTTGTGCACTGCAACCCTTTTTTTTTTTTTTTTTTAGCAGAGTTTGCTAATGGCAGCAGCTGCATAGCAGAAGGCCAAAAGCTGGCAATGAGACAGCAGCCCATGGCCACAAGGAGACATCAGCTCTGAGGCCAGACCCATCCTCTGGATATGAGCAAGGAGAAGTGACTAGTATAAGCTACCCAGCTATATCTGCAGCTTTATACGAGGCAAGACAGGACTTTAGCTACAATGAGCAAATACAGTTAATGATGAGCTCATAAAACCACTTTGAGACTAGATGGCAGCTGGTGGTCTTTACTCGCTTGTTCTCATAGACTATTTTAGTTCAGGATCTAGAGCTCATGTGAGCTAATCTGAAGCCTGTGGGTGAACTGAATTGAAAATTAGGATGAAATAACTGTCTAGCTATGGGTTTATGGATTTTAAATTGAACACAGTTAAATTTTAATATAACTTGCTATAAAATGTTTCAATATAACTAAAAAAAATAATAGCACTTTGAAAATTAAATTAAACATCTTGAGTCATCCAAATTATGATATGTTCATTTAAAAACTAAAAACATCACTTTGGGGACCAATCCAAAGTTGCTATTCTCTTTTATAATTTGACCAAGGAATATAAAGATCAACTATTTAGAGATACATTTCTCTGACTAATCCTTTTAGATTTTTTAAAATAAAAGGCTAAAAAATACCAAAAAGCATGATGCATTTTGAATCCTATTACTTTGCAAAAAAAGAGTTAGATACCAATGTATAACATAAGGATAGGGACAGTCATCCTAATGTTGAGCCTGTTCTGACTATTTCTTTGGTTAAATAAAAAATGTTAGCCTCCAGTGCTGTCTTTGTAGAACTTTTCTTGAATCATTTCAATAATAAAACCCTCTCTTCTCTGCCTTTAATAAAATCTCTAGCATCTAAGATATGGCCACCCCATGCCCCTAATTTAAAGAATTACACTTAAGAGTGTATTTCTTGTGAATCATTTGTACATTTTGTACTAATCCTTGCACAATTTACAGCTAAAGAACTAACAGTCAAGGTTACTAAACTACAAGAAACATACTCAGAAAGAGGATAACCAGAGCTATAGCTATTATCATTATGATGTGAAAATTATGTTTTGGAATTGTTATGAAATTGTTTTTATGGATTAGTTTCACATATAAGATGTTGCTAATAATTAGTCAGAAGGTCTATGGCTTTTACAGTTCAATGGCTATTTCAGAACAGCATAGTAAAATGTAACACAATATAACAAAATTAATAGTACTGCCTATTTTATTGTGAGAAGAAGAAGCCTTTACTATTGCAAACACAGAATATGTTATATAAAGTATAACATCAGGAACCTACATTTCACATATCAAATTACTTATGGTGAAAGGCTAAGTTATAACAGAATTTTCAGACAATGTTAATAAAATGAAAATGTTAATAGAAGTTTGTAGACACATTATAAAATCATGTATTTTCTATTTTGCATAGCATTCAATACAAAAATATTCAGACATAGCATTTTTCTGGAGCTGTATCTCTGTCCCTAAAATAGTATATCTTAAGAGGAAAATTTCTGAGGAGCTTTCCGATTGGTAGAAGATAAGATTAAAAAAGGCAATAGTAGAGCTTTTTGCATATTTTTAAAACAAGTTTTGCATAGTATCTCATAAACTTTATAATACATAATCTCTTTTATGTATCAGATATCAGAAAGATATGTGTATATGCATTTGTGAGTATTCATCTTAGCAGGCAGATGCACTAAAATGCTGTTACACATGATGTCTCCTGAGCCTGGATCATCCACCCAGAGGGATGTGTTGTTACCTCCCACTGGAGAACCAAAACCCCTCCACATTTTCATGTTTTTGCTCATTTACAGTAAGGCCATTGGATATTTGATCAGTCGTCTTTATGGAGAGAGGGCTACTACTATTTGAGAACTTAATATCACCCGACAAGCAGGTGTAGTTTGCATAGGAATTCTGTAAGTTTAAGAGAGCAAAACTAAAATCACTGCTCAGAATGTCTTTAACTGTTTAAATCTTGTCCGTTCCTGAAATGTCAGAATTCTACAGGATACATCATCTATCTCAGCTGTTTTTTACCGCATGATGTGCCTTATGCTCATGAATTCAGATTGGCAACCATTTGGAAAAATATTTAGGTATTACGTGATATAATAGTTCTTTCTTGGCCAGTAAATTAAATGTAAGAAGAAGATCTTTTTTTTTTCCCTTATTCATGTATGTATTTGATCTCCAAAGGTCTCTTACAACCTTAATGATTCTATGATTCCATGATTTCTAAAGTGCTAATTAGGTATTAAAAGGGAACAGCAGCAAAGTGATCACTGATCTAAAAAAAACTTCACCCATATAAGTTTTATTGTTCAGCAGCTCTGCCTTATGTGGCTTTTCTAACTTTTATCTTTCATATTGCTTTTAATAAAGGCCTGGCAATAATTAACTATATCACCTCTTTTCCTCAAGCTACTGCCAATTGTGAAGTTAAGTAACTATAACTCGTAAGGTTTTATCTATATACATTTTAGCATATTGCTGTATATACACATACCTTTAATTTCAAATTGCAACGGATGAAAGTTTGACATTTTAGCAGATAGAAAATCATTTTTTCTTATTTCAAAAATGTCATCCAGCTTATTACAGTTGCAAAAGAATTCATGATGTACCAGAAAAACCTTTTCTGGGGGATCCTTCTAGCACATGGCTTTCCAAAAAGAGACATTTATATGCTTGGCATGCAGGGCTATAATACGCAATAAGTAATCCTGTTTTAAACAGAGATGTGAATATTGTGTTTCATGAAGCTACTCACCATATTTCAGGCCTATATATACTATATTACAAAGTAGAAAAAAAATGGCAACACAGGTGGTGAATAACTATGTATAGGGAGGCAGAAGCAATGAACCACTCTATCCTCATATACTTTATCTTCATATACTTTAATTATATGAATACATACGCTTTGGGGCACACAGGAACAGAACAAGCATCAGCCTTTCCAAAGCTTATGTATACATGAGTACACATCGCTAGTGTGCTTGAGTTACTAACAAAATATGCAGGACAAGGAAATAGGATGAGATATGCATCATAAGTTAACACATGACCAGTAGTTTCAGATTTTATCTGAAACTAGAAATGTTCAACTAATTTAATTTGCAGCAGAAAATCCAAGAACATTACTTTTCATTATATTCATCATAACACAAGATAAAAGACGTCTACAGAATAGTCTTGTGGAAGGCGTTGCCTTAGAGATCTTTGTTGATTTTGGAAGACTCACAATATATTTGATTATTGTTAGAGAAAAATTCATGTCCATGATCATCTGCAATGAAAGGCATTCAGTTTATCATATATGATATTATTATTGCTATTAGATTTTACAGAGATATTATTATGCAATATAGATAATTTGATTTTATATATCTTAACATATCATGAATCATATTCTTTAATAACAACTGCATCTCAGGCTTTTTGAAAATTTGATTTACATTTTATCAACCTTAAAAATAGACAGCTAAGGCTAGTGATGCAATATGATGCTATCGGTTAAACAGTGACATAAGATGGCATGATTTTCTGTACACAAGAGTGCAGAAGCAGAAGAAACAACAAAAGCAGTTCACATCAATCTGATACAGATGCTTCCAAACAAGACAGACAAAATAAACAGTTCTCCTTCATGCCTGAATTCTTTTCAAGATCCATAGTTTTGGAAGGTCTCAAACTACTGCCAATCAGTGTAAAGGAACCCTTTGATTATGAGTTCAGAATCAAGGCCTTAATATCCCAAGGTAATTCTGAGCACTGCACTGGAGACAGACTTCTGACACAACATAACTTTTGGTGCATTTTGTGCTACTAAAATACAGCCTGATAGAAAAATTTACAGATGATATAATAACATTTCCTGAGTCTGATGCAGATGTCTGGTTTGTCACTTAAAAAGACTCTAAAACAATCAGATTTACAAAATGAAATTACAGAATATAATGCTTCAATGCCTAGATTAGCCATGACCTTTCTTCATCTGATGACATGATGGACATTGATCTGCAGCTCAAAATTGAAGAGAAGGCATTTAGGATTGGAAAATATAAATTAGGCTAATTCAGATGTGATGCTAAAGTAAGGTGTGCAATTTAATTTTGATACTTATGTCAAAACATTATTCAGTTGTAACTGTACCTTCCTAAATGTGGGACGATAATTTCCTTTGCAGGAAATCACTCAGAAAGGTTTCTAAGGAAACCAGGCAAGTACACCAAACTAATATCAGGTTTTATATGACAGTGAATGCCACACAAGGAGAGATGGAAAAGAATTTTCAGGAGAAAATACTTCAAATAATGAATAAAGATAGATCTAGATTTAAACATTGATTCTGTCAGAGAATTCTGTTTCTTACTTCAAATATCACACTAGATTAAGCAAAATGGGGTATCCAACACATGAGCAGCAGAATGTGGAAGAGAACTTATTTGTAGAAATCCAAATGCAATGGAAGGAAGGTGAGAAAAGGAAACTGTAGATTATCCCAACAGCAAAAACTTTCAGAAGGGGTAAAGCAAGAGTCTCAACATTGGAATTGTTGAGTCTCAACACTGCAACATCTACATACGCTTTTGTGATTTGACCACCAGTCAATATTCAGCTGATAAGATGGTCAAAAGAGACATAAACTGCATGTAAATGGAATCTTTTAAATTTAAGAAGCATGTACTGGTGAGATGAAGGGCAATAGTTATTCTGGACAGCCCAAACTCTGTGAAACCTCAGACTCCAAAACAAGAAAGGATGAGACAAGGGGAGAGGGCATGTCTGGATTTTTGCTTTTTCAAACCTCAGGAGTTCTTGAGTCCTTCTAACACAGTCTCACATATTTCCAATTAAATAGTCCTCCTTGGAGATTGTCCCAAGAGAGCTGAGCTGCCAGTACTGGGGGAGTTCCAAAGGACTATATGGGTGAAGGACTTCACGAGGTTCAAGGCTTTGAGTATGGTTCACAGTCATACAGGATTCAGGGCCCAAATGAAACACCTAAAATCAAAACAACCACCACCAACAACAAAGAAAAACAAGCTAAAACAGTCTGACTTTCTGTCCTCTAGATGAAGGACAGGGTAAGGTGCAAGAGCTAAGATTTCTGGGAAGCTGGAGTAGAATGTAGACTGTACTAAAGCAAGTGACTCTGCTAAAGCAAGTGCTGACAGCAAGTAATAAAGAGGATCTTTACTCCAAAGCAAACAATTCTTATGAATGAAGAAAAAAGCAAACAACAATGAAGCCTACAGTTATAGGAGAGGCAAGGTTTCCAGGAAGTATTAATATCGTCCATTAGATCATCTCATGTTCTTGGGAAATGGCACATTTCTGGTGATAGAAACATTTCCTCAGGTTCCTGTAGTTACATCTTGATTAGGAGGTGCACTGGGAGATAGCCTGGAGTGCAAATGGCAAATCATTTTCTTTCTAACACTCAGGTTTTCTTCCTGTAGAAGCCGAGGTGCGGGAAAGGGGAAGATGCTGCAGTGTGCACAGTACGTTACACTAATACAACAAAAAGTCATAACAAAATAATATTGAGATATGTCAAGGTGAGATATGTCTAAGTATCCATCTTCGTAATCAGGAAGACCTCTCAGGTACTATAGTGTAGCGTAGCCTGTGATTATGTACTTAGCATATCATACCCTACATGGAAACGTATTATATCATTCCCCTCTGGGTCTAAGATATTCAAAGATATATCATAGGATTTAGATTACTAATGTCAAATTTTAAATTCTCTTTTTATTCAGGATACAATCTTTGGTTTCTTTTCAAAACATTATTTCAGGATTAACAAGAATGTATTTGTTTTTTATATGACTTTCGTTTTTCTTCTCTGAGGCAGCCAGTTGCATTTCAAGTTCTGTATCAGAAAGCTTTTGCCAGAGCATTCTTTCTAATTTTTATTGAACATCTTGATTTGCTTATCTGGATAGCTTTCAACTAGTACGATGCATGGTAAATCAGTCTTAATATCACTATTTTAAAAGCACACTTTTATTTAAATCATATTTGACAGACTCTCTCTCATGGTAGTTTATATGTGTGCTTTTATTTTCCATTGCCCAGATATCTTTATGATATTGTAAGACACTGGGTTATAATATGTCATTTATAACTTCAGGTATATTTCAGTGGGATTACTCTATTATAGAGTGTGCATTAAAAAATGAAAAGCTACTGAATAGTGAGCAAATTATGTTATTTATAAAACCTTATAAACCTTCTATTTTGAGATTCATATTGGAACTGATTTGGAAGTAGAATTATTTTACAAAAAAAAAAATATCAGGATATGTTCAGTAACGTTCAGCATCCAGGAAAATCTTTATATAGGTAGCCAAGGACTAAATGATTTAAACTCAAACATAGAATCAGAGAATCATTATGGTTGGAAAACATCAGCTTTTAAATGAGCCTTTGTAAGTAAACAGGGAGAACAAAGAGGTTTCACTTTAACTATGTAGAGGATGAATCTTTCTAAGAAGTATTATGCCTTGAAAGCAGGAAAGACAATGTATGTTCTTCTGTCAAAAATGAATGTTTTTTGTGAGAAGAAAGTTTTGGTATGTTTGTATGTTAGCTCACAAAATAGAGAGGAAAAAAAAACACCACAAGCCTTTCTCTCTTTGAAGTTATCAAAAGGGAATACCTCTGTTAATCAGTCTGTGGGAAGAAAGGAGAGATGTTTATTTTGACTCTGCTGAAGATGGAAAAGAATTGTCTGTTTCCCATTATGAAGTCAATCCCCCAAGATTGGTGTCTGCTCTTAAAGTAAAAGGCATGTCCTTATTTAAAGAATAATATATATACATGTAATATATATATTCTTCCTTTGGAAATTAATGCTCTTTCTCCCACTCACAAACATACAGTCCCATAATTAATGGATATCTAGGAATTCAAAAATTTAGCATTGTATGTGAATAAGAGAGGAGCAGCTAATGTAAATCATAAACACAGTACAACATCTCCGCCCTAAAAAAACTTTTGGACAAGAGCAATCAACAGTTTAGAATGCAGATGTTAATGAGTCAGCTATTTTCCATCTTTCCATTACTGCCAAAACAGCTCTGTAGATAGAAGGAGAAGGCCAAAGATCCAGATCCTGCTGTTCAAGAAATATGTTCCACAGCCAGGTGACTGCTTTCCTCTGATTCTAAAAGGAGATAAATAAAGATCTAGTAGTATTAGACCGCAAGCAATACTATACGGACGATAATTTACAATAAAGAGCAGTAATACCATTTGGAAATGAAAAAAAAAATGCTATCAATAGATAATCAGACTAATGTAGATAGATACTAGAAGTAAATGCATGAGTAATAGGCATAGATATATACATTTTATTTTGCTTTTTTTATATATATTATCCTTTTTTTTTTTACATACCATTCTATAGATTTTGGCAAGGAATAATCTTGTTATATTATATCAGTACACGTACTTCTAAGAGTTTTAATAATTATTAAAATTATGAAATTATTTATCACTTCTAAAAAAGATATATTTAAAAAATCTTATATTTTTGAGGACTAGGAATGATTTATACGTGAACTATAGGTGATATACCGTATTAGTAGTTGTTTCTAAATGGATTAATATATGTAGTAATATGATAAAAAAAAGAATTCTGGACTTCCATCATGCTTTCTTGAGAATTTGAGATTGTCTTGCAATAGCACAGTCAGACACCTGATGAACATTGATTTCATGATGAACATTGATTTCATGCAAGTATCCACTGAGCAAAGCACTTTAGTGCATGAGTGGTCATATAACTGCAGACATTGATTTTTTTATTGTTTATGCACAAGAGTGTGACTTCATTATGGTGGCTTTTTATTAAAAGGTGCGTTGTTGTTTTGCCTGCTTGTGACTGTTGTCAAGTAAGCTGGAACCAGATATTGTAACAGAATAGTTCATTCATCTTCAGTGTGCAGATGAATAAGTGATTCAGAACAACATCCAAGCTTTTTTTTTTATTTCCCTATGGAAAAAGAAAAAGAGAAAAATTCATTGATCACTGTTTTTTTCTGGTTGGAAATGTTGGAAAGTATCTTCAGAAGCACTTTAGTGTTGCAGATGTTGATTCAAAGATGAAGAGTAATGCACAATAAGCTCTGTATGTCAGTAAGCATGGACGAAGTCGCAGGCTTGGTCACATAGGTGTCTGTATATCTCCCTTACACATTACAAACTTCTCCCACTATTGAGTATCTATTTGAAAATTTGCACCAGTGCATATTTACAGATTCAAATCTACAGGGCATTGCAAGGTGCAAAATAGTTCCTTGTTCAACTATCAGGAGAGATATTGTAAACAGAAGTCAAACATCTCATTTTTTTTACCAGTTTGTGTGACATTGTGAAACTATCAGTTTGCACCGTATCAGAAACTGTCCAGAAACTTTATTAGAGATAAAGATGTACAAGGTGGATAAAATCTATAAAAAAAGAACTAAACTGGCTTCGACTAAGTTTTTCAGAATCTCCCAGGATGAGTTCCCTTTTCAATAACTGCTACTATGACAAAACTCTCAAAAATCAAAACTTATAATGGAAGTTGTGATGGACCATTAGCTATAGAAGATGCTGCAAAGAAATAGCATGGAAGTTGTCAGTGGGAATGTAACTTGAAATGATTAACTTTTGTAGTTATATAAGAGCATCAAATAAAGATAATACAACACAGGAAACCCTGCTGAATTAAATTTGCTTAACAGGTTTCACTACAGCTCTTTTCTAAGTGTTCATGTCTCATTTCTTAAGCAATGTTCTTCTGAACGGATAAAAGTTGTTCAAAAAATAAGTAGGTGAAAGTTGTTCAAAAAGATGTTACAAACTGGATCAATACACAAATATCAGCTTGGAGAAGTATGCTGAAACCTGACACTGAAAGCAAAATTAAAAGTTCAGGCTACATGTTTCCAAACACTAGCCCTGTCTTGGTGCTGGAACAAATTTGACAGGACATTTAACATAGATCTTTGGTCTTGGGAAGAAAGTGATAGGGATACAAATGGAAGTTAGAGAGTTCCCCACACCTCTGTTACTTCAACAGATCCTCTTTTTTCACATCAGTGTCCGCTGGTGTGCAGTAAACGCTTTGCCTACTCTTCTCTTCTTTGTTCTTCACATCATGCCGCTAAGTTTTCAGTCATTCTTTGGTTCACAATTAATATGCTCTCTACAGTGAGTGTTTTGTATGTTTGTTTTGAGTTTTCTCCTATTTCATTTGTTTGTTTTTGTGCAGGAACAGACCTAGGCATAAAATACATTGCAGGCATGATCATACACACGGACTGCATCAAGCAAGCTGTCTCTTGCAAAACAGAGCAGACAGTAAATCAGAAAGAAATTAAGTTTAATTATGGAAATGTATAACTTGGTCTCTTGTTGAATTTTATCCTTTCTGTTCCACATTTCTGCAAATTGTAGGTGGAAGAACAAATAAATAATGAATTGTCATCTAAGACATGTCTGAGTCATCATTGATCTCTGGAGGAAATGAGTTTACAGGTAACAAAAACTGTTGGATTTATCTGGTTAACAAGCATATCCATAGGAGGCTGCAACCCATACACCAGGCTAAGACTGTTGCTCTAGTCAAAACAAGATGCAAGTCCCATTGGTGGAGGGATTTCAGCTGAGTTTAACCTGCTGAAAGCACAAGTACTATGGCCCTCTGACTTCGACAGCTTGTTATTTGGTATAAGGCTTCTTATCAAGCCACATGGGTTTTTGTGAGCATTAATGAAATTGTACCCTCCTAATTTGTATATATCTTTTTCTGCACTTAGTTCCTTTTTATTCTAATCGATAACAACCGTTTATATATATATATATGTGTGTGTATATATATATATATATATATATATATATAAATGGCTGGGAAAACTATAGTTCAAAATGCAGTATTCCCCAAAGTTACACACATTTCAGAAAGACAGTTGTTGGAAACGCAGTTCTAAAATACTACTATATTTACACTTCTCTCTTTCTACTTCTATTTTAGCAGAATGATCAACTTCTTCACAAATTTCTAATGAAGCAGACTAAATTGATACTTTTCACATACTTCCATTTGCAAAAAAACCCTTAATTTCTAACATATTGAGCAAGGTATTTTATCCAGTATTTTTTCTTTCCAGGGAGGAGCTTAATTTTTAAAGAAAATTAAATTTTGTTTAAATTTTCAGTTGTTAAAAAAGAAAAAAAAACTATTATTTATGCATAATATATTATGTGTAATATATACAAAATAAATACATTATATACAAATGCATATTATATGTATGTATATATATTATTATTACACTTTTGAAAAAGTGTATGAAAAATATGGTTTTATGATTTGTTTTGCCAGTTAAGAATCTCTTTTTGCTCTGGCTATGTTTTTGGATACTCATATTTGTGATGTTATGATGAAAATTGCTAAATTTGTCTATTTTAGTGGCATACGAACATC
>NW_010577430.1:245041-269680 GCF_000705375.1 Tinamus guttatus | reverse complement strand
TTCCCTTAATTGCCCATGGAGAAGAGAAGGCTGAGAGGGGATCTAATCAGTGTCTACAAGTACCTCAAGGGAAGGAGTGCGGAGGATGGTGCTGGTCTCCTTTCAGGGTGGCCACTGACAGAACTAGAGGCAATGGCCACAAACTGAAGCACCAAAACTTCCACAGGAACTTAAGGAAAGATTTTTTAACAGTGAGGGTGACAGAGCACTGGAACAGGCTGCCCAGAGAGGTTGTGGAGTCTCCTTCTCTGGAGATCTTCAAAACCCGCTTGGATGCAGTCCTGTGCCACGTGCTCTAGGTGACCCTGTGTGTGCAGGGGGGTTGGACTAGATGATCTCTAGAGGTCCCTTCCAACCCTAAGCATTCTATGATTCTATGATTCTATGATCTGTACTATCTGTACTTTCTGTACGATCAACAAGAAGCATCCTTGCTGGCTTTCTCTACAGAAATAAGAAGTGCATTTCAAAAAGATTGAACTAGTGTATTGAAGCAGTTGGTGCTGAGGACCTGGTGTTCATTCTATACATGTTTTGGAGTAGAGGATTTTGGACTAGCTCTTGTCTGGTCCCAAAGATGGAATGCCCATTAGCAGTTGAAGCACATCTTCTAGCTGAATATTATTCCAGAGAAAGCCAGCTGACATGCTCCAAGGCCACTCAGTAATATGAATCAAAGGTCACAGAAGAAAGTTGATCAGGAGATTTCCTTCAAAAGTGTGATCTGGATCAGAATAAAATCACTGTTATAAATGCACTCTGTGAAAGGCTGGTCCAAAGTCCATGGAAGTAAATTCAAAGAAAAGACTTTAAGAAGATTTCTCTAATTTAATTTTAGGTGTCAATAATTGATTTCTTTATAATTAATAAGAAATAATCTCCTGCAGAATGTTCCAGTTTAAATACCATGGATAAATCCTGTATTTTTTTTCCTTTTTCTCCAAATTCAGATTAAATATTAATATAAGAAAACTCAACACCAATCGCATGAACTTAGGTGTCCTTCATAATCTTTCTCCCTGTTCTTATGATCGATTAAAGAAATACTGGTACTCATACCAACTTTTGTTTCCCTGATAAAACACAATGTTTTCCATTTCAAAATATTCTTAAGCTCAAAGAGAGTGTATATAGACTTATTTTCACTCTCAGAAATGCCCTGAAGTCTGCGAAGTTACAAGCAATAAGCTAAGATCAGCTTTGATCCTGACTTTTGGCCTGGTGAAAATACACAGTCGTTTGAGATATCCGACCCATGATCTGTCTCTAAACTATATAATTAACATGAAAACAAAAAATAATTAGATCTATTTGATCAGGCTCTTGAGACAATGAGTCTGTATATGCATTGAAATCCTGAAAGATTCTTTACTGATGATACTTACTAAAAGGGACTTGACTTTATTATGTCCACAAAATATTAATTTAAATAAAAATCTAGAAAAATCTTGATGAAGTTAAGATATGATTAGCAGTAATTTTAAAAAGTAAAGCTTCAAACAGTTATCAATTGAGAATCAACTGAGAATCTTCAAGTCAAATAGACCAATTAAATCTCTGAATTTATTAAATTATTTCATGAATGACAAAAGGAATTATAAAATACATTTATTACAAATATATTATAGGAACATGGATATCTGATCATAAAGGCAATTTTAAATAACAGCTGAAAATCAGTCAACTCTGTCTTTTATAGAATTAAGTGGTTTAAACAACACTGAAGTTATTATCTGACTATCTTCACTTATAGAACTATCTTCTTTACTGGGGCTCTCTGCACTCCCCTCCTCCCCCTTGTCCTTCCCCACCCCCCCCAAAAAAAAAAAAAGAAAAAGAAAAAAACTTCTCAATGGAAAGGCTAATCTGGAATACAACTTTGGTGCAATTCAGAAGTTCATGTTTAGAATACAAATTCAAGAACATCCACTCCAAGTATCTGAGAAAAATATAACCTGCATTTTTCAGAAAAAGAAAAAAAAATCTTCACTCTTTTTTAAAGGTTTCCATTATTTCGTAAGCTCAATAAAGTCTCAATAGAGACGAGAGTCTCTATTAAACTGATTACCCACATGCCTACGGACATTTGGGAAACAGAAAACAGGCATCCATCCAAATTTTCGAAACAACTTGTTTTGCTAGATTAGCTCATATCAAAATAAGTTGATATGGTCGTACAGAGACTCATTTGAAAGAAATTATGGTCCTACCACCCACCTCCTGTTGCATGATTGCCTGCTGGTGAGAGGGTTTGATGAGGAAATGGAGACTGGTTCATAATCTCCTTCAATTTGAAGGGAGTTGAACTTCTGGTTACTACCACCCAAGTCAGTGCCTATTAATGTGCTGTAAAATACAGTATCGTTCAAAATAGAAACTCCATGGCTACAGGAGGAAGAAGCCCAAAAGAAAATCTGAATCTAGATTGAAAAATGCAGGGTAAAGCATCAGTTGACTCATGGCATAGCAGATCCAGGAATTTTAAATTTCTGTTTGCACCACGGTCTAGATCTAATGGAGGGCTAAGAAATAGTTGTCTAAGGAAATCCTTGCATTGGCAGTTAGGTTGTCAGGGTACATGCTGTAGGTTTAGATCAGTCATGATGAAGTATTCCTGGAACCACAGAACCTAGGACCAACCAAGTTTTTCTATGCCTTAAAACATAGATTGGGGATGTTCAGGATCTCTCTTTTTTTTTTTTTTTTTTCTCTGGGCCTCCCCCCTGCAGATAAGGTTGGCCCTGACAAATGCTAGTGAGTTTCAGCCATAGCACACACAGCTATCCTCTTGCCTGGTTCAAGAAATGCCAGAATTCAGCACAGTGGCTGGTGCAAACAGTAGGCTGGCCAGCTAATTCTCTTCTATCCCCACGCTATTAACTCTCTCTTTAATGAAGGATGCCCAATTCGCTATACAAAGCCCTTGTAACTCTTTTCAGGTTTAGAGATTGGAGCTGCTAGTGTTGCTTCTGCTTTCTGGCTTTTCATAGAGTAAATCTTTATCATCAATAATAATGAAGAAGATAACCCTTTAATATTTTATTTTCTTCTGATGTAAAATGAGAAACAAGGAGGACATGCTTTTGGACTGAATGCAATATGGAAAAGTGAAGCCATTTGTACAGTTTCTACTCTCTCAAGTATCCTGAATTAAACACAGAAAGAAATATAGATAAATCCTGAGCACTTCTGGTAATATGTACAATTCTGGTTTACAAACTAGTTCCGTAATGTAAAACACTAACTGTGCTCAGGAGACACAGCTGGGCTCAAAATTAGTTATAAATATGACATTGTCAATTAATTTTTCTCAGCATTTCTTATTTCTCTGCACAATTAGCTGTAATTTGGACAACCTATGCAAAAGCAATGCATATTTAACGACATGAGCTTTACCAATCATTGGTCTAATAAGTGATAGTTCTTTCTTTTTCTGCTCTATTTCTTTCATTGACCTGAGTCTCATTCATATACATGGCTAACAGTTTATTAGAAATGGTTCTAAATTTTAAATTACTTTGCCTAAAGTCAAAAGACAGAGCACGTATTTTATTTTAAGCCGACAACAGCAAATACTTTAGATATTTCCATAAAAAAAGAAAATAGGTAAAATCGATCAACCAAATAAATAAAACGATCGCAAGAATATTCTAATTATTTCACTGATTAAAATAGCTTGCATTTTTTTAAATAGAAAATTATTTCTGATAATAAATCTCTGCATCTTTTATCTTGATAGGATCTATATTGTGTTTACATTGTCTATATGATGCTATATTTTCCCTATTAAAAGTTGCAATGAAACAGAAAAGTCAGAATATGCAACCTTCATTCAGATATAGACTTGAGAATGCCAAATAATGACTGAATTCATTTAAGTGATAAATGTAGCCATTCTGCTGAAAAATATTTTTTATTTTAATTTTTCCTTTAATCGTCAGAAACCTTTACAATATGTTGAGTCCTTTAATAAAAAATAATCATAATACAATAATTATGTGAATCATGCTCTGACTTAAAGAAAGCTAACAACTGTTCATAATTCAACAGTGGAAAGAATATATAATCAAAGGAAATGTTTTAATATTTCTCTCCACTCTTCATTTGCTGCAGTCTAGCTTCTGCATACTGATCACATTTGCCATCTTTACAGATCCCTCTCCCCAAGCGCCTCATGGCGGAAAAGTTCCTTCCCATTTTCATATACGATAAGGCTGCTCACGTCAGCAAATATCTCACCCAGGTGTTATTTGTCTGGAAGAGCTATCCCACACTATTTTTTTTCTGATGCCACATAGATACTCATCCGTGCCTCCCTTATCTGTGACTAACTGCTCCCCACTTGAGCACGGCACTGGAAGCAGACTCGCAGGGAACATTTGGTGCCCTGACTCATGGGTGTTGGAATGAGCGACTAGAAAAAAGCTGATACATCCGGAAGAGCCTGAGGCTGAGTTCTCAAATTAAACTTCCATTCCTTTGGACTACTAGAAAGATAAATTGAGCAAAACAAAATCTCTGAAGACTCCAAAAAGATAACTTTTTTTTTTTTTTTTTTGTTCTTTTTTAGGGGAGGAGAGAGAGAGAACTATCTGAGTACTCGAGAGAAGCTGTTGTTAAGAATGCTGGTAGAAAAGGATTGGGATAATGATGTTTAGATTTTTAAATTTTTTTTTTCTATACAGAATATAAAAAAGACCAAGTTCAACAAGCATTCTGACTCACAGTCTTTTTGATCAATCTCTCTGAAAGCACAAGTTTATTCAAAACATGACATGACTGATGAGTAGATAAAAAGTAAGTACAATGAAGATAAAATGTTTTTCAAAAAGGCCTGATATTTTCTCTCTTTTAATGAAATCTTATGTTTAGGGAATACTTCTGGTTATGAAAGAGGAACTCAGTATCATGCCCCCAGTCTTGAGAAAACAGGACTTCGTCGGATAACATAAACAGAGTACCTCCAAGTAAGGGCTCCATGCACACAAAGGTTCACAAGGTGCTTTTGAGATGTAGGGTTTTACAACATATTGTAGTGGAGGACCCTTCTGAAGGAAAGATTTTAGGATTTTAGTAGATAGATTAGTTATACCTCTGTTTGTTCTTTTCTCTACCGCAATCTTACATGTCTTTCTTTGGTAAAACATGGGATGTGAAATTTTCTTCTCTTACCCTCTTTATCTAATTTTATAGCCAAATAATTTTCTTCATGTTTTTCACAGTTTTATTCTCAAATATTCTGATTTCTCCATAACTTTTACCGTAGCATAACACCACTGATTTTAACTATGGTAGGTGAGAAATGTACACATGTACAATATCGAAGAAACTAACTCCTTTTCATAGAAGTTCCTTTCCCCTGCACCATATTCTTTGAAGTCTCCAGCTAAGCTTTTGCATTATCCAGTTAAATTAGCCAGGGATATTAATTACAATTGATTTGAAGCACTAGTGATCAAAATCCTTTGGAGCTTCTACCCCCTTATCAGGACAATCTATGGTAACATTCTTTTGAGAAGGAAAAAAAAATCTGTTTTCTTCGGTGAACTATACTCAGAAGACAAAGCTCAAAGTGAAGCCAGAATGTATCTTATTTAAAATTATCTTTCAAATTTCAGCCACTAACTTTGGCTCCTAGACATAGGGCTGTTCACATCTTTCACTAACCAAAAAACTGTCTGATTCACATTTGAAATTTATTCCATCTTCAGACTGAAGTAAAAATATGAGTTTTTGAAGACTCTATTTGGCCAGTTTCCTGGGAAGCAGATTTGTAGCATTAACTAATCCATTTTTCAGCAGCATGAATTATCATTGCCCTGATTATTATGTGATCATTTACACTAATTCAAAGTCAGTTCAAAAAGCATACACAAACTAATTTGGTAACATTCTGTATCCAAATATAAACTGATGCAAATTATTATCTATGGTTCACCTGCAGAGAGAACCAGATTTCTGGATATATTTCTCTTTCTAAAAAAAAAATCCTTTTTTTTTAGACAAAATCTGCTTAAGATGAATGACTATGCTACAGTAGCCAACAAGAACTGTCTCACATATTTTATGTAAAAAATGGCCTCTCTGTGGCCCAGTTTTGCTCCCAAAGATATAAAAACTAATATAATATTGATTTCAATAGAGAAAAAAAAACAGTTCTAAATTAAACTGTGCCTTTTAATGTATTTTTAATTTAATGTTGTTTAACTTAATGTTCATCCAATGAAATATAAAAGCAATATTCTAGACAATGGAAACAGTTGATAAAAGACATGAAATATTACACTCCCTACACTATATGATACAAGTAGATTTTTTATACATACCAAAGTTCAATATTTTATCTTTGTACAAGCATTTTTTTGTGGTTCTTATTATGGAGCCCCAAAGAGATGAAAGCCTGGATGCTTGCAGTCAGCAATATCTGTTGTATTATTTCAACAGCACCCAAAGAAACCCTTGCTATGAAATCTTCCTAGTAACATTCTGTGAGCATAGGCACTCCAGCTGATCCCAATTGCCATGTTGTACATGGAAAAGAAAATCATATTCTAGAGAATAAGTGCCTATGCTATGCATAACTTTCATCTGAAAGCCTACCCTCGGCCACAAAAGCTGCTCTGGTGCAATTGCGAGGGGATCAGTTTATTGTGTGTCCTTTGACTAACTCCATCAAGCATGCTGAAAGTTGAATGAGCTGAAGCATTTGAGTGCCAAACCTTTAATTATCGGTATGACTTAAAAAAAGCCAATGCTATTTTGAGTGCTGCTACAACAGTAGGTCACCTGTGAATAGCTATTTGGAATGCTACAGAGACAAAAGCCTCTTTGGCTTATATGAACAAAATTTCCACCCTCTAGCAATAACCTACACTGCACAGGTATCAAACTCGCTTGTCCTTCACCTCTCACTAAAGCGGTATCTATTACACTATCTCTTTTTTCAAGCATTTTCTCAAGCATATAGATTTATTAGTAGATTGACATATTAACTGATAGCACTATTGGGTAGAAGTCACTGTTATTAACTGCACTGATTTGCTTGGCCTAAATCTGATAAATGGTATGGAGGTTCTGAGACTGACATCGTTTCTACAAGTGGGGCACCCTATTGCCACTATTGATTAGATAAGTGAATGTATTTAAAACTGTAAATCAAGATGATACTGCCAGACATGAGTATTTTAGTGACATCTGATGGGCAGATACATGTTCAAAGTTCTAGCTCAGTGACACATTTAAATTGTGGATTCTGCCTTGCAAAGACATATGCACTGTCTTAACTTGTCTTTCCAGGAACTACTGGCTCCGCACAAAATGAGACACATGTCACAGCTTCAGCAGAGCTCTCCAGCTGAACATTTATCAGATTGGTGCATTTTACTCTAGTATGGTTTCATCTTTCCTTCAGCTTCCCTCCATTTCCGTGGCTTCTCCAGCATATACAATCAGATACATTCTCAGCTAGCTCACTGGTTTTCTTTCCTTAGTTTTAGTATAACACATAGGCATTTGAGCACTTTTGATTCTCCTTTTGCTAGGCATACTTCCTCCTGAAACTTCTCCCCTTCTCTTCCTCTCCATATCTGACAATTTTTTTAATTTAACCCTGTCACTCTGCTCTGAAAGCTCTCCTTGTCCTTAAGTTACTCTTCTTCCTACTAATATATATTTTTTCCTACTACTATTTTTTTAAATTAAGTTGGGGGACAGGTAGAAGGGGCTGAGAGGAGGAAAACAGTTGGGTTTTAACACCAATCACTAAGATCTACCTTAGTTTTCCATACTTCCGGCTATACTGTATCTCCCATGGAAAAGACAGAAAAATTTCACTGCCTATGCAATGTTGCATCCCGCTAGTCTCACTTGTTTCCCTGCAATGGGATCAGGGCAGTTTAATGCCTCTTCACTGTCCTTCTTTGGAGAGAGAAGATATCATCCTGACAGGAGGCATGTACATACACTCAGGACATTCACTGATTCAATGGAATACATTCAGTTGTATGTACACATATTCCCTACGGTATCACAACACATTTAAGTCTTTTTGGAGATACTGATTAACCCATGAAAAATTTTATTCTTTCTATAGATAAGCTGCACTGATATAGTCAATCTTCTTACGGCCTTGTACTTCATGGAAACCAGAATCTAAATTCCTTAGCAAGGCGTATGGGCTTATGTAGCATCCATACAGCTTCTGTGCTAAAACTTCTGTTTCTGTCATAGCTGCTAATTAATCCTGAAACAGGGTTTGTCTGAAATTGAATTGTAAAATCTGGCAGTCCTTTTGGCTTTTTATGCTTCAGTCATGTATTATTTGGATTTAAAGATCTTTAAAATAGAACAGACTTTCTAGAGTGTATTGATTTATTTTTTCTTTTTTGTGACTGATACACTGGGTTGGTATATTCTTCCCTATTCTATTCTGTTCTCAAAATAGATACGTCTTCTGCTCTTTTGCACAAGTGAACTCAAAGCTAGGAATTGCACCTCAGAATACAACTAAAACATGCACTTCTTAAGTGTCTATATCCCTCCATTTGTCTAATGGTGTAACATCATTGACAGCAAATGATCCCATGATTCAAGACTTCATTTTCCTATCACATTTAGTTAACAGCAGCTGTCTGCCCACTTCTAAAACTATAGATAAGGCAACTGAAGTTGGGGTGCTATCTTTCATCTGTGAGAACACATTTGGGGTTTTTTTTTAGAATCCTTTTTTCCAGAAGAGCAGACTGATTCTGTTACAAATGATCATTGCTAAATTATCTGAACAAGCAATGTTAAGTTTCAGAGTTAATGGCTTGCTGAGAAAGAAGCCGTATACATTCTTGTAATGCAAATTTATCACTTCATGCTCTATTCACAGACTTCAAATGACAACATTTATTTACATTATGTTTATTTGTCCAGACTTCAGCTTATCAACAAAAATGGACTGCAGTTGTCTCCCTAAAAAACAAACAAGCAAAATAAATAAAAAACCCACAATGACAAAAAAGAACTTATTTATTTATTTCAAAGAAAAAATATTTGGAACATAATAGTTCTGAACAGTCTGTATTCTTATGTATTTTCCCAGAATCAGAAAGAAAAAGTCTCTTCTCTAGAATTAGGAAAAAAAAAAAAAAGCTACATCTCTTACATCTCTTGCATCTCTGAACACAAGAGAAGGGATCACATTTCCACCGAGAGCTCAGTTTATAAATAAAAGAGTAACATGTAAACCTTAAGATATAGTACTGCAATGCTGCATGCTGCTAATAGTGATATATTATTTTAACCCCTATTTAGTATCAATCCAAAAGTCTCAAAAAGCAATCTACTGTATTTCAGCTACTTTTGTATTTATGTTGCTTCTTTCCATTTTTAAAAGCAATATAACCACAACATTGTGTTGTTCTGAATGTTTCATTAGCTCTGTGAAGATAGAGGCTCACCTAGTTTCCTTTAAAATGTGCTTGATCTGGACAAGATTACTATAGATAGTACAAAACTCATACAGACTTCTTTTAAATTACCTCTGGGAGATGTGAAGTCTGCCTTCCATTTCTTTCTCCCTGATAACAGATAAAGACTCCCTCATATTTCTCCCAGGTTTCTTTTTTTCACCATACCTACCTAGGACAAAGACATACCCAGAAGAAGAGCAAGGCCACTGAGACAAAACATACACAAACAACAGCAAAGCCATTGAGACAAACGTGTCACACATTTGACATGTGTCAATGTGTTCATAAACCTCTTCCTAGGTTCTTTAGCCATTTCTCAAGCATCGTAAGACCTGTAAGTCTTACCCATATAGTAAGCCTATACCGCATACTCCCTCTATTCCTCTCACTGTTTGCCAATTTGTTTCTATTTTTTTTCACCCAGAGCAATGGTGTAGTGGCAAGGACTACTTTTAAAGTTGTCCTTACTGTAATTCCTTATTATGCCAAAATTATGCCTAATGATGCCTTATTATTTCCCCTGACATACGCTGAAGTTCAATATCCATTTGATGGACTAAGAACAGGGATGACGCAAACCTCAGCCTGGGACATCTTGTCTTTCAGGCAAAAGTCAAATTGCCCAACGAGAAGCCAGCAAGCTGGAGATAGGTAAAAACAACGGATCTTTACTAAAAGGACACAAAAAGTAGATAAACCTGTCAAATAAACACAGGATACACTTGTTCTAGTAAGTTTTATTTATAAATGTCCCAGCTGTGATGTTTAAAAATGGAAATCTCTTGTCATTTCCATATAACTTAGAAGAAATTATCCTGCCTCACAAATAGAGAAATCTGTACAGTTTTTAGCCTGCTCTCCATGCTACCTACTTTTCTGGTGCTAACTAGGTATGTATATTACGTTTAGTATTCTTTCTTCTTAGCAATCAAGGTACACACAAAAAGAAATCTAATATGCACATGTTTCATCAAAGATTCCCTTGAAAAGATTTACATTTTAATGTGGTATAAACCACATTAAATTGTACCTAACCCTTTGTGTTTTATTTTTCTTTCTGAAAGTGTCACATCTTGAAGTTGACTTATTAAGAGAGCATTTTGAGAAAATTTTCATGTTAGAAAGAGGCAAATATTCAGCCTCACTCTTGTTGGGGAACACAAGAAAATACAAACCTTGCTAAAGCAAAGACCACCAGGTCGATCCAGTTTTCCTAACTTTTTACAATCTTGCAATGTTTACAAACCTTTTGTTTTATTGTTTGTTTGTTTTTGAGGCATCTTTCTTTTGGATGGGAAGAATTAACTAGACTGCTGGTCTCTGTTCCTTCCCTGTTTTGAGCTTCAGCTAGAATAGCTAGACGAGGCCAGATGATATATCGATGGGTGCATCATTTTCCAGGTATGGATAGTGAAAAAGAAAAAAAAAATCAAGTCCTGGACAAAGTAAAGCCACAGAATAAAGTGTGTAAAGCATATCTTCATGATTACCAGGATTATATTTTAAGGATAGCCTACTTCTTATAGTTGCCTTGATGAGAATAAGGAGGAAGTCACGAGACAATCACTTTTACTGCTTTGGTACTTTTTCTTATTTCTACAGTCACATACATGCATTTGGATTTCCCCATTCCAGTGTTTCCACATTCAATCTTTACCATTCAAACCTTCTATGAGGTTCTATGCCTGTAGATGTTTATAAGGCCTTTGCTTTTTTTCTCTTGTGCCTTGTGTTTTTCCATGAGCAGGCATGGACAAAAATTGAGCCAAACTGTCTATCATTCAAATAAAAGGGGAGGGAAACAAAAAGCCTCTCTTAATATATCTTTCTGCATCTCTATATCTTTGCTTAATGATACTGATAATGTTGGTAGAATAAGTAATACTAAACAACTCTCTCACCCTCTTCAAAGACAAATGTCAGAAAACCAGCTCATGCACACTTACTGCTTAGTAGCTCGCACCCTGCAAATCTCTACTTGACATAGCAATAATGAAGGCAAAGCCTGAAGTTTGAAATCACACTAGGCTTCAGTCTCTCACTGATAGCAAATATTTGAAGATTTTTATCCCCAAAATTATACTCAAGTACAGAATGCTGATAAAGATAAACTTGTTTTTAAGTATGAATTACAAGCAAATCCCTGTCTGGTAGAGAGAACAAAGAATATTATGTGGAACCACTCTATCTGTTAATGAGGAAAAACATATGCATTTTGAGTGATCCAGTTCATTAGATCCTCTAATCCTTATTTTTGCCTGGAAAATAACTTGAAGCTACATCACTTTGCACTTAGGAAATGTAGTATTCTTTTACAGCTTCTTGCTGTAAATAGTCCTTTGGACATCTGATCCTGCAGTACAGTGAAAAACCTCAAAAGACCCAGCATTCATAAGCCTCTACTGTGCAGAAGGCTCTGATGCAAAGACATCCTGCAGAAGTACTTCACCTCTCAATAAGTACCATATAGCTTGGCTCACAGCACATAAGATCAGGAGAGAAGGCAATGGAAGATAAGCAACACGATGGATTCATAGCCCCGCTTTCCTCAGAGAGAAGCACTTGATCTGCAGTTACTGTGGCTAACCTGGTGTTCATGTAACCATAGAGAAATTAATCTCATTTAATTCTAGCTATCTAGTGTAACCTGTCATCTCTTAAATATCTGTAACCCTAGGCTCCCCATACAGATTCATTTGCCCTGCCATAGATGTCCATGTTACAGGAAGATGAATCACTCTTTTGGAAAGGTATTTTCCCCTTATTTGATACACTGAGTGTAACTAAGAATTTGAAGCCTAACTTTTAGACACTGAGGTTAGGGTTGATGAATCTCTCTCTAATTAATGAAGAGTGCAGAAACTCCAGAGGGAAATTCAACCCATCTATTTGAAATGCCTATTTAGAGAACAGAGGAACCCTATTAACCATGTAGGAAGTCAAGTTAACTTGCTTAACTGGACACTTAGGTTTTGGACAGTAAAAGTTGGCTAAGATGAATTAGTGCTCTGCAGCCCTAAAGGGCATTTTTTCAAAAAGAAAAGAAAAGAAAAGAAAAGAAAAGAAAAGAAAAGAAAAGAAAAGAAAAGAAAAGAAAAGAAAAGAAAAGAAAAGAAAAGAAAAGAAAAGAAAAGAAAAGAAAAGAAAAGAAAAGAAAAGAAAAGAAAAGAAAAGAAAAGAAAAGAAAAAAAAAGAAAAGAAAAGGAGAAGAGAAGAGAAGAAAGAAGAGAAGAGAAGAGAAGAGAAGAGAAGAGAAGAGAAGAGAAGAGAAGAGAAGAGAAGAGAAGAGAAGAGAAGAGAAGAGAAGAGAAGAGAAGAGAAGAGAAGAGAAGAGAAGAGAAGAGAAGAGAAGAGAAGAGAAGAGAAGAGAAGAGAAGAGAAGAGAAGAGAAGAGAAGAGAAGAGGAGAAAAGAGAAGAGAAGAGAAGAGAAGAGAAGAGAAGAGAAGAGAAGAGAAGAGAAGAGAAGAGAAGAGAAGAGAAGAGAAGAGAAGAGAAGAGAAGAGAAAAGAGAGAAAGGAAAGAGAACATTCTCAAAGACTGATTATTCAGACAATACAGAAATCAAGATTTAAATGTGTCAGCAAGACAAATATGTCAGGCAGGTCTAGTGATGATCTTTTTCTTTTGTGCAGGATAAAAGCACCTCCAGCACGACTATCACATCTAACATACTGGCTCATCTTCAGCTTCTGCATCGATACTCACTCGATTGGATTATAACTGTGAAGGTCAGCTTGAAAAAAAATCCACTTTTTAAAACACAAAAATTGTAATACGGAAAAGAGTACCTTGCAAATTTCTTACCAACGGTCCAATACTTCAACCCTCTTTCACATTAGCAGATTTAATTACTCTAAGAGTGATCAGGATCTCAGGTTGAAGTGCCTAACATTGAAGGAATGCATTATTTGCTTGTAAATTCTGTCCATAAGTGGAAATGAAACATGATTTAAGTGGCAACACTTGTATTCTCATGTGTTGTAGCACATGGGGCTTTCAAAATGGCACTGCCTTGATGCTCTTTTATGTCAACAGCATAGGTCTTGTGATGTTTCTGTTAACTGAATAATGTGTGGTTACTATCCAGAGCCATAAAACTACAAATTAGAGACAGGGAATGTTATCCTTCTGCAGGTAAAAGTTTTCAATATGATTGAAATTGCTACTCCCAGTGTGTGACTGGTTCTTCAAAAATAAAGATACTGCTTCTTGAAAGCACACTATTTCTCCAAAAAATGGTATGAGAAATAATTTTGTGAAGGTTAGTAAAAACATACAAACTTAACAGACCCTTATTGACTTTCATAGAGACTAAAATAAACAGGCTTGACCCTTTAAATGTGATACATTCTGGGAGGCCATATTTGATCCCAAGATTACTAAGAAGAGAGACAGGCTGGACTAAACTACCTATGACTTTATTTTTTATTTATCTGATAAAACTATTAAGATTTTTATTTAAGATTTTCTTGGAAGCTCCATTTCATGAACAAAATATTATAGATCTTACAGACAAGAAGGATGACATTGTAGCAGACGTAAGTTTACAATACTAGCCTGTCATATTTTCAGTATAGAAAGATTTGAGAGCTTCATAAAGCTGTCACTCTAATTTGCATTGAATTTTGACTCTTCTTGCAGATGCTCTATCCAGATGCAGTTTTAATGCCCTGCAGCATAAAGTAATTTATCCATTTCAAAAGTTAAAAGATGCGTGAAAACATACTTCTGTTCTTAAAAAATACATATAAAAAAGGGAAAAACAGGTGGCTATTCTTCCAAAACAGCCATTCCCTAGGGAGATCTAACTAATTTTCCCTCTGCACACAGGGAGTTTATCTTACCTGTTTTACTTTTTGTACTTTTTGCTAATAGTGTTGATTTAAGGGGAAATAACTTAGAAAAACAGGTGCTATGTTTAAAAAAAAAAAAAAAAGGACAATTATTCTGATTAACACAGTGAGATAACTCTGTCTTTTTTAATTTAGATAACTCAGAAACTCTGAGTGACCGAACACTGCAAAAAAAACTCTGCAGGCTCTGGGAGAGAAGGGGAAACCAAGAGCACCTGGGATGGCAAAGTGACTTGAGGCAGTTATGACCCAGTGCTCTAAACTACAACTATCTTGCATTGTTTCACCTGGATTCAGCTGAAAATGCAGACTCTGTGAGATTGGTCATAGTCACTATTTCACTACATATTTCACTATTGGTCATAGTGAAAATATGGATTTCCGTTATTTTATTCTTGCCAATGCTCTCCAGGGACTGTTTCACTTACTAGTGTCTGCTGGCACATGGGAACATCCTCTACATGGCAGTGTCTTACAGCTGGGCTGTGCAGAGGGAAACATAACATTTGTTATGATGGGAATCAACAGCGGATTATTTAAGATAGCCTATTGTTTTTGTGAAGAATGCTCACAAAGACTGCTCTAAATATGTGTCCTGTGATTTGTGGGTCTCCAGAGGATTTCACCTGTAGCACTACTGCCACAGTGTGTCACGTGCAATCAAGCCATTAGCACTGCCCTTTTTTTGAATTCACAGGTATGGAAAGTGTAATAACTTGACCTATGTGCTTTCTCGGTCTTTGAATGGTGGGCATCTGCAAGTGAATAGCAATCTAGGGATGCAATCACTCCCTTCGTGATGATAGCGAGTAGGTAAAAACAGCCTTTGTGGATGTCTTTTTCAAGAGAGATTTCTCTTGATAAAATATTATACCAAAGCATCTGTCATGTCTTTCTGACTATGATATCCTTTTGGAAGTTCTTTGCTATGAAAAGTTGGGGATTCTGGTCAATCCAGCATAACTACATATATATTTTTTTCTCATTAAGAAAAGGAAAATAAAAATACAGAATTTGTGAGAAGAAAAAAAAAAAGGTCACTGAGTGAGAAATCTCCTGACTTTGAAAAACTATGGGTGATGAAGGGTTTCCCCAGTTACCTATTGTCACTATTCTCTACAGTGGGTGCAAGAACCCCTTTTAATATCTTGCTTAACCAGGAAGTCAAATCAAACTTTTCATTCTGTCTCTGCAGCTGCCAGTCTGTCAGCTTTGGCTGAGCTAAACAGAAAGCGGATATACTTTATCACCAAACCCATAGTATGTTTGTACTCCTGATCACATCTGGACAGAACACAAAACCACAATTTTAGAAAATGATGTCAACTTGTAGTGAGTTGTTTGCATGTACAAAATTGCTAATAGTGACAACTAAGATCCAGCTTAGCAGCTCGGGTTTATGTTAATGGTATTGGCATGCCATACTGTCTCTCTTCCCTCTATGGAGTTCATATCACACCAGACAGTAAACAGCATGTTCCTTTATTTCTAGCAAGATTTTTTTTCTGTAGGTTGTCTTCATCACTTAATTGTGTTGTATGTAAAATTACGTGAAAACAAAACCAAAAAAAAAAAAAATCTGAATCCTAGTATAGACTACTGTATTGATTCACATATAAGAAGCTCTTATGTAAATATCTACAATTATAAATGGAACCTTCAAGAGTACTGGACAAATATTTCACATTATGGGTGGCTTTACTCATCTATATTAATGAAAGACTGTATTATTTTCTATTAGCTATATTGCCCTGTGCTCATATACATTTTAAATCATTTCTTTCTGTATTATTTATTCCCGATGATAGAAATTATTTGTATTTTCCAGGTCATTCTTCTTAATTTGCTTAGACTCTGCTTCCTGAGAATATCCTCCTAAGTGCTTCCTTCTTTGATGTTTCCGTGAGCAGAATAGAAAAGGGATAATATTTCCATCACTGTAAAACATCTCTGGAGGGAGCTGGAATGTACCCTGTAGCTACTGAGAATATTTTGATGTTTGTAACATACATATGTGTATCCTGGAAGATCCAGAAGAAGCTATTACTGAAGCAAAATTTCCTCTGGGTCTTTTGCTTAATTCATGTAACTTTGGTAAAGTCTCAAACTTTGTAACCTCCAATGGTCTAAAACAATCTCTGGAGTGCATACCTTGAGATAGGTATGCCCAGATGAGAATTAGCTCTAGCTAGCTGTTCTACTATTGCTTTGTTCGAAGCCTAAAATCATTAATTGGATAGCCAGGACACTTTAAGTAGCTACCTCACACTTCCTGAAGTAAAAGAATGCCTTTATGTGCTCTGGAGTTGAGGGGTGTTTGGCAGCAGAAGAGAGGTTTGTTTAAGGAGGAAGCACTCGCTGAGAAGTAGGTAATCAAAAGTAATTCAAAGGATGTGACTGAAGATTTTCCACCATGGTATTTTGAGAATTCACTAATAGTAGTAGTGAAAATAGTTCCTGGCAAAATCAAACTGGCAAAATCAAAAAAAAAAAAAAGTTTAAATTTTCACAGAGTAACATAAAGCTAAATATTCTGACTTAGTGGTAATCATTTGATGATATTTTTATAGTTTCACTAAATTCAAGTGACTGAAGATCTTCACGTTGTGGAGTGTCTTGAACACACACCTGTAAATTTCCTATACCATAAGTGACTTCTCTAGCTCCTGAGCAATGAGTGGTGAGGACAGACAGTGAGGACTACTGCATCCAGTTCCATAGCAGATTCACTGCACAGGTGCGGACTGATCAGTAGATAGTCTCTGATCCTAGTGAGAAAACACGCACACATACATACACCAAAAGCATCAGAAAGCTCTCAGACTCACCACCTGTCTCCAACAGCTGGCAAGATAATCAGCTAAGCGGCATCTCTGGACGGATCTTACTTCAGGTTGATGCTTCTGAGTTCTGTTTTTGAGAATTCCATACCCAAAAGAAATGTACTTCTTTCTGCACTAGCTAGCCTTAGACATACCCCTGCTTAGTGTGCTAGCTTTGAATCACCTTTCTGAGGCTTCTCAGATACATACTGGATAGTGAGATCAAGCATGTAAATCTGGGGGAGAGAAGGGGCTGTGATGGATGGGCTCCTTCCCCAGATCAACCTGACTTCTCACTCGTAGCCCTGTTCAGGTGTTAACTACCACATTATCTGATCCTGGTAGTTGCCTCCCTGATTTCTTCCACCACCCAGACATTAACCATCAATAACAGTCCTGATGGCCCTATTTTGATGGGGAGATAAGGCTAACTGTGAGTACACCAGCCAACAGTCATTTCGGAATTGAAAGAATGACTATCAGTCAATCATCTTATCCCATAGATATGGGGACAACCCAAAAGCCCATTGAGCTCTCCTTGCATCGCAGCAGGCTGCATGCTGGGATCTCCCCTTGAGCAGGGACGCCTCTCAAGGATACTCCTCAGGGTTAAGAGTCCTACAGACTCGTGGTAAGTGACTATAGTGCGCTCTCTTTCTGAACTTGTAAACTGTACTTTGTAACTGTGCACAAATCCCTTAGACATAAACTGTTGACCAGATGTGGGACTAGAACTGGATCCAGCTGCACCCAGACTCTTCTTAGAAAGAGTTTGGAAAGCAAGGGGGTCCAATCTGAACCTTGTGATCCAATGTGAAGGTGTCCTTGGTAATTCTGTGTGTATCTTGAACCTCCATGCAGTAAGTAATAAGTGACCTTGCCATAGAATCTTGTGAAACCATTATCATTGTCAATAAAACGTATTCCTATTTCTTTCCCATGAGTGAAGTTCATTGTGTCACTCACCCCCACCACCCGTTGTTCTGTGACAGGGGCAGATATTGCAGTCTGCTCTTGAAAGCTGCTCTTTGAAGCCAAATTCCATAAAATAATGCACTTGTCTTTTATTGCATCTCGCCACTAAGTTGCAGTTCATCTAAACGAAGATAAACTAAGTATGATCTACCTTGGTCAGTGTAAAGAAAACAAACAATAAAAACATTTTTCAGCTTTCAACTCTCTCAGATCTGTTTGAACAAGAAATATGGTTACTTCTGGAACTGTAATATGTAAGCTAGATGTGGAATTGTTGGTTTACCTGGCAAAGGAATTTTGTGGTCTTCAAGAGCATAAATGGTGACAGACTCATGCTAACAGGAAAGGAGAATGGCTACAAATATATCATGAGTAAATAGATGTAAAAAAATATGATTCTTGCAAGAGATACCATGTTTACACTAACAAGAAGTTAAAGTAGAAACTAGAAAAGGTAGGATTATAGCAAAGAAAGCACATTGTTTTTTAGATTTTTTTAAAATCTCAAAAGATGTTGGGGAGGTACTAACCTTTTCAAGCAATAAAGATGAAGTAGGCTCAAAGATTCAGATATTATAAGAAGAACTACTGAAACAAACCAATCAATAAAAGATCAGTGCCAAAGATGGAGTGATGTTTATATAAGTGTCCCAAAGCAATTTAAGATTTAGAAAACCCCTAATTATGCAGTCTCGCTTTAAAGTCATTTGTGTACTGAATCATACAACAGAACAGTTCTCTTATCAAAGTACTAGGGGAAATCTCAGAAAGAACTCTTTACAGCTGCCGCCAGACGTATTGCCGTGCTATTAAATATATGAGGTGTCAATTTAAAATAAAATTATTAAATATTTTGATTAAAATAAGAAGAAAGACAGAAATTACCCCTTGAGTTTCTCATGAAATTATTAAATGTTAATAAGCATGATAATAAGTAGTAAATAATCAGACCTGGCTTGTACAACTGCTCTGGACTTTGGAAAAGCCTATGAGAATGTACCCGACAAGAGGGTGTTAAAGAAACTATGTAATCATAGAGGAAGAAGTAAAGGATTGCCACTGATTAGAGCTAACTACAAAAAGTAGAATACAAAGACTGAAACAAGAGGTCCTTGCTCAGTAGCTAAAGCTCAACAGCAGGATGCCCCAGGTTCTTTGCTGGGAATGAGAGTGTCTAATCTATCTATTAATCATGGGGAAGCGGGGACTAACAATAAGATGGAAATGTTACAAGTGACATGACAAGCCTTGGATTAATCAAGGCCATAGCAGGCCAAGGAGCTCTTGGGAAGCTTAAGAGAGTTAAGTGAAAGGGGAAACAATAGCAGATGGAGTCTAGCATTGCCAAGCATAATTGATGCACACTGGAAGCAACCATATGAATTACTTAGTCTAGAATTAAAAACTCTGTATGACCACTGATATGGGGAAGATGAAACAGGAAAAACAACAACAACGAAAAACGATATGCACAAATCAGTGAAAACACTCCTCTGTAAGCAACCATTATCAACAATAAAGACAGCACTGCAAAACAGAGGAAAAGGAAGATACCGGAAGATCACAAAGGCTGAGGCTTGCTTATCTAGGGGAGAAGGATGACGTCTTTAAAGAATGAGACTGAAAGGACATGCAAAGTAGGAAAAGTTAATTAATTACAAAGAATTCAATTAGTCCTTAAAAAAGTCAAATTCAACAAAATTAAAAACACGTTAAAATAGATAGATTATTTTTAATTTAAACCAAACACATGCAGTTCACTATGTCTATTAGGCCAAAAGTAATTCTGTCTTAATGAAGGGTTTTGACATATTTATTTGTGTATCTGTACATAAAAGTTCTTCACAGTGAAGATACTACACCAGTATAGTACAGTATATACACCAGATAGTACACCTGTCTAGTATACCAGAAACAAACCCTTCAGAAATAATAATTGAGAAGTCAAACTACCCTGCAGTTGCTCTCTTGTGTTTCACAGGCACCCATCTTATCATTCTCCCAACTTCTATACACCATAAAATATACTTTCCAGCTCTACTTTTCATTTGGTCTTTTAGAAAACTGTTCTTCTCAGTATAGCATACTACTATATCAAAGATTCAGAGTAAAAGACATTAAAAATTATTTTGGTAGGTAGTTTTGTTTCTTTCTCTCTCCACAAACTAAGGTAGGTGTGTGCAGCAAGGATAAAAGCTATATCCTAAAGGATGTTTTAAATTGTCTTATCTTTATGACCAGCGGGTCCATGAGTTGGAAATGTTGTTCAGCACTACCCTGACTGCATCAGAGCAGAGAGCTTTCTATACCGATTTCCTTGTGACTACTAAAGTAGGTAGAGAGTATCATATAGAAGCTGCTTACAAGAAAATGCCAATATAGAAAACTTGATACATGAAAGCTTGTTCCAAATGATTTTTTTAAAAAAGAATTAAAATAATTACAGTTGAAACTACAATGTCACATATAGCAGCTGCAGAGAAACTCTTGCAGTATAATAGATGCACAGTTTTTCTCAGTTCCGCACAGAATACACAAAATCCTTGTCTGCTATGCAAGAGTGAACTTAATTGCCTTTGTCAGTCACTCTCCATTAACACAGCCCCAGAACTGTACATGAAAGTGGTATATAAACAGCAAATCTCTCCACTGATGTTTAAATTTTTGCTTATCATAAATAATAAGTTATGAATAAGTTATACTAATCAGGATATATGAATATATTTTCTTGAACCCTGAACATGGAAAATCAAGTACCTCTTAATATGATTTAGGAAGAAGCATTCCACATTGGCAAAGGATTTGCTAACTGTCTAGTATAAGTGTTCCTTTTACCTCCCAAACTCTACTTATTCTCCAAGATAGAACATGACACGAAGCAGGTCACTGAGCAGTGTAGTGTGTCAGTTCCTATATCCTGCTTATGGAAAATATACCTCAAAAATCTCTTCAGTTTCCTGATCCTTCAGCACTGGCTCCTTCAGGCTATCCTTCAGGATAAACCACCCTAAGCATAGTTTGAGCTACGTCAAATGCAAGTATTTTACAAATGTATTTTCCATCTGCTCTGAAGAGGACACAAATAATTATTGCATAACTATATACAAGTTAAACATCTGCATTTTTGTCTCTCTGTCATTCTGATGTTTTTTCCAGCTGGCAGAAAAGCCCCATGCCTCTGCTAGTCTGTCTCACTAGCAGTCCCTATTAGCTCAGTAGCATCTGTTGGCGAAGGAAACGCTGATCACCTGCAGCTCTCCCCCTGATGCTTCAATCAATCAAGCACACTGATACCATTTCAGCAAATGATTTGTTTTTCCATTTTGCCAGACAATGAATTCCTTTCCTTGCCTCTTTTTTGGCCACCTTGAGATTTCAAACGGGGGAAAAGGTAAGAAAACTTTCTAGTGGTCACAAAAGGCTAAAATCCATTAAGCTAGTTGATCTTCAGGAATGAGCCTTCTATCAGAAATTGTTTATCATGATGTCTAGAACAATGTTTTCAGCTATTTTTTTTCTTCCCAGAAATGCATTAAATTTATTTATGAACATCTCAAAACATAACATGAATTTTCCCAGTTCAAAGGCAACAATCTAGCTTTCCCAGTAGCTACTGGAGGCTTTTAAATGAAAATGCTTAAGAAATAAAAATAAGCAAGGTATTAATTCCCTATACTAATAACAAAGATTCTATCAATAATGAGATATTCCTAGTGTTATGTTTTCCAAAGGATCACAGAGTGCTTTTCTAAGGTCTCTAAGAAAGAAACTTTATTTTGTAAAGAAAAAAAATCCTCATCCATGCCCATAGGTATAGTATTGTCCTCACTGCTGAAAAACCAAAAGCACATGAAATGTTCACAGGAATAAAAAAAAATGAAACAATTTAAAGGGAAAATCAGGTATTTAGGCTTTTCCTGAGAACTTGTTATCAGTTCTGTGGCTATCTAAAATCCGAATTGAACATTGCCCTATAATCCTTTTTTATTCTAGTAGCAAACAGGAAAATAAATAAGATAGGGAGAGCACTATTTCACAAAGGAGGATCAGATCTATTCTACTCTTGCAAGTTCCCTTCCCTTCCTGCACAAGCTGTTACTTTTCATGCTTACTTCATATTTTTCCACCATCCTGACACTAAAAGCAGGCCCACAACATGGCACCACTATGTTCATCGGATGCCTTTCTGGGCACTTTTTCCCCTTTATGTTCTCTGGAAAAGTATCCAGTTTATACGTTTCCAGATGGTTCCCGTCACGGAAACCAAAAGGCAGCAAAGGAGAATGAGTGGGACATTTGCCTTAAAGGTATCCTCCTGACCCAAGTGAAAATGCAGGCATGGGCATGCCCTCAGTGCAACTTGCTGCACATGGCAGAAGCACTCAAGGTTTGCAATCTCTGCACTCAAGTGTGGACAAACTCCGTGAGGAATTAAACAGTTGCATCTTAATTCTACTAAGGCACAAAGTGGAGAAAAGAATTAGAGGTAGAATCAGCCCTTCAAGGCATATAGGAGGTGCATGTCACCCAGGACTTCATGCTGTGGGGCACCTGCATTGCTGAATTCTTGTATTTTAGTTCCCCAATAATACAAATAACCCCAAGAAAACACACACACACACACATTTTGCTTTTCTTTAAAACATTTCATTAAATTATTTCAAACATTCTTTTAATTACATATTCTTTAGACACTATTTTTAATCCTATAAGCTTGACCAGAAATTAAGAGTATCCCAAGGAAAGCTTCTTGATATTCACAGATCTTTTATTGAAAGCCTTCCTTACTGTGATCTCTCTTGTGAACCTGTCAGTCTTTGCTACTAGTCCTGGATCTGTTCAAATTCTGTGACATAAACATGTCCTGCAAACTGCAAATCATGTCATCTCCGACTCTTGCAGAGCTAAACAACTTTACAAGAAGAGGAGAAAAATCTCTTCCATGGCAAAATCAGTAGTTCTGTTCAAATTAAGCCTATCCTAAGAACAATGAGAAAAAAAAATCATAATGTAAATCATTATGTTCATAACAAAATGTAAGGATATATATTTGGAAAGTTACTGAAATTGATGCTTATATTGTACAAGCTAGTATATTTCATTCCCTTAAAAGATTTCAGAGAAGATATAAAGCTCAGATGATACATCAAGAACAAAGAACTCATATTCCAATGATCACATCAATCAAAAAGTCCTGGAAACAAAAACAAATAAATAAACAAATAGAAAAAAGAAACGTAAAGTACAAAAAAAAAGAAGTAGAAATAAATATAATCTAAAATATTGTGATTAAGCAAATAGAATATTCAGGGTAACTTTTTTCCCATAATTTATTAATACTATTTAGCACAGGTGCTTGGAATACTAGGTGTTTTTGTTCCGACCAGTGATCCAAATTTCAGTCCAAATGCATAAAATGTACTACAAAGGAGTTGTGAAGACAAATAGAAACAAATGTTAGAATATATCTTTGCTAGTACATTTAAAATTGATGCTTGCATATCCAAAGTTCAGACCATACAATGGGGTCTTTCTGAAGCCTGGATAGAAAAAAAAAAAAAGGAGAAATAAACAAAGAAACAAAACAAAACAAAAAATCAAGCTCATATCTAAGCTGTTTATATAATCAAGTCAGTCAGAAAATCTATCACGAACTGAAATAAACAAAAAGACTATTTGAAAAAAAGTGCATTTTTCTGAACTTCTTAAACTCCTACAAGACTTCTCAAATACTTTCAACAAGACTCTACTTCAGGGCTGTCCTGTCGTCTCCAGGATGCTTCATCGTACTTCCTCCTCTCGGAGACTCAACAACACACGTGTGTGTGTTTATAATTCCTGTAATTTTTATTTAATATGAGTCATTGTTAATATTGTTACCCTTTTATTGTGAGTACTGAAAATTCCCACAGAACAAACTTCCTTGGTAATTCTGCAATTTATGCTTGGACTCTAGAAGTATTTATGCCAGTGCAAACACAGAGCGCTTCTCAGGAATCAAAGCAGTTTCTCTCCATTTAGACTATCAATACTTGGATCAACATTTGTCCTTTTAACCCTGGTGGATGACCTACAATGTTCATCTGGAAAAGGCAAATTAATTCTGCTTTTCTGTCTTTAGATTTTTTTCCCTTTGGAAAAAAACAAGTTAAGCTCGTAATATTTTGCTACAGTATGCCTGAGAAATCAATGAAATGAAAGAATGAGATCAAGACCAAGAACAACAACAAAGAACAGGGAAAAAATCATTAATATGAAAACAACAACAAATTAACAGTGTCAGTCAAAGACAAGAAAATGATCACTTAAAACACTCTTTGTGTATTCCTTTTTGTTGGGTGGCTCATAAAACAAATGTAGGCTGAGTCAAATCTGTCCCTTTGATTTCATACATTTGAGTTTTAATGTATATCATGTGCTGCCTCCTGCCCCCAAAACAGTATTACATTTAACTAAAATCATTGATTTAAACAGAATTATCTTTATCTCAAAGTAAATCTTTAATTAGAGCAAAGTTGGGTTATATTTAC
>NW_010577430.1:198004-233349 GCF_000705375.1 Tinamus guttatus | reverse complement strand
CCGCCGCTGCTGCCGCCGGGCGCGGTGTCCCCGGGCGCACGGGGCGGAACTGCCAGGCTGGGGGCCCTCGATGGCCACAGGCATCTTGGGCCCCTGGGCTAAGTTGCCGCCATCTTCGTCCTGGAGAAACACTTTTTTGGGGGGAGCTCTGCCTTTTGCGTCATCTCCTCCCGCGCCGAGATCTCTCTATCCTGGCGCATTGGCAGCAGCAACAACTCTGCCTCCTCCTGCCTGAGGAGGAGGAGGAGGGGGAGGAGGAGGTGGGAGAGGCACAGGGGACCACATGGCCCCTCCAAAGGGCCTCCTTGGCGCCGCTCTTTCTGCACACCTCCCTACTTTTCCTCTCTGAAGGGGCTGCTCAGATCCACCCTGCAGACCCTCTCCCCTTCAAGGTCTTCTCCTTCCTTGTGTGGCCTCAAAACATCACGTCCATGCAGGATGGTGGCTGGAGAGATGTGTCACCGTGTCTGTCCTTGTCATAGCAGCATATTAAATTCCAGGTACTGGGCAGCAGCTGGATCCTGACAGGGTTTAGTCCCATGTTAAAAAGCTTGACAATGGCTGCTCATCTTCCAATCAGCAAACTGGAAAGCAAAATGTCCATAAACCTTAAGCTGTCCCCCAAGAGAAGTTCTGCAAAAGACAGGTCTGGTGCATGACCCGTGTAAATGCTCTCAGTCTTCTTGCTTCACCTCAGAGATCCTGTGGCTGTCTAGAGACTGAGGACAAGTTTAACTCTCCTATTGATGGAAGCCAAATTACTTATGATTTCCTTTTGGACTCTCAGCAGAGAGCCCACCACCTTCTAGTCCTTGCTCTCAGACTTTCTTGCTTAAAGAAATGTCGTGTTAGTTTTGCTTCAAAAATACCTTCATCTTGCTTGTTGACACACTTTGATGGAAGAGCAACAGAAAAACTTGCAACCTGCATAGGACAACTGAAGTTGCCTGTTAGGGGTTGAACATCATCAGGTGAAGACTATTTGGAGCTTCCAGTAACAAGATCTTCCTCCTGAGAAGGTATGCTTCTGGTAACAGCATAAACAAGATCAATATTTTCATTTCCCAGTGAGTTAGGAGAACATGTAGGAGAACATACCAGCCCACATTCCTGTGACTTCTGCATCCTAAGGAGGAGAACATTTAGAACAAGCAATGTCCGCCTGCCCACCAGGGCAATGTACTCCACAAAGTGCAGCTTTCCCCATGACTTGGTGAAAGAAAACTTTATTCCTTAAACAACATTATGATCATATTTGAGATATCTGGTAGCCGAGTCTTCTCTAATTAGATATCAAAAGGTGTAGATGGAAAAAATTGGAAACTAACCACTTCTGAGCCTGTACCTTTTCAACTGCACCTGTCACTACCCAAGGGGTGAGTTTACCAAGGAATGTGCTGGATTTTCCATCACTTTAAATAATAAATTCAGGGCTGGATGTCTTTCAAAAAGAAATGGTATACCTCTAACAGAAGACACAGGCTTGAGGGAGGAATTGCAGAATGAGATTTTATGCCCTGCATTATGCTGCAGGTCAAAGCACATTATCATAATGGTCTCATCTGGCCTTAAAGATCTATGAGTCAAATTCTGTACTGAACAGAAGTTATGTGCCCATTTTATTTTGATAGACTATTTAAAGATACAGAAATAAGTGCTAATATTATTATTAAAAAAAAAAAAAGCTTCCACAGTACTCAAACAGAATGCATCTTAGCAATTCTCACTTGATCAGTGCACACCATCTGCTAATGGCATTTTATTAGTCTTGGTCTTGGGTCTTTGATTCCCATGATTTGACATACTGGGGCCCGTACTGTGTGTGCATTTTTTCAATGCTTTCTGCTCTGGGAGGTGGTGGTGATTGAGCTTTTAAAAGGTGGTCAGAACAGCTTAACCTCTCTGACATGACGTCATTTGTTTCATTATATCTTGTTTATTTATTTGGTAATTTATTTATTTATTTATTTTGTGGCAATATAAAGGACAGAAACAAAATATTGGTATTGAAACCTGCAATACGTAACAGGTTCCTCATAACTTTTCCGAGATTTTCAAAATACGCTATATTAAGATGTGCAGCACTGGAATAATTATTGTCTCTTTGGCAGGCAAATTTGGGATGAAGGAAGTCAGTTTTGCACTGCCCACCTGGCAAAAGGACTTGTTTGTTTGATATCGGTGCCCTCTGGAAAGGGAAAAGGTAATAGAACTTTTGCCATCTGCTGTCACTGGAAATGTCCTGTAACTCCACAAAGAATTAAAAATTGGTGATGAAAACTACTTATCTCTAGGCCTCATTCAAGCCACATCCAGATCTCACCCAAAATTGAATATAAGAATGAGTTGATAAAGAAGTTTGTTTTCCTACATTTGCACTTGTCTAGAGCTAAACTCAGAATAAATCTGCTAGTATTTTTTTTACATAAACTTGGCTCCCCTAAAACATGGCATTCAGTATTTTTCACACATTTCCCAACTTTTGTCTGGGAAAGAGAGTGAGAGTTCTTTTTCAACACCTAGTTATAAACCACAACGCGGAGCCTACAGTGGCATTCCCGAGGCGTGTGTGTCCTTGCTTTTCCAGTCACAGCTTTCTGTAACAGAGAATGTGTCATGCAGAACTGTTGTCTCGTCTGCTGTGTTTCCCCCAAAGCCCCATTCTCTCTCCACCTAGCACAGCAAATAACTCCTGCTGCTGGTGGCAGCAGCTGCTTCCTGATGCATCTGAGCAGATGCAGTTCAGTTCTCTGGTGCCCCTTAGTGTTAGGTCTTGGAGCTCAAGGGATAAAAAATAAATAAATAAAAAAGTAAAGTTATAAAATATTTGAAAATCAGGAAGCTGGTTTTATGTGAAGGGCGAAAGCACCTGAAGTATGTATATCTGCTCTTTCCCAAAGCTCCTCTAGCATTTTTTTCTACCATGATCTGTTCTAAATAATGGATTTTTTTTGAACTGTGTTTCTTTTTTAATTATCTGAACTCAAAGGAACGAGTTTTTCTCAAAACTATCATTACAGAGGTATGCAGCCCTATTCATTGTTCTCCCTAAACGATTCTACTAGCACAATGTACTGTCTTCACTCTGAGATTACATTTTTCTATTGGTTATGTGTGCTTGACAAGTGCAAGGAAGCTTGTCTTTCTAGTCAGCAGGGTCAACAGATGTTCCACAACTCTCTCCTTGAAACAGTTCAGTTTAGAATACATTAGCTCAGCCATCGAGTGCTTTAATCAGTGCAATTGCAATTGGTGTTCTTTTAATTCTTTGATTTATCATTTGCAAGATAACTAATTTACAAAATACTCGGAGAACAAAGTCCATCAGATTGAACAATGCATAACTTTTGTAAGGCTTTAAGCAATTGCTTCACCTAAACACCATGGGTTTTAGGGTTTTCTTAGTGAACGTATTTTTGTTTAACAGACAACAATATTTGTAATAATGGCTAATACAGACTCATCAAAAGAGAAGACTTTACCATTTCTAAGGGAATGTTCTTAAAATTTTGCCTAATATCATACATAGAATAATCCACTTTTTTTTTACATTAATTGCTTGCTTTTCTTTGATTTTTTGATAGAAACTTGCGAGCTCCAGAGGATTGTATGTAGGTCTTACAGATAATTTGAAACAGGTTGGAGAGCAGTGCCTTGTCTTTGCAAAATGTATATTCTTATAACTAGAAGCTTACGTAACAAAAATGTATTTTCTAATTGCTACACACTGACTTTTGTAAAATTCTGCAGCAGGCTATTTTTAAAATAGACTTTGTTTTATTTTTGGGTCGACTAGTTCTACTGATGTTGCAGCAATTATTAAGATAAGATAATCAGCTAAGCCCTAGCATTATAGTGTTATCTAGCATTTTTAACACATTTAAAAATCAAGTGTTTGTTAGTTCCTCCTCCTTCTATTATTTTTTTTAGTGGGTGAACCAATTTGTGTTTAATGAGAATATCTATAAATTCACGGTAGGCAAAACTACATATACTACTACTATACTGGATATATCCTTTAGCATCTTCAGTGCTTGCATTTTTTTTTCTTCTCATATGGCCATATAATAGTGTTTTTTATCTGCTTCCTGTAAAGAAAGACAGATTTAACTATCTGAATGTTTTCACTAACAAGATTAATATCAGTGGTGGTGGTAAGACTCAAGAAAATCAAATTTTGTTTGTTTCATTGCCCATCACATTTGTAGTTTTCCTTTCCCTGCCACTATTTCTCAGAAAGCTGAAGCGTTGTGAGGAAGCTCCAGGCATCTGGGCCTCATTCTCCAAAACAACAGGGGAATTTACGTTAATCTTAACAGACATGAGGTACTAATTCCCGTTCCAATAGGTCTAGTTCAGATTTTTAGGCTCTTTCAGTCTCCTTCAACCTTTCTTTTCACATTACACTCAATTTAGTCTCTTTGGCTTGAAGTTTTCAAACTTTTCTTACTAAATTACTTGATTATCTATCACACAGGAAGCAATTAAAAAGTGTCCCAGACTCTTTTTTTTTCTTTTTCTTTTCTTTTTTTTTTTAATAAGTCTACAGTACAGACATGGAAGATATTCATGTGATTAGTTTGACTGAATTATCTTGCAGATGTTTGCTCTGCATCCTGTGAGACTTCTTGCTGGAGAATGAGAACATGCTTTTGTTTGTTGACATTTTCAGAGATGGAACAATGGATGGAATATGGAGTCTAGAAGTCCAATATTTTCTCTCCAAAAATTGTAGGTCATCTCTATCATGACATTTTTATAACGAGAACTCAGTCATAATATTACATTCAGCTGTTATATTTGGGCATGAGCTGAAATGAGCAGAGGCTGTTCTTCATTAACTGAAGCCAACGAACAAGTGAAATATAACTTTTGCACATATTTGCAGCAGGAAGAAGATAATATAAATGTCTTGCTCAAATTAGCCTATACCTAATAGAATAAGGCCTGATCCAAAGCATGCTAAAATCAAGGGGAGATTGCCTTTTTTTTTAATCTGTCATCAAAATAAATAGATAAAAGAATAAAATCTCCCCATATGGGGATGGAAGGAAAAAAAAGGATTAAGAGGACCACCAAAAGTTAGATTGTTTCTTTTTTTTCAGTTTTTTTTTTCCGTCTTCTCCCAATTCTATGCATTTGTTGGCTTTCAAAAATGTTATGGTACATTTTTTTATTATTATTATTGACATAAAAATATTTTTTGATCACATTTTCTACTTGGTTGCCTTATAAATATTCCAGCCCTTACTTGTGTCAAAAGTCACCTCATAGCAAGGAACTTCATCTGATTTCTCTGATTTCTTTCAGAATTACCTTCTTTTTTTTTTTTCTATTGTCATTTCCCATAAATAAAATGAAAATGAAAAACTTGAGCATGACAAAGGAAGCCTGGAGTTCTGTCTAATCAGCCAAGCAGTTTTCTCTTGCTCTCTCTTTAAAAAAGAAAAAAAAAAGTGTATTTAAATATAATATGATCATTTAATTTATAGCCTGACGTTCTATTTAAGTATGGAATATTACAATACTGCAATATTTTGACAATTTTAAGTTACAAAACCTAAATTAGAATGTCACTGTATACTGGAGACATAGGTTTTCTATTGCTACATCCATTAATGTACTAATATGATATGCCTTGCTATTTCAGAATTCACACTTTTTTTTTTTTTTTTGGTAGTCCTATTCCCATCCATGTCTCCACTACAAAGACTGTGGAAAGAGAATTTTCATTTAGACAGTATCTGTGTAACCCAATACACTTTTCCATGCTTATTATCTTACATTTCATTCCACCTTCCTGGAAAATATGCAGCTCTAGAAAACCTTTTTCAGACTGATCATATGAAAGTTTGTGAATAGCTTTATGTTTTGAGTAGTCATGGTTGCCACATGAATTTTTAATGTATTTGATAATGTGAGCATGCAGGAAAAATATCCAGCTCATCTATCGTGAGGTTTCTACATGTAGGGCAAAGAAATTTCCCTACTAATAGTATGTAAAGAATACTGATATGGAACATGACTGTAGGGTGAAGAATTGTTATTCTAATATACATGTCTACGAAAATAAACACATAGAATCATAGAATCATAGAATGCTTAAGGTTGGAAGGGACCTCTAGGGGTCATCTAGTCCAACCCCCCTGCACACATTTTCTGGAACTTTTTATTTCCTGTATCTCTATCTGTCTAGACTTAACCATCCAGTCAAAGCTTACCCTTTCAGTTGTTCTTCATAGCAAAAAGATGAAGTTACCTACAGGGCAGAGTTTATTCCATTGTAGAACAGGCACCCGTATATGCCAAGTTATTCTCTACCATCTTTTTTTTCCACTGACTGTAGAAGAAATCTCATTTATTAAGTTATTGCCTGTCTAACTTAGCTTTAGCCACGTAAAAGGAAGGCAAGAATTTTAAGTTAAGCAGCTAGGCTTCTAGCTTAGTGCTTGTGTCCTACAAAAGACTTTTCTTGGAAGAGAGCTGCAAATGAGTGCAAAAATAAATATTTGAGACATTTTCCCCCTATCCTTTTATACAAACTTAATTATGTTGTTTACTAGAAAAGCAGACAAGTATGAGCCATACATTGACACCTCTTATTTTTTGACCAAGGATGCATCCTTTTCCATATCAATGTAATATCCTGCCTTCTTGTCAGATGGCTACAATGCCATCTGCCAGTGAAGGAGAGATTTTTTTCATCCCCGCCTCCCTTGCCTTCCAGGGTATTCCTGTGAAGAAGGCATGTGACTCAAGTTGTATGATGACTCAAGCTCTTGTGGTCTTCTTGGAGTCATCCCACAATCGATTTAATGTCTGACCTGAAAGCAAAGTCTCCTTTTGTCTGAGACAGCATGAGCAGTTCTCTGATTACTTTGGTTTCAGTTGCATATGCATTGTGGGATAGCCGGGTTCAGAGAACTGAGTACAAACGGAAAGTGGAGAACTCCTGAGGTTTTTATTTTATTTTATTTTATTTTATTTCATTTCATTTTATTTCCATTGACTAAATGGGGATATGCCATCTCTTTCCTCCAGCCTCACTATTTATAAGCAGGGGATGCTGGAAGAATTAGCTAATGTCTGCACGGTGATGTTTTAAATAATAAAAAAATGAAATCACTTCTCAATGGGGTCCTGTTTAGATCAACACACTGTGTTATCTCCTTTCATTTAGTTCCTAAGAACCGAATGTTTATCTCTGTTTTGAACAATATTGTGCTTCTTTTCTAAATGGCAAATATGCCTTTATGATAATAAAAGTTTTCTGTGGAAAGGACTTGGTTAAGATCGTTCACAATCTCAGGAAAAATGAATAGCATTGCTTTTCTAATTTTCCAGTAAAATACATTATCTGGTATTTTTTAAAGATGACAGTCATGTGATATATTATGTTTTCTTGTTCATTATGCTACTGGGAAAGCAGAGCTTTATTCTCATACTTTCTTTTTTTTCTTGGGGGGGCAGAGACAGTGAAGAAGCAAGGCAATGCAATTATACGAGGTACTTTAATTGCCTAATTAGCTTCACATGGTCTTAAATTGAACTTTTATACCTCTCTTCAGTTCATTTTTCTTCTCTTTCATTTCATGTTATTCTCTTCCTGCTTCTCAAGGCAATTGCTGATGGGAGGCTGTGCCTGTATAGTACTGGATTCCTCCCACTGACCAAAAGCAAATGCAGCTTCCAGGGGGTTACCTGGCGTATTCTGAGTTTTGCTTGTGGCAAGAAGGGAGACTCCACCTCTAAGTGCTGCTGTTACAGCCATAATCTGCCAGAGGCCACAAATACTGCTGGCCCTTGGCCAAGGAAAGTGCAGTGTATGTTGCTGAGGTGACACTACAGTTTGACAGTTCACAGATCATCATTTTATACAGTGTTGGCTGGCACTACCATATATGAGCTTCATGAAACATTAAGAGAGAAAGCACTTCAGAAGGGCAATGATCCTCATCTTCTTTCCAAATCTCTGAAAGGAGTGCAATTGCACTGCCATTATGTTTTTTAATCCCCTTCGTAATTAGTTATAATAGCGAAGCGTTTGAAAGCCTGAATTATAGTTCAGAATCCATTTCAGGACACAAAGAAAAATGCAAAACAAATAGGGAGTCATCTGTTGCTTTTTAGACACCTAAATTAACAATGACAAAGAGGGAATTTGCTAAGGTAGTTAATCTCCCTGAAGTCATACACTGCTCTGTGGAGAGGAAGAAGCTCTTCTGTAGAGACATCCAGAGCACATTTCAGCAGGCTCCTTTTCTGAATTACCCTGCAGAAGAACCTTTTTCTCTCTTCTCTATCCCCTGGGCCTAGGAGGGAAGATGGTTGAGTTTGGTGTTTGGTGCTTTGGTCTGAGTTTTTTGTATTATAAAGCACATATATATGTCTATATCTATATATGTATATAAGCTCAATATAAATGTTATGTAGATAAGCTGAGGAAGAGACAGCAGAGAATAATCTGCTGTTGACTATGACCAAAGCTCACAGCTCCTACTGCTCACTTAAAGTTACTGATATCTTGAATCATAGAACTGTGCTGAAGTACTGAGAAGCAAAAGGTGCAGATCTAAGGTGAGTTTAGTAATTTGTTTCCTTTCCACATCCAACCGTTCTAGGTCTCTTTCACAACAGAGCAATTAGATTTATCCCATCAGCAGCAGTTTCCCAAACTGCTCTCAGGTTTTAATGAAAGAGTTCTTTTCTAAAATAACATTTACACTGATGTTACTAATATGTTCTCCAAACATACTTAACTTTAGCCAATGTAAAAAACAAGGGGAATGTGGAAAGTATCCTAGGACTCGTAGAAGACCTTCTTACACAGACTTAAGCTTCCTTGGTAGATACCTAAATTAATCATTCATCTATGAACAGCACCCGAACACAAATAATGCATTGTGCATGCTCTGTGTGGTGTAAACACAGTTCCAACATTATTATTCAAATATTACAGAAAACAAATATGTAATATTTAATGCAATTTTAGTATGCAATAATAGCTTGTTGGTTTCTTTTTAGGGAGATGTAAGTATTGTGGATATGAACTTGAATACTCCATTATTAGATATTTTCTTTGTCTGGGGCAATAGAAATTTCCTAGGTAGTATCTCTATTCTCATTCTAAGCATGGAAGATTTATTCAGACTAGCTATTACACAGACAATTTGGACCTTGTTAATAACGCAAACAATTTTATTTTCAATTATGCTGTTCTTAATTACAAAACAGACCAAACAACATTAATTTCTAGAATGCTGCATAATTCTTGGACATATTTCCGCACAAATATCTCAGTGAGACATCTGCCCAGATAAATATTTCTCCAAGCTTTCCCTTAAATCTAAGTTGGCAGGGTGGGCAGAGTATCAGCTTTGATATTAATTAAAACTATCGGCATAAACTTACAAAAAGTTAATTCTGCCATCTGTATAAAGCCCAAAATTCTTGTTATCTTTTTTATTCCCTTTATTTAACTGTGTTTCCTCCCTTTTCTTTTTAATCTAACGTCCTCCTAAAAAATATGTGTGTTTAGAAAGATTAATCAGAGAAGTAATGCTGAAATCCATGCCATATTACAAAGATAAAATTATAGGCAATCATTGCTACCATAATTCCATTGTAATTTTACTTGAAGATTTATACCATGTGAATAGCAGACCTACGGATTAAATTATTGATAGAATTATTCAGAAAGCTGAAAAATATAGGTTAAAAGGCTACTGAGGAACTATAGTCATGTCATTGTTCTGCTTATAATGTGTTTTATTTTCTTCTAAATCATTTTGTCTTCTGCTGTCTGAGCATGGAGAAAATATTTGACTATGAAAGTTCTAAATTAGATTTGGTGAACCCAAATATTACTAAAATGCACTCTAAAACAGAGATGGTTCACTGAAGTGCCAACACATCTTATGTTTTTACCACACAGCAGGAGTGAGAGTGATACTCAAGAAGTGGCACAAAAACCGTACTTCTTGAGACTACAGCTTTAATTGAAATGCCTTCTTACTGTGCTGGACACAACATTAAAAATACTAATAGTGATGATTTTGAAAAAAATAAGTTTTCATAAGAGGCTTTTTCTGATGGCAGTGATGGTTTAACATTTCCCATAATTTCTTTCTCCATCTGCTTTTTCCTTTCCACTCACAGTACCCTGCTCTGTCACTCTGCAACTGCTATTCTGCAAATTGGTCTGGTGAAATGATCGCAGTAACCCAAATCATTTCAGTAATCCAGTTTACTGTCTCGCTCCACAAACAATTGGCACAATGAGCGCAAGACAAACTGCAGCACAGTGACAGTAAGTTATTTAAACAGCTCTGCTGCCAAGAAATTGTATTTTCAAATTTACCCTAAAAGAGAGGGAAAACAGACATGGAAGTTTGTTTTAAATATCATTATCATGCATAAAGCATCCTTAATTTTAAAACCTAGTAACATGTAAAGGACTGTCTTTGTTTTAAACGAAGATCTGAGAATATGCATTTAGAGCAGAAGAACTTACGAGGACAAAGACAAGGTGAACGACTAAATCCTTCTTTTTTTCTTTTTTTTTTTTAAATGAGAAATTTGAAACTTGATTATGGACTTTTTGGCTTGCTTCCTACTAAAACTTTTAAGAGTTGTTTGCTGTGCAGATATAGTATTTTTGTTTACTTTTCCAGGAAACAGACTGATTATTTTATACTGGACAGTATGGGCATGTTTTGTTTTCTTTCACACCTCATTTGGCCAGTACTCCGTTATTATCTGAGTAAATATATACTGCAGAACAAAATCTGTTAATGTTATTTAGAATTCTTAAATGGTTTTGCTTTCCATGAGTTCATATACTCTTTCTAGAGACTCAGTTTCCATGCAAAAATTCATAAAAGTGAATGATAAAGCAGGAAATACACAGAAACATTAATTGGAAGAACTTTTTAAATCAAAAAGAAGAGCAGCTACCTTTGAATTTTCCAACCAAACATGTTTTGACAGTAAAAAAAAAAAAAGTTTAGAACCTATCAATTGCAACAAGTATTTGTTAAATACATATGAATGATAAATACATTTGGGGAACTCGTGATCAGTTAAAAAAATCTCTCAGACATGAAAAACAAATTAAGTAAATACTCTATTATTATTCATGCAGATCTAATTATAAATTATCACTTTGTTCGGGATTTCTCAGGTGCGCTGTCTGTTTTCATTACTTCTATGAATTTATCTTTTCCTTTTTTCCCTGTGTAAGTAGATGCCTTATATCAATTTCTCCTCACAACCCTACTTTTTAAAGACAGATCATAATAGAATTGCTGCTTTAATAGCACGGCACTTTTATCATGTGCGCCTGAAAATGGCTTGCTTGACTTTTTGTGTGAGCAGAAACATTTAAATGCTCTGCAAGGATTTTAGTAGGTCACCTTACAGCACTCTGATTTAAGGAATATAAGTTATCGGGCAAAGTCCTTATCAGTCAGGCATAGTCCTTTTTCTTATTCCTCTTAACCAAGAGTGGTCGTAACAGATCACACATTTTGGAAAACATCTCTGAAATGATTCATCTACTCCACTTATTCCTTTCAAGAATTCATTAGCGCTATTACTGTAATAGTCTTAGCTTGTTCTACAAGACAATGTACAGAATATACATACCCCACTGACCCTCACTGCACCTAGAAATTAAAGATGAGTGTGTGTTTCTAACCAAGGCTTGCATACCTGTTACACTAATCATAGTCCCCCAAACAGAGTAGTCTTGTCGCAGCTACAAGCTCGTTTAGGCCCTGGTACCCCACTAAAAGTATTCCACAAGAGTATGTCTATTAAATCATAGAATCATAGAATCATTATGGTTGGAAAAGACCTCCAAGATCATCAGACCAACTGTAAGCCCATCATCACTGTGCCTGCTAAACCATATCCCTAAGTGCCTCATCTACACATTTCTTGAACACTGCAGAGACCCACCACTTCCCTGGGTAACCTGTTCCAATGCTTGACTACTCTCTCCTTGTAGAAATTATCCCTAATATCCAACCTAAACATCCCCTGGTGCCATTCGAGGCCATTTCCTCTTGTCCTATTGGTAGTTATTTTGGAGAAGAGATTGACCCCTCATCTCACTATAACCTCCTCTCTGGTAGTTGTAGAGTGTGATGAGGTCTCCCCTGAGCTTCCTTTTCTTCAGACTAAATAATCCCAGCTCCTTCAGCTGCTCCTCATAAGGTCTGTGGCCCAGCCCCTTCACCAGCTTTGTTGCTTTGGACACACTCCAGCACACACAAGTCTTTCTTGTAGTGAGAGGCCCAAAACTGAACACAGTATTTGAGATGTGGCCTCAGCAGCACCAAGTACAGGGAGAGAACCCACAAAGTATGCATATAGGTTCTCCTCATCTTTCACCTATGCATGACACATAATCATTACTCCAGGGGATTAAAAAGGGGCTTTGTGTGCCACATCTATGGAGCAGCAGTCTCTCATGAGTACTTGATGGCACAGCACACTGCCCATAGCAGCTGCTGCTGGTGGACTTCTAGTCTCAGCAGCACAGAGGAAGAAAAGACCATCTCCCACCCCAGTCCAAAGGCAAAATGCAGCACAATGGGCTCATTTGTCACCTTGAGCACAACCTGAGCAAGAATGGAGGTTTGGCACCCAACAGATAGTGCGACATGCTATAATGCAGCATAACAAACAGGATGATCAATAGTGGGTATAGTACTTCCACATGCAGAGGATCACATTCAATATTTATTCTTTGCTGGAAGCTCTGGCCATCCAGTACAGGATTATTACTTCCTCTAAATCTGTCCTAGTGGTGAGAGCAGTTGCCATCATCTGAAATTTTGCTACCTTTGACTGTCATAAGTTTTCCCTTGAAGTTATTACGAACAGCACTGTCAACAATGTCAACAAATCCCACCAAGGCCAAGACTTCAAGGTATCCCAGTGTCAACAAGTGAGACCAAATCTTGACTGAAGATATCAGCCTGTGTGTGTGGTCCAAATTCCACTCTTCATCATGGCAGTGTTATTTACCCTTTATAGTCGTGGGTTTTGAATCCACGTAAAGTCTACTACAGGCTAAGTTCGCTTCAGTTTTGTTGGGTCTTGGAGGACTGTTCATTCAGACATCTGACTGAGAAAATGTTACTTTTGAGAGGCAGAGTGGCCAATACCATCCTCAATGCTGACTGGATCATCAGATCTTGCTCTGCTTTGCACCCAAGGATGCTTACAAGCCATTCTGACAGAAGACATCACAGATGGACAAGATCTTTCAACTCTGTGATACGTTCCATGTATCTCAGTAGCTAATGACAGGCAGATGGAAAAGTGCACACAGCCATCCAAGTGGGAAATAGCTTCACCACAGGTCTCAATAGCAATTAAAGCAGCACTCCAATGAGGTCTGTCAGTCTTTCCCCAACAGCTGTCAAAAAACTGATCTGTCTTCTCTCCCTTCTCCCACACTCCTTGCATTGGCAATCTTTGCAATTCCCAGTTTCTTCTCTGCTGTGTTTTTTTTCCTTCAGAGAGGCTTTCTGACAGCATCCTTCCCAACCCATCTTTCTCACAGAATCATGAACTGTTAATCTCTAATCACTCAATCTTTGCTCTCTATCCATAATGTTTCTTTGTCTCTCCACTTTGCTCCACATTTTACTCAGACATACATAATAATTTCTATCATTTCTCTGCTACAGATCTCTAACATGGAGACCACTGTCATAATCAAGCGTCTCAGTTAGCTGTTGCTTCCTCCCCCCATCAATAATCCCATATCTTTGATCTCTGTATCTATACAGTATGTTCCAAGATACTTACCCACTGCAGTAGAGAGCAACTCGGTTTTAACAAAGGCTTTAACACAAATCTGAACACAAGAAACACATTTTTTAGGAGATGGAAACAGAATATGAAAAAGCCATCCAGACCTTGGAAAATTAATAAAAAGGATTGGGAGGGGCAGTGTGTACTGTCTCTCATTTTTTGCCTAGGAAATTGGGTGGCAGCAGCACTACGGTAAGCATTTCTTTAGGGGGACATTGGTAAGAAGTTACTTGTGGGAACTCTCTTGACAAGATGAGTCCCTCTGTGAAACATAGAGTGCTGAAGCAAGAAGTCATATTGCATCAAAACGATATCTCATATCTCCCTCTACGCTTCAAATGATACCTTGAGCCACTTCAGTGCTTTCCATGATATCTTGCTTAAAAAGGAGGACAGTCCAGAGTGTCTAGACCTTATACAGGCTGCAGGACTCACTTTAGGTCATTTGCTTGGATCCACTGCTCCTTTACCATCCTTTGGTTGGATCCATTACCATTGTACCAGAGGGGATTCATTGCTGCAGCCAGCATCCCCTCCCCCTACTTCTTCTTCTCCTCCTCCTCATCCTCCTGGCCCTCACAAGACTGCCTCCGTAGGAAGCCTGTGATTGTGTTAAAATTGAGAGATGGGGTTATACAACATATATGAAAGGAGAAGATGGATAGGGAGAATAGATTGTAGTAGCAGCTATGTTCCTCGGATGGTACTGTATAAACCCATGAAGGTTCTCCTTTCTTCTAGGAGGGCAAGAAGAAATGTGTCACTGTGTAGCTGTGAAGCGCAGTGCCTTTTTTAAAGATGATACCATATCCTCATCCAGGTGGAACAGTCAGTCAGGTCGTTTGCTGTCATATTTGGGTGCTGCCCAGGCTAGACTCATTCAGGAAACCTGTACGCAGGGAAACTACATCAGCTGTGACTTCTCCATGCAAGGTCCAGGTGGTGATGCCCTGCTGTGGGTTGTCACTGCTGCAGGGCAGACGTACTAACTGGCAGCTGTTCTTTTCTATGTTTCTTTCCAGAACACTGTCTGCTCTGCCCCACTCCTTTGCAAGAGTCACAGAAAGCAAATTATTGGTCCCCACTGCTTCACCTGAACTCAGAACCCAGAACCCAGCTCAGAGTCTGACAACTCTGTAGACAGAGATGAGAGCAGCAGTTGTCTGTGGGGAGCTTTTCCAACCATGATGAGAGGAAACAGAGGCCTTGAACCTTCATTTTAAGATGTGCATGGCATCTGCATGCTAGCTGAACATCAGGACAGCCTGGAGTAATTAGGGCAGATATGCCAAACTGTATCAGGTCAGTGGTTAGGTCTGCAGGCCATGACATATTCAACTTTTTTTTTTTTTCCAAGTATCACAATGATAGCTCACTTATTCTAGACACTAACCCTCTTCTCCATGAATTTTGAGGGGTATTTTTTTCCAGAACCAAGGCCTAGTACTCCAGTCTTGCTTGTTCAATGGCATCCCTCTGCCTGTAGTACCGTGCCACTCTCTTGTGCTCATCCAACTTCTCCACTGGGACGATAAGCCCTTACACACACAAATCATGCAAGGACCTTTTCAAAGCCTCTCCAGTTTTTTACAGAACAAGATTGAGGGTATTTTCAGCAAGGTTTGCTGGGACAGTACTGGAAAACAATGTCAGAGAAGGTCATAAAGCTGCATGTGTGCTATCTATGGGCTGCCTTGGCCCATACTTATTCCAAACAGTACCCAGATGTTCTTTGGAGATATAACTTTTAGTCAGTGGGCCAAAGAGAGTAGCAGCAATTTAACAGGGTGGAACATCATCCTTGAGCATGTGCTTGACACTGTTTTACTCATTAAATACAAACATTTAGAAAGTCTAGGATCCTTTCTCTCCAATGATACTTCAAAAACTAAGGGTAATCTGTATCATACATTAGGTTTCCTTCTGATCTAACATTCAAGACTGCTAAAACAAGGTTCATTATGCCTCTCACATTACTCTTTATAATTCATTATGAAAATTCTAGCTATTCCTGATATTTACAAGCAAGGTTTCCCTGGATCCTGTTAAGTTATTAGAACTAACAACTTCCTAGAGCTGCACAGTTTTGAGACATTTTGAGTAAAGAGATGCTAGCACTGAATTTCTCACCTTTTATTCTCATCACACAAGTGTCATTGTACTAACACAGAAGCTCTTTATCTAGTGTTTCATACAGTTTATGTCCTCATTATTTATCATCCCTCTAAACAAACCCAATGTTTCACAGCTTACCTGCATATAACAGTGGTCTTTGCTATTCTTCTCACCTTTCTCAAATAGCTTTTTCTTTCTGCTTTTGTTTTGGAAATGATAAGACAAGACAATGTATCCTAGACAAAACTGCTGCAATAAGCTGTATCAGAGTATTATAATATTCTCTGTCTTGCTTCTTTGCTTATTCAGCCTATCATTTTGATTATTTGTAACAGTGAGCTGTCTACAGTGATGCCCTGTTACATTTCTCATTTTGACACATGTAGATTTTGAATCGTGCAAATTTTGTGAGTCATTTAATTCTTTTTCACATCAAAGGTGCATTATTTTTCGTTTGAACTATATTACATAGCAATTTAGCACTGTTTTTTAAAGAGCATAAGTTTGCTGACTTATTCATGTAGGTAATTTATGTCTTTGGTATTTCTTGTGATTTTTTTGGTCCTGACTACCCTTTATATTCTACCCCTTTTGAAAAGTATAAGAAGAGCTTGAAAACTAGCACCCATGATGAAAAGATATGATTCCTAATCTAGGAAGTGAGTTGGTAATAATAAAGACAAGAATATTTTAATGCTTGCTTACACTCATCCACAGACGTGCTCGCTTTGTGCAGCTTAGAGGAGATGAACAAGTACATGTGACCACCTGGCATCTAAGATAGATAGAAGAAGCAAAACCTCCACAGCAGGTATGTTTATTGACATCTCAGCAGAACACATACACACAAAACAGGTACTTAATTGTTTTCAAACAATTTGTGTCTCCTAGCCACACTAAAATCTTTGCTTGCATCTGTTACCAGAAGCTACTTGTCTGGGGAAGAAAGAATTAATTTCTACTTAGAAATGTTAAAAGCATATATTTGGAGATATATAAAACTCATCTATCTGACTCTGCTGTGATTATATTAAAAGGCTTATTCAATTTCATTCCAGAAACTGTTCACTCAAGTTTACACAAAGACACATTCTTCCTCTATTTTTCTCTCGATATTCAGAACAGTATGAACTCTTAATTCCTAAGCACCATTTGAAGAGGATGGACACACAATTTACAAATGTACAAGGAAGGAAAGCTGCTTCCCTGAATGGCTTTAGCACCGCACAACTCTATCAGATGGCTACTATAGAACCAACCCTCTTCTTGATTTTTGTTCGAATATTCTCTTTTCTCATTAGATAAGTTCTGCAAATAAAAAAATCTATTTTTTCTTTTTTTTTTTTCTGGTCATGGTCAGCAGTATTGCAGAAAAAAATGTATGTGTTTACTGTCATGATTAGTGAAATTCATAGCCCTTCTATAACAAGATTCCTCCAAACATTCTATAACTGCCTTATATTAGATCTAAGTAGGTTGTTAGCCTAATTAATTGATTTATATCTTTTTCTGTACACCTAACTATTTCAAGAATGTACAGCATCTCTGCTTGTCAAGTATCAGCTCTCATTTTGGTTTCATTTAACTTCTATAGCTTCTCTAATAATACCTTCAAATATGTCTTCAATCATGTTCAAAAACTTTCTATTTTTACTGGTTCTTTCTCTGGCATTAAAATTTTACAAAGTAAAAAATCTCCACAGTTTTTACAGATGAATGCTTTTTAAGGGAAAAAGTAGTAAAAGAAATTAACTGTTCAGTATTACGCCATTGTTAGGGCACAGAATCAGCTGCAATCTCACTAAAACTCAAGAGTTGATAAATGATATTCACAGAATATTGCACTGTTTTTGTGAAGCAAAAATGAAAATATTAAAAAAAAAGAAAAGAAAACACAAAAGGAAGAAAACATAGTTTTTGAAACTAGCACAAAACTTTTCACAGTAAACGAAAATCCTACAATCAGTTTAACCAAGAAAAGATTTAGCAGTTTAGCATCATAGGGGAAAAATGGGTTGGAATCATAATCATGTCACGAATGACATGATTTTTTTTTGATTAAACTTAACTGTTTGTGACATCTTTTTGTGAATTTGGTGGATGATGCCCATTTGATGAAAGAAAATAGCTGATTTTCTTTAGCTGTTGTTAAGAACCATATTTGACATAATTTCCACTGAATTTATTTCCTAAGGGTGTTGTAAACTTTTGAGCTAGTAGTTAGCATGCTTAAGTAAATTTGAAGTTGCAAAAGTTCATGGACTTGAGCGTTAACTGAACATAATAATTAATACGGATGAATATGTATACCTGAAATCTTCATTTCCATTCTTGTGCTGCATAAAACAAATATATATATTTTCCGTACATATACAAATCATATATATATATATTTGTTTCATAAAAATCATACATATATATCTTTATTTCAATCATATGTATAGCAATCGAAGCAAAGATAACACAATGAAAATAAAATGACATCAAACACAAAAATCAAGCTGTTTGTTTTATTGTAAACAATTTATATGACTAAAAACTCATTATGATCTATGATTTTTTGTAAAGATAGACAATTAGAATTTTTTTTTACTGACATAGCACTTAAATTTGATCAATCTGGCTCTTGAGTCATGATTCATCTGATCAGATTCAGTCACCTGACTTGCACATATCTATATCTGAGCTGGTCATCTTTGGGTCTCTTTGTAGTCAATGTAGAGAAATAAACTCTTCTAATGCAAAATTTATCTTACCCTGAAGTAGCTATCATCTACATCAGTTTAGGTGAATTCTACCTCCCTTTGCTGTATTTATTTCTCCCCTTTGACTATATGTTAGTTACAGTGACTTGTAGGGATGCAGATATTCTACACAGACAAATCCAATGAAATTGATTTTAATTCTAGTGTCCTTAGTCTTGTCTTAGCCTTGTACACCATCAGTATAGACTGTTTTAGCCAATATTAGCAAAAAATAGTAGATTTATGGAAGTCTTGTTTCTGTGATCTTAAATACAATAAAAGTTCAGGTGGAGTCCATGTAAATTTGACTTAATAATGGAATTCATAAATTCACTCTTTAGAATGATTGCATCGCAGAAGTATAGAAGTAAGATTACAATGATGTTGGTCCTAATGAACCAAGAGGGATTTATGTGTTCTTAAAAAACAAAGCATCAAATTAAAAACGTATGTCCAGTCCATGTTTCACTGCCTCTAGGGTCTGGAGATTTTTATGTGTTTTATGATGTGTACAGCTTTAATGGAAAACTGTGACTAAAGATAACTGGAAAAAAGAAAAAAATAAAGAGGCAGTAACCAGGAAATTATTTCCATTATGCAATAAAATGTAATTTTGATAGATTATGTACTTTGCCTTATTACTGCACTTTTTTTTTTCCACCTTTCTTACCTTCAGTTTAATCAACAGAAATGAAATATCAGTTTAGGAATAAAATTACCAAAGTGCTTCAATATATTTGTAAGACCTAGTGCTATTTTCCAATTACATTTCAGGATTAACATTCAAATATTTGGAAATAAATATATTTTTCAAGCATTCTGTCTTTAAGTCATCTGGCAATAACTATAGATTTTTCAGGTTTAGAATATTTGTTCTAAGTTCCTTTTCCTTCTTCAGAGTTTCCTCTGTCTATGTATCTGTTCGGTAAAATCCAGATTATATACTAACAGTTTCTTTTAGATGGTATATATTGTTCTGTATATGGTAGGTAGAAACTAGGTTTCCAAAACAGAAAAATTAGAAAGCTGACATACGATAGATATGACCTAAAAAAATATTCAAAATATGTAATGACTTTTTTTTCAAAACATATCTGATTCTTTTTCATAATATTCTTATTGTTAAATATGAAATAAAATGCCAGCAAAATGGCTTTTCCCTTTAAAAATCTATAAAATGCAAACTTCAAAAGTGCTGGAAAAAAACACCACTAGATTTCCCTTTTCTTATTTTAAAATCCAGCCTGTTTAATTTACTTGATTCTATCAAAAGTCACTTTTAAATTAAGTCAATTAAAAGCAGAGAATGATACAAGACAAGCAACAAGGCAGCTATATAACATTCAACTATGTCTCTTGCAACAGTCAGTCCTAACTCTGAGATCTGAATAATCCAAATGGATTTTATTCTTATTTATATCACCATTCATAATAATGGATTTGCAGGCAAATTAGATTTTGGAGACATGAAAGACTCATGCAGATGCTTATCTTACTGATGGATTTTTCACTGCAGAGGAATTGTTCTCAGTGTGTAAAACAAGCATGTCCTGAGATGTCTGGAAGGCTGGAGCCCAGTACCTCAGCAATGCGCTATTTATCACCAACCCAATGGGAAAAAAAAAAGTAATGACTGTGTACTAAAGAAACTTCAGTCCTCCAGTTCTTGCCAATAAACTCATTTGAGTGTCAATGCCTTTTTTTTTTTAATGGAAATATGCAGAACTTCCTCTGTCCTGTCATCACATAACTGCTGAGGGCTCTGCTTGAAGTCCAGATTCCAGCATGGTTCATCACTGGATATTACCCTGCTTATATTTCCTGAGGGCTTAATCTGGAAGCTATTTTCAGAAATTTGCTATCCAATTGGAACCGACACAAAAACAAACAAAAGCAAACAAACAAACAAACAAAAGAGTAGAGGAGGCCAGGAGAAAAGCTCAAAATATTACTTTGGGAAATAAGAATTCAGAAAGGGATTTGAAATTATTTAGTATTAACTCTTTAATTAGATTGCCCACACTTCATGGGAGAATGCTCTTCAATGTCAATGGTTTATGAAAGGGAAGAGTGGCCTTTTTCTTGACATGTTTGGCCACAGACAGGATTTTCAGTCTTGTAACAGCCATGTGTATTCAATATCAATTACATTCCCAATTGCCATTAGTGCTTTTGAAAATCCCATGTATCTTAATTTGTCCCTTGTACAGAAAGGAATATTTTAAAATGATGTAATAGGAATACAGTAAAATTAAAGAATAATAATACTGATCAAAACAGTACAAGGAATAACTTGAATTAAAGAACAATTATTTTCTCTAATATTATGATTGTGAAGATTGCTTGGTGGAAAGATTTATTTCTTATCTTTAGCAGGAATTGAATGCAAAATGTACTCCCAGCTCCCAGGAGAAATAACTAATTTTCTGATTTCCTAGAGACTTTGAGTCTTTGAGGCTTGTCATTTTAAACAAGGCACCTCTTTTTTCACGGGCTTGAGACTTCCATTCTAATCTTCAACCAGAAAATAAACTTACAACTTATATGACTTACATGTCAAACCTTATCTTCCCAATAACCCCTAAACACCACCACAGAGAAAAAAAAATAAAGGGTGATTGATATTCTAAAATCTATTTCACGTTGTGGTGTCCCCTGCTATTGCATACCAGTCCACATAGCATATTTTCCAGACAGATGTTTCAAGTTATCATCTACCTCTTTATGGTAATTATGGCTGAAATTTTATTCTCTAAAAAAGAAAATTAAGATTCAAAAATCTTCTTCTGAAAGAGGACATGATGTGTATTTTGTTCGCTATAAAGAGTTTGTGTTCTGCTTTGCACCTGGTCTTACCAAACTGAAGATTCTGTTTTAGAAACTTCTACTCACAGTAAATAATTGAGGGGAATGGTTCACTAAATTCCTGTCTAGATAGGCTATACAGTAAAGGTATAACAATCAATCATTAGATTGCTTGCTCTCATGAAAGCTACTTTTGCCTTGAAAAAAAAAAAAGTTTGAATTTCGTTTTTGCTAATCACCATCTTTATGCTATTGGAGGAGTGTCAAAGGCATGCAACGATAATCATAATCAGTCTGTTGGAAGGATTTCTATTGTTAAAAAGATATGCAATTTTGAAAAAAAAATATGACTACTAATCTCATGAACTGATTTTTTTTAGAGTAAAATCATAGATTTCAGTTGTTAGGTTGATTCTGTGCTTGAAGTTTTGTTGTATTGTTGCTTACTTCTATCTTGCAGGGGAGACCTTGCATGGTAATTTCAAAGCAAATCAACTAAGCACTACTGTCTTATACAGAATTGAAAGTAGAAATAAGTTCTTTTTTGGCAGAGGTGTGGGTTTTTGTTTTTGATTTTGTTTTTTACTTTATGATAGTTCTTCCAATACATACATGTCAGAACTAATGCAACAATTTGTGAAAGACAAGACTAGCTAGATTCAGATAATTTGTAGAGTTAATTAATAAAAATTCTCTCCAAAGGATTTTCACACTGACAGAGAATTTATGTTTATCTTTAGGAGACCAAGCTTAGGAGAGGACTTCAGTGAAATTTACCAGATACTTAAATTAATAAAGTGCCCGATTCTTATTGTCTTCCAGTATGTACTAACTATTCTGCACACAGAACCTACAGATCTGAGGATACATAATTCTAAACAGTCTTTTAATACATACTTCATACCTCTAAGGATAGTTAGTGTATTTAAAATGTGATTTAGATCCACAAGGAATTTATGGTTTTCTAAAAATTTTGCTCCTCGTATTGATCCATAAGCCATTTCACTATTAATTTACTCCATTTGCTCTCTGTTTTCGTTCTTTAATCTAATGAAAGGCTTAATCTGATGCTAATCTTCTTACTAGCCTTTTATGGAGATCCTTAATGAAAGTTATTTCAGATAACGTTGCACTTATTAGCTCCAGTTTAATAGCACTTTAGCTGCTTCTTTCAAATAAGCCTAAAATATTTTAAAGAATATCCTCCCACTCAATAGCATACCTTTTCTTTCCCTCTTGATGGTCTGAAAGTCTAATGATTTCTCAGTTGCTGGTACTGATTACACTGACTATGAGGTTTTAGGGAAAAAAAAAAAAAAGTAATGACTGTCTATTCAAGAAAATTGTTGATTCCAGTGGTCAGCTACATATATTTGATCTATTGCTTCCTTCTCTTCCTACTGTAGTTTAAATTTATTGAAGTCTTCCGTTACATATATGTTCCAAATAAAGTTAAATTTTCATACAGGTTCAGAGAAACCACACAGAAGGCCTCTTCCAGTCTTGGGTTGTTGTAGAGACCATTTTATAAAAAATCCTTCAACTACCTTTTACTACCTATTTCTTTTATGATTGCCCAATTTGGAAGTCCAGGTAATTGACTAAAATGCAAATGACTACAGGAATCTCTATTTTTTTTTTTGATTATCTATTTATCTATCTATCTATCCATCCATCCATCCATCCATCTATCTATTTGCTCATTTGTTTGATCTTTGGCTGTTTGATCTTCATTTTTTATAACTTTTTTCTCTATATGTCAGTATCATTCTGACAAAATCTTTTATTTCACTAGTTTAAAGATAAATTGCCTTCAGACATAACATCTTATTGTAGGATCCTGTCAGATCTCGCAAGTTAGGTCAGGCCAAGATGGATTAATACTTGGAACAGACACCTCTTAGGAATATCTAGGCCCCTAAGAAAATCTAAATCAATATCTCAGTATAGTGCTAGAGGGCAATGTACTGCTGAAAATGTCATCTTTCATATACATTAAAAACTGAAGTTCTGACATTTGTAAAATCTTGTGACAAAAATAGTATTGATTTTTCATGCTTCAGTTTTGGTTATTGTACTTGGAATCTTAATATTTTTAAAAGTCAAGCTGTCAATATACATTTTTTCCACTATTGGAAAACTAGGCCATAGTTGTGATCACAAATGCCATTGGAAAAACAGAGGCTCCTAAGACACCAGTTATTTCTAAAGTTCTTGGCTATTATCTATTGAAAATCTCTCCTTCAAAGCCAAATAAAAAAAAATAGCAACGGACATTTAAATAACTCTAAGTTTTTCTTTGCTTATAAAATGAAAATTACATGATCCATCCTGAGCTAGGACAGCAATTCTCTGTTCTGTTTTCTTCTGATTGGTGCAGGCCTTACCTGCAGAAAACGTAAACTGATTTATCATGTTGATTATGCATAGTACATAGAGAGCGCAGAGACCAGTCCAAGTTACAGAATTTTGATACAGTTTCAGTTTAAGTTCATCTCTGAGAAGAGGATGCTCATGTTCATCTGCTCACGTTCATCTCCTTTAAGAGTTTATGTCATGCCAGATTTTTCCTACCTTTGATGCTTATTAGAAAACACGTTAAAAGACCCTTAAAAGCATCTTAAGACCTTAAAAGACCTTAAAAGGATCTTTTAACAGGGTGAGGGGTAACGGGTGTAAGTTGAAACACAGGAAGTTCCTTCTCCATTTGCGGAAGAACTTCTTTCCTGTGAGGGGTGACAAAGCCCTGGAACAGGCTGCCCAGAGAGGTTGTGGACTCTCCTTCTCTGGAGATCTTCCAAACCCGCCTGGATGCAGTCCTGTGCCACATGCTCTAGGTGTCCCTGCTGGAGCAGGGGGGTTGGACTAGATGATCTCTAGAGGTCCCTTCCAACCTCAACCATCCTTTGATTATGTAAAAGCAGTTAATTTGTACACTACCTTTTACATTACTAGTTCTTATGTTTTTTCAGCATAATGATGCATACTGTGCTTTCTAGTTTCTGGTGGATTTCCAATGACTATTCTATGGTGAAACTAACATTTAGACTTGCTAAGACTGTATGAATTTCTAACTGTGATGTTATGCTGCCACATATGAATACCACATTTTAAAAGTATATGTTCAATGAGAAAACTAGTGTAACAGCAGAAAAATTCTTTGAACTGATGTCGATGATATACGTAAGCTCGATACATATACAAACCTATTCAATGTTATTCAAAACCCAAATTAGGTAACTGGGCTCATTCAATATCCTGTAAGAATTAAGCATTGAAGTTGGTCTTTATAGGAGTCAGTTAGAGGAGCCAGGAGCTGTGGGGTTTGCTTGTTAAATTCTCCCTTTCCCTCTTAACTCTCATAGTTTGATCATCTTTATGGGAAAAATATATTTTTCATAATTCAGTATTCCTAGTCCCATGAATCCTCTCCTAAATTTAGGTGAACTCATCCTTACACACAACATAGCCAAGAGACTTTACACCTTAATATAGTAAATATAGTCCATTTATGGCTCAGTTACCACAGGATGGTCACTCACTTTTTGTCGATCACTGTATGTTTGGTTTTTTTTTATATTGAAACAGCTTTAAAAATCCATTATTTTAGAATATTCTCTCTCTTCTCTCTCCCTTCATGTATGGGTACTCTTTTAAATGAGCCGCACTCATAAATGTTCATAAATTACTTGAAATGAGGACTTTTAGATACTGTCTGATTGCTCTACCAGGCAAACTGCCTGAAGTATTACCTCTTGCTTAATCTAGAGCCATATTCTGACAATGTCTATGAATTTAACATTTCTAGATGAGATAAAATTAAACCAGTAGCACTTCCATATCAGATGGGTGTAAGGTAGTTCGGTGCTGCCAAGAGTGCAAATACATGAAACAAAGCATGCAAAGATATTCAAGCCTCTCAGATACTACCAGCAGCTTAGCCTAATAAGGCTAATGCTTCACTTGGTTTGATTGAAGCAGTGCTAACTAGCACCTTTCAGAGTGCTGTGGCAGAACAGAGCCCAGCTCTACTCTCACTGGAAATCAAATGAGTACCTTTACTGCAAATCCAGTACTTCACCAGAGTATTCGGTTGTTCCATATTAATGTGCCTGTCTATGTAAGAGGCCTTATTCTGTTGAGTTTTGACTAGCCCCATGGCTGGAATTCTAAAGACTCTGTGGACAACTTGGTAGTGATTTTTTTCCCTCATGATATCTAATCAGAATTTCTTGTATTGCAGCTCGTGTTCCATTACCTTTCACCCTATCACTTGCTACTAAAGAGCAGGCTGTAGTTTGTTTTCTTTGCTATAAGGACACACTGCTGGCTTTTCTAGAAAGTTGCTTCCTAGCTAGTTTGCAGCCACAATTGTATGGGGTTATTCCACCCCAAATTTGGGATTCCAAATTTGCTTTTGCTAAATATCGTGAAGCTCTTCTCTGCCTGTTTATACATCCTCTTGAGGACTCTCTGAAGAGCAGTGCTACCTGCTTCCATATCAGCTGTTCCTTCAGAATTTGTCATCATCTGTAACTTGCTGAGAGTGAAATGTGGGTTATTAATAGAGATGCTAAATAATATTGGTCCCCATATTGATTCCTGAGTGACTCCACTAGTCATCAGCTGTCAGTTTTATTTCATACTGCTGATCACCTCTCTTTAAGTCCAGCTCTCCAGGCAATTTTGCACTGACTTAGCATCCAGTTATCTAGTCCTTGATCACTAGCTTGGTTACAGGGATATTCTATCAGAAATCGTGTTGAAAGCCTTGCTAAAGTCAAGGTATACATTGTTCACTAGTCTCCTGTCATCCACTTCCTTAATCATCTCAATATAAAAAGCTACCAGGTTGATCAAGCCTGATTTGACCTTGGTAAATATGTGCTGGCTGTTCCCAATCACCTTCTTGGTCTTACTAGACTGGAAATGCCTTTATGGAGGATTTACTTCATTACCTTTACCAGGACTGATGGGAGGCTGACAGCGCTGTAATTTGCAATATCTTCCCACTTGGAGATGTGTCTGATGTTTTCTGTTTTCCAGACATGAAGAACCACTTGCAGCCCCCAGTTGCCAAAACTTTTCAAAGCTGATAAAGAGCTGGCACTCCCAGCAGCCCGGATGCCTGCCATCTGTTCCCATGGAGTTGTGTACATTCAACTAGATGAAGAGCTCCCTGTGCCTTTGTCTTCTCTTCCTCTTTACTACAGTTAGGGTAGTACAGTCAGTCTTTGCCTTCCTCTTTACCTAATAACTGTCTCCCAATCAAGCTCATTTGTCACTGAAGCCTCCGTAACAAGGCTTCCTTCAACTACACTGTCTTTTTATAATCAGAGAGATATTTACTGGTTTTGAGTTGCAGCTGTATAGTTGCAGCATGCAACAAAAAAACAGGTAATGTGAGACAAAGACAAAGATAGACCACTGCAGAGGCTCCTTATCCATACCTGAACTTCCTTCAGCTCTGTTCATAACAGTATGCATATTTGATATATGATTTCTTTATTAGGCTTTGATTCTACTTTTTTAGAGGGGAGGAGACATATTTGTATTGTTGTTTTTGCTTTCTTAGGCAACCATCATTCACTAGTAGCTCTATGCAAGAAAGACAGGAGGGGTCATAAGGTTTATGACACAGTGAATCACTCCATTGCATTTGCAGAAATGCCTGAGGCTACATAGTTTGACTTCAACATTTGCTGTGCTTTACAGTGAGTATAGCATTATTTCTCATCTTTTTTTTTTTCCTATGTAGTGGCATTACTGACTGCTCTAATGAAAAGAACACAACAGGCTTCAAATTCTGAAACAGCTAGATTAACATTAACTTGTTGCCTGCAGAAGAGACTTTGGATGACTTTTTACAGCCTTCCAAAAAGTTTTGTTTGAATGAATAGGGCAGCACTCAGTGAAGATTTTGATTCTCTAGCCTTTTTTTTTCTGTTTTACTGCAAGCAGAAGAGAGTTTACTATTATCTAGATTGTAAGAACAAAGTACGTATGAAGTGAACTTACATTTCTTGTGTAGCTTACTGTTTGTGATCAAAGAAACAAGGATTTGTTTTAGATGTAGGTATTATTTCAATTATGAATAGTTTGTCTTGGTTGTTTTTTATTGTTTTATTATTATTTATTTTAGTGCCTCCAGGATAGTGTAATTATTAACAGAAAACTCGGAATATTTTAATGTTCAGCAGCTGAATCGCTCAGTTTAAATGTGATAGGATATATCCATCAAATTAAATTGTTTCTTATCTCTAACCATAGGAAACAAATTGTTAGGAAATTTATTTTAAAACTTAGAAAAGAGTTAAATCTTTATTTTCAAAGCACCCAGCCCTTGCCTAGAGCATTGTTTCCACAATACACAGTTACAATGAGATTTATAGGGTTAACTGATGTTGGCAATTTTCATGTCTCCTCCTCACATTTTAAGAAAGATATTCATGCAGAAGGTGTCTTCATGGTCTTCTGGGGCTCATTTCACTGCTCCTGGCAGGAAGATTCGAAACTTTCTTAGTCTGTTTAAGACTGAGTAAATCTATGTGCAACTTGGGTAGGATCTTTTGTGTATGTTTCTGTGCCTTGATATCACACACAGATACAAAAAGCAAACTAATAGTTATTTTCCTTGAAAAAAAATCTTCATATTGTTATTTTACAAGATTAGAAATAAGCAGGTAAAAATAGTCATTTCTAAGAAAAGTTTCCCGTCTGCAGAAAATTTTAAACCCAAATTGACATCAAATTTTATTCTGAATACAATGTAATTTCTATTTTAAACATAAGGCAAATGCCTTTCTTTTTTCTATGGCAGATTTAAGGCACTAATCATTTTTAAAACCTGTCACCAAGGAAAATCCTTTCTTGCCTATTCATTTATCAACAACTCTTAAGCAAAAATTATTATTTTTTTAATAAAATTTATGAAATAATAGTAATAATTATAAGGAATCATTGTCAGAATCAGAATTTAACATTCTTTTTTTCCATAAGGTTCCATAAAAATAAGATTTAATTCATCTCTAGAATAAGAGAGCACATTTCCACTATTAAGAAGATAAGTAAATATGTTGAGAATAGACTGCTTTTTCATTAATGAGATATTTAATATTAGTAATCTACAGTTAAGTTAAACATAAAAGAGTGACTAGTTTCTTGCAACTCTTAAGGGGTTCTGTGTCAATAATAGGAAAAATTGACATTTATATAGTAGAAGATCCAAGATATCTCACAGATGTTAATTCCATTTCACAAAAACCCTTGGAACTATGAATAAATCTGGCACCATATTCACTAGATAAAATTCAACAGGGCTTTTTTTTTTTTCCTGCTTTTCAAGCTATTCTGAAATATTTTTAGTCTTCTAGTCATATATAGCAAACAGATGTATACAGATGTGACCAAAACAAAAAGTTACTTCTTCCTATATATCAGATCTGAAAGAAATACAAGAGACCTGGTAGAAGCCTTGTCTACAAACCATAGAAACTTTGTCTATGAATCACAAGTATAAGAGACCCAAGAGCATTAGTTTTAATAACACTCAATCTGATCAAAAGAGCCTATTTGGGCAAGGTTATTCTCATGTCCCAGTGGGGTTAGCTCTGCGTCTCCTAGCGCCATCACAGACAGGCAGGGAATGAAGCCAAAGAAGAGCTGGAGCTCAATTAGCTTAGTTGAAAATCTTAGCATCTCAAAGTGTCCCTTAGTTTAAGAACAGAGGACACTAAGTGGCATGAAATTGTAGAAACATTTTGTGATATTTTGGGTTGTCTATGAAAGAAAGTGTTGATTCCCTACTTACAGGTATAACAGAAAACTTTTTAAACAAACATTATTCCTAGACAATTTTTCTCCTTGAGGGGAAGAAAAAAAAAAAGATAGATGTTTTTAAATAATTTTTTGAAATTCCAAAATCATGATTTCTTCAGGATAATTAGTGTTTTGATCTTTGTCTTCCTTCAAAATCTTTGTTTCATCCTGAAGATGTGAGAAAAGAAAAACAAAGTTAAAAAGAAAGGAGAGAAAGAGGGAGGAAAGGAAGAAGGAGAAAGGAACAAAAACCTTTATTTTAAGTGCAGGTAGAGAATTTTGTCTCCCAAGTGGAATATTCATATTTTAAAACCTGATACACATTTTGAAATGTAAAAAAGTATAGATATTTGAAAAACTTTGCATTCATTTATAAGGTTGAGCTGTTCGCTGATGGAGGCATGAAGGAGACCAGAGGGGTGGAAAGAAGCCATTATCCCCTTAACATCATTCTCCTTCATTGCAGTGCCTATCTTTAATTATCTCATTCAGTGACAACAGATAGTACTAGAATTCAGGCCTCTATTTTCTAGAGCTTTGCTTAAATCACTGGACTATTCTGTTCCATACATTCCTTTTTGATTCAAAAAAAAAAAAAAAAAGATGGTTGTGCATATGATTTTTGGACCTTTTTCTACATAGCTTCATGAAAGTCTGAGGTGGAATGATCTTTATGTATGAGCTAGACTAAGTTATGAAACAGGACTTTGCCAGTTTCCCCTCACATTAGCATTCATTTAATGTGTTTTTCTTTTTTTTTTTCCCTCACTGGAAGAACTGCCTACACCCGTGCTCACCATAGCAACTGAAAAATCTAGCAGCAGACACAGGATAGAATGAAAAAAAAAAAAAGAGAGCGAGAGAAAAAAAAAAAAAAAGGCTTGAAAATATCCCCCGATACTAAAATTGGTTTTGTTTTCACAGCAACATGCTGTGCAATTGAGGAAGGAGAGCTATCTACCTATATTTCAGTCGGAATCACCCAGACTACAAAAAAGAATGTGTGTGTTTGCATATCTCACTGGAGTATGTTAAGGGTAGGTGGCACTTATTTTCAAAGCATATTTTGACTGCTTAGGGAGGCTGAGATGTTGACAATGATATGTTAGTAGATGTTTCTATGAAAGGGAAGACATTCATATGTACTGGATGGAAGTTACAGGATACGCAGTTGAAAAGTTTTCCTTCTGTTTCTGAGTCGGTACAATAAGTAGAACTGTTGACAAATATTTATCAGCATGTGTAAGCATATGGAAGGAGTGAACCAAAGTCTTTCAATCACTGTCAGAAAAAAGACAAGCACTGATGAGTTTGTTAACAACATAGCCAAAAGCTATGCAAGCAACATCAACCAACCACCTGGATTATAATTGCTGAGAACAATAAGGAATTTAAGTTTATAATAATTATTAAAGGAAAGGATTTGAAATATTAGCTGGACACAAAGATAAAAATAAATTTAAATAATAATATACTGTTGTTTTGCTAAGCATGAATCCACATGTATTGTGAGAATGCAAAAATAATCATGACTCGTCATATTAAAGAAGAAGGAACCAATACCAAAGCTTCCCTTTTAAAAAGTGAAAAATTATTCTTAATTTCTGTGGGAATGCTATTTTTTCAATATAAGTAAGGAAGACAGTCTAACATGTCTTATCCTACTCACACAGACAAGCTTATTGGGAGCTTTTCTTTTTTCTTTTTATTTTTTTCCACATATATCTAGCTAAATAACCTATCATTCTTAATGGAATCCATTGGAAGGCCATGGCTCCTTCCATGTGCACAGTCTGAGCAGCCATCATTCATACTAACCATGAAGAAGGAAAGTATTGGTTGCCCACATCTAACCCAATCCAAGATAGATGGGTGGTGTGCTGGAATGCACAGCTATGTCTAAGCACAGATTGTCATCAAGAACTTGATGATCATGTTTTTGCTCTGTGCAAAAGCCATGTGTGCTTCAATTTAAATGGATGGTTATCAAGTTTGATGAGCCAGAAAGCAAGGGCCATGTGTTAAGAAATAGTAGATAAATTTTCTTCTACTTCTCTCAACATTCAGTTCTCTCTATGTTAGTTTCATAAATTTGTTCTCTGTTAGAATTTACTCTCTGATTCTCTGTTTTTCTCTCTCTCAGTGACTATAACCTTCAGGATAGTAGAGGATAGAACCAACAGAATAGAGAAAGCTGAACTACAAGAAAGCCATGGCTGAAGCCAATGTGGAAGAGTACAAATTGATAAGAAACAGAAAAGGTGAAAATATTTGAGTAGTGCTGTAAATGACTGATATATTGGTTAAAAAAGAATACAAAGATGTATGTGTGGAAAAAAGGAACTTTAAAAAAAAAAAACAAAACCACTTTGGTATTTGGATTAAATCCACTTTGAAGATCACTGAAAAAAGGTGGCTTTGGAACAACGTCCAAACGACCCCATGCAAATTCTGTTGTAGATACAAGTCCTGAGGGACAAAGGTGCATGTCAGCCTTCGGATGTAAAAACAGCTTTGAATATCTAAGATAAAGGCTCTAAACTAGCTAGAGTTTGCATCTTATGCAATGGGGAAATATATTTATATATGAGTAAGCCAAGGGACAATGCAAAACTGGACAAACAATTCATAAGGTTCATCGGAAACATGCAAGAGTAAAGTCAGAAATGCCAAAAGTTTAACAGTAAAAGTTATTTTATTTGGGAATAAAAGGAGAACAAAACATAAGTACATCATCATCTTCCTGGCATTAAAGATGGTTTATGTACCAGTGAAATATAACTTGCTTGCTGCTGTTATCCAGAAACAATGATGTAGAACTTACTTAGGGGTGAAGGCAGCATAGATGGTGCAGAAGTCTGTAAAATGAAAAAAAAAAATTGCCTGCAATAGTAGAAGACTGAACTGGATGATTTACTCTTATGCATGTCTGATCTATATTTTTTCTTTCCTTATTTTTTTTCCTTTTACTTAATATTTACAGTTTATTTCAATATTAATTCAGTCACAGGAGTATGACTAATCTGAATATCTCAAATTAGTTTTTTAAGCACTAAAGAAGCATTTACACAGAAGCTTTTAGAGTGTGAAAAGTAAAGATACATTTGCCTAGATTTTATCACACAGAAATCAGGTTAATGCAACTTGGTATATCTGTTTTTCCATCAAGTATAGTCATACAATACTTTCTGTACAGTTTCCAAAAGTATTATTGAATAACTAGATGATATCACTAAGTTTAGCAATACTCATATTTGTATAGGAAGAATTGGACTTTTATTTCCTGTTTTTCCCTCAGTTACAAAACAAAACAAACAAAACACAACAAAAAAAGAACAAAGCAAACTAATGGTAAACCACATTTCATTTGTACTATGCCAAAAATAAATAATTCTGTTCCTTTTTTACCACACCTATCAGCAGCATAGCAGTAAGTAATTTGGGGAACAGTAATTTAGGTCTTCAGTCTGGTATTCCAAGATGAATAATGAAATATGAGAGAATTCTGTATTCTCTTTTTCTAGTTTCAGGATACTATTTGCATGAGCATACCTTAAACTAACTCCTTTATCTTAAGCCACTTTTATTTAACATTGAATTCTCTGTGCTTGAAATTGTCATTGAAAAATAAATCCAGACATATATAGTAAAATTATCAAAAGTGCAGAATTGTTATTTTCTTGGAGGAAAAAAAAGCTTATGAGAATCCAACTCTAAGAGAAACAAAAATATTTTCTGGAAATTTGCATTCATGCTATTCCCCTTTCATCACAGGAAATGACATCTCCAAATGCCTTAGGCAGGCATTTCTAATAGAAACCAAAGGAAGAAAAATTGATAAAGAAATTAAAATCTAATGAAGTATTATGCTATAATTTTTATAAGTGATCAGCAGTGTGTTAATCTGTAAAGAATACTCATCACAGTCACTGTGACCAGTTATATCCTCTCTGGCACAATTACCTAACCCAAGGCTAGATTGCCTTGAAATTTGAAAACAAGTTTCTGAACATTTATTATCATAAATAATGCAGTGCATTTATTACTATAAACAGCTTTAGCATGTGAGGATGCATATGTACTAAATTAAGCAATGTGCTACCTGCAAGCTTTCTTATTTATAGATACAATTTTTTAGGGTTTATTTATTTATTTATTTATTTACAAATGATACTGGTGAGTACAGATAAACAGATACAGATAAACAGAGTGCAAGTCAGATCCTCATTTGGCATTAGTCAGTGTAACTCCACTGAGTCCTTAACCTGTACCAGCTGAGAAAATTTCCTGTGTTGCATGAGATTATCGTTTATCAAGAAGCCATAGACACAATATACCAAACTTAGGTGGAAAAGAGCAGCAATGTCGTGTAATACTATATGGCTCTGATGGCATACCAGAACTGAGAGAAATGTAATCTCTTCGCTACCATCAGACATTTCTGATGAAAGTTTCTTTCCTGGCCTTTGGAATTTTCTACAAACTTAGGGGATATTCAGTGGAAAATTTGTGTCTGAGGCTTTTGAGGAATGAGGTTTAGTATTGACAGATGGCTAGCATTTGATGAGATTACTGACTCTTAAAGAACAACAATGTAAGACAGCAAAAGCATGGATTAAACTATCCTTTCTCTATTATTCTCTGAACATGACTAATTTTTAACTTTCTCTCTTCCTTTCTCTCTTCCTAAATTACTGCTTTAGCATCCTGAAATTGACATTTCTTATAGGAGGACTTGTTCAGTTTTCCTCAGTTAATAAATAAAGGGGAATTGGAGCTCTATACGAAGAGAAAAGCACTATTGAATGAAATACTTGAGGAGATCTTGGTGGGAGTAGTCCTCCATCATTGCCTATGCTTGATAAAATATTACATTATAGATAATTAGAATGGTATCTAGTGAAGAGGAAACTCACACAGTTTGGTTATACCTGTCGGGGCCCTGCAGACACCACTGGCCATGGCCACTCCAGGCTGTCATCATCAGGCTCCCATCTCAGCCCGGCCTGGGGCCGTCAGTCCCCGTACCTCGACACCACCACCATGGTGCCTCTCTACAGCTGTGTCCTTGGCTGATCCTGTCTTGCTCACTTCACTTTCCAGATTGATCTGGACTTATCACCTCACCTTGCCTGATAATCACAAAGTTGTTGGAGGAACTTCTTAAAATCACTGCTACAGATGCACATCGGTACCGTGGGTCACCAGCTTGTCAGCCCTTGAGGAGATGTCCTACTCCAGCTCTTCCATAATGAAAGCCGGGAGAAGTATGCAGCAAGACACTCAGAAGGAGTAAGAAAACCACCACACAGCAGAGAAACAGAGAGCTTAGTCCCAGAAAGAGGGAACTCAAGCAAGCAAGTTGAAAAAGGAATCATTTTTTATCTCTGTTTTCACGGTTTCACTGTGCCACTACTGATTGGTTCAAGGTTGAATGGCTTTTGAGTTATTTTGTCAAGGACTGGTGGTTTGTAATTGCTCTTCATATAGAGAAGAGTGGAAACAAATAACTATATGGCAAGCTAAAAATGATCCTTAAGACCACAGACACAGAAAACAAAGGTGGATTAGAACATGTCTAAAACAAAGGTAAAGGAGAGAAGTCTTCGTAAGAAAACTGAAATTTTGGCTGTCTGGACTAGAGACTTTTAGTAATGAAGAACAAAGATTGTAGACAGAGATGCCTAACAGTATGTATACAGAATGACCACAAAAAACAGCAAAATATAAAACGCATGAAAGAGTAAGACATAACTTTGCTCCTGTATATAACAAAGCTGCATCAATGCATCATTTTGATTAAAATGGTAATGGAAATCATCATCATGAAAACATCAGAAATGCTTTGTCAGGCAATGTGAAATAGGGACTTCTGCCTTAATTCTAAGAGATTATGGTATTCCAGAGAATTCACCCTCAGACTATCCATTTAGCAGATTGAATAAATTCTCGTCATATGGTTGCTGTCATTCATTATATCCTTGAGGTGCAAGGGCTGCTAATTTGTCCAGTTTAAATAAAGCATATCTGTGG
>NW_010577430.1:149944-173673 GCF_000705375.1 Tinamus guttatus | reverse complement strand
CTCTTTTCAGTGGTGGCCACCAACAGAACTAGAGGTAATGGCCACAAACTGAAGCACCAAAAGTTCCACATGAACTTAAGGAAAAATTTCTTAACAATGAGTGTGACAGAGCACTGGAACAGGCTGCCCAGAGAGGTTGTGGAGTATCGTTCTCTGGAGATCTTCCAAACCCGCTTGGATGCAGTCCTGTGCCACATGTTCTAGGTGACCCTGCGTGTGCAGGGGGGTTGAACTAGATTACCTCTAGAGGTCCCTTCCAACCTTAAGCATTCTGTGATCCTATGATTCTAAGTAATTCATCTGATTAGCTGTAAATGCAACTGTTCTTTCCTACCATTTAAATTAGCTTTCTAGCATTTCCTTTCATTATTGTACCACATGCTTTCTTTAATTTTTATCTTGAAGCATGTATTTTTACTTTGACTGTGTGTTTTCTATTCTTTTTCTGTCTGTACCTTAACAATGTAGCTCTCTAGCTTTCCGCTTTGTTTTGTTTTTCTTTTTTCTAGTGGGACAGTTTATTTATTTGAGAAAAGAGTGGGTTTTTTTTTTAATCAAAATGAAAACACCCTATTTGCTGAACTTGAACAAAGACAGCAGAGAAGTCTAAAATAACATTACAGTTTAAGAAAGCTCCAGATACCAGAAAGACAAGCAACCTAAGTCCTCCCCAAAAACATATTGTGAAAGTATAAAGACGTGTTTATGTCTTACTGCTCCTGCAAATTTCAGTATAGCACTCTGTCTGATTACATATTTTACTATCCTTTCATGGGTTTGTATAGTAGTGTTTCAGCCCTGAAACATGTGCTGAAAAATAGTACTATTTGAACCAGTATAGTACAGTTTTCAACCAAAAATTTTGGTAGAGTCAAAAGCTGATAGAAAGCACTACTTTTAAATTCTCTATACTTGCCTTCCATATTTCTGATAAGGATATATGCAAATCACAATTTTAATACTTCTTTTCCAATGCATGTCTGCAATTCCACATTTTCCCTGTTTTTAATAAATGAAAGTGTAGCCGGGAATTCACGAGTCTGGTTACACACTTGCCTCATGTCATAAATGTTTGGGCTCTGCTCATTTATTTTCACAACTTCTGCATGCTCTACCTTGAGTCCCGCTGCTATCCTATTTAACTTGACATATTTCTGCTTATGCTAAGCAGGCTGGATCTTATTGCCTCCATTTAGGAACAGATGTTATTGAGTGTACCCTGCACTCCTCCCTGCCTTCTCTTTTTTCACAGCTCTCTGATAGCTGACTGCAGGTAGTGCACTCTCACTTCTGTGTCACCCTCTCCACAACAGCTCCTGGAAAGAGAGAGAAAGAAAGATGAGCTTTTAATGTTGTTGTGAAACCATATGCACCCTGCTGCCACCATATCAGAGAGTGTGTTTTCTCCCAGAGTGTTTAATACACCTCTTTTGACACTACAGAAAATGAATTGTGAAGGATACTGCAGTTAGAAAAGTGTTGATTTTTGCCTGGGGAAAATAAAATCAGAAAATGTTATAAAATCCACCGTTCAATATTAACTTAATCATGATACATATTTTAGAGAGGTACTTTTAATGCACAGATACAGTTCCATGCTTCTCTGTTTCTCTAGCCTACCCTGCAGCTCTCACTGGCTATGAAAGTTAAGATTTATAGTGATAATATCTTCTATCTGACAAGGACTCAAAGCTAACAGCTTTGTGGTGTTTTCCCTATCTTGTTGCATATGTTTTTTTCACTTGCAACACCCATTAAAGTTTAATGGGAGAATTGTGCACATCATGAACATGAAAATGAGAATATAATTACCCCTCTGTTCTCAGAGCACTAAAATCAATCTTCTTGTTTTGCTGCAAAGTCTCAAGCTGACTGTAGTTGAAACTATTTGCCCAGAAATCCTTAGAAAACCTTGTAAGTATAATGAATACCTATGCTGCAGAATGTTTCCTTATTTCTACTTTTCTGTCTGAATTTGAAACCCATTTATTTGCTTCTCATAATATAGTATCCAAAACTGAAATGCATAGAGTATCTAAATATGATGCTCTTTGTCTGAAGTGATTTCAAAGACAGTGCAAAAATAGTGTCAGGAGAATTGCTAAACAGCCATAGACCTCCTACTAGACTGTTATGCTTTTATGAGGGACAAGGGCTTGTCTTTAAATAACTTCTTAAATCATGCATTTAACTAATTGCAGTAGGATATGTCATTCCATATTCAGGAAGTAATGTGCACTGGTAATAGACACATTTTTCTTGTATTTATTTCAGCTGGTAATTTTAATCTTTTTACCATACTGGAATGGCAATGGACCAATATCAGGCAAATGGGAAGAGACACTTCTATCTAACTACCAAACTTTTCCACTATCAAGCAACCACCCAAGATGTGAGTGACTCCCGCAAACTTAGCATTAAACCTATAATAAAGGGATTGAATCAAGTAGATAAGAATCAGAAATGGCAGACCTGCAACCAGGAGGACTCTTTGAATTCAGATGTGGCTAAGTCATGGCCTTCTTGCTAGGTGCGCCAAGTTTCTGAAACCCAGCCTCTTCCAGAGCAAAGCTGTCAGTGAAAATCCTGAGTGTGGTCTTTAGTGTAGGTCCATCCCATCTAAAAGAAGCTACCATACAGCATCTATCATGTAATGGCAGTGATTTTGCTAACATGTCTTCTATATTTGCATGGAATTTGTCCCAGGATAAAACCTACCGAGAAGCATCACTTGGGTAAGTGAAAGCCTGGTTACATCCACCCAGTCTTCACTGATTAGATAGTTGTAGTAGGTGCTCTGGAAACAATGAAGCAGAAATTAATGTCATGGAGTAGACCTAACCGAGAGCGCTGCTAAATGAGGCATGGACTGCCCTGCTCTAGTGAATGGTTTAGGTACCTGCAGGAAAAAACAAAAAGACACACAGGTGAGCTGATAACAGCTTTAAATCTATGTAACACATTTGGGGCAGAAGAATAGAAGGTAATAGTAACCGAGGAAATAAATTCTAATTGACCTTAGATGTGAGGAAAATCACAGAGAGCAGCCTGGAGCTAGTAAGCTAGCAAGGCCATCAGCAGTCTGTGATGACAAACTAACTTTAAAAGGCAATAAATAGTAAAAAGCAGTTTTATCTTGGAGGAAATTCCATTCCTAGGCGGCTGATGTAGCGGTCTGAGCCCAGTGTGAAAGACGCACACAGCCCAGGCCACTGTCCAGGACACAGGCATGGTGAAGGTCAGAGTGAGCATCCTCTCCCCCAGGGCCCATGGCACTTGTTTGAACTTCACCAAAGTGGTCAGGGTCTTGGTAGGCACTGTGAGCACTTAGTGTGTTTTGCTGAAGAACAGAAATCTTAAGATAGGAACTTAAGCACAGAAATCACTCTCTAAAAGTTTATAAAAAAAATAGATCACATCACTGAGTGGTGTGCTTCTGTTCTTGGGGTCATCGCACCCTAAACTCTCCCAAGACCACCACTGCAATAAAAAATCCGTTTATTTAGAGGCAGCAGATGTTTATCTTCATTGTTAAATCAAACTGTGTCTCACATCAAATTTCCTGAAACCTAGGATTTGTCATGCACCCAGTAATATTTATCCCTGTTCCATTTCAAAACAAAATCTATCATGAAAGGCACACCACTATGGCACAATATTATTTCTAAATGAGATAAATGTCTGATTCCTTCCCCCCTGCCTTCTTCAAAACCATCTACAAATTCTTTACTTTTGGTTAATTGAAAGCAGAGGGAAAAAGTGCATAAAATATTTCATTTGTTTCTCCACAAGTGTTCAAAGAGAATTCTTGATCACCATTTTTTCTTCATGCAAAAAAAAAAAAAAAAAAAAAGCAGTTTCAGAGAAAATTCTAAACTGGAAAAACATTTTTAAAGAAGTCACAAATATATTTCATAAATTTGTATGAAATATGAATTCATATTTCATGAATATATTCATATGATCTTTGTTAACATATTTAAAAAATAAAGTATCTCATAAAAATATCTAAAAACATGATTAATCTGTGAATCTGTGGCAGAGATACTCTGCAATGACAAACTACTAGTTATAAATAGTAACTACTTCTATAATTACATACAGCGTAGATTAGCCTATATGGAGCAATCTCCTGAGTATATCCATTGAGAACACTTGATGGAGTAGACTCTTAGGATATCTTTCTAAACATATTGACTCAAAATCACTCTCTTCAAGCGACATCACCTAAAGATTTTGTTTGGTCAATGAAACCCAACAGACAAAAGTTTACATTTCGCCTATTGGGAATACCCTGTGCAGATTTGCTCGAACTGTTCCATGCTGAAAACATTCATTATAAATGCCATTTTTTAAAATAAATTACTATATCCAAATTACATTATCATTATTATTATTATTATTATTTACTGACACATTTATTAACCAGTTTCAAAGTTTTACTCTAGTTGGTCATTTGCTATTTGTTATCAAAGGCAGGTTTTTCTTAAGCCGTTTGGTCTTCTCTTGAATCTCTTAATATATAAGGGTTTTGAAATGCAGGGCAATTATATTTGATTATTTGTTTCACCTAATGCTACTCACAGCAGGTATCGTGAATGCCGTCACACCTAACTTTCACTGACATCCTCAAATGACCCCTTGCCTAAGGCATCCCTGGAGTTTGCCATTAAGTACATCCTGTGCATTAAGTGCATCCTGAACATGCCTAACACTCCAGCGTGATGCTAGTTCCCATTCCCTAGCAGCAGAGTGAAGTACACGATTATCATGACCATGGCCCAGCCATCATGGGCCATGTTGGACCCGGTGACAGTCATGGACACCCTTGGTGCAGCCTACTCCCTGGCCGTAACTCCCTGCTTGATACAAAACCCAAAGCTGCCAAAGTGTGTACTACCTTGATGACTTAAAATTGATTTTCTCAGGATGAACACTGACTTAAGGTCAGTCAAAAGCAGATTGGTGACTGAAGCCCCCTAACTATTGGAAAGTGTTTTAAAAATTCTTTGTAAAAGGACTATTCTCAGAACTCACAGTTAGACTCAGTGCTACAATTACTGTAAGGACCGACATACAAAGATGGCAACAATCTGTGATATGGACTCTAACCATAAGAATATACTTGCTCTTTGAGAGACCTCTAAAATATGCACAAGTATTCTAGCAAGTAATAGGAGGTTATGTTTAAATAATTTGCCTCCAAGGCAAACAGACACATAAAAACCTGCTGAGTGGGTCATTAATACTATTCTTAATTGCCTGATATCTGAAAGTAAGTTCTGAATAACATTATATAATGGTTTAATATGCCCATTTTTCCTTCGTTCATCTGAGTTTTCAGTTGAAACTTTCAGAAGTATCACAATGAGGTTTTTCTAATTTCTTTTTTCAGATATTTCGGGACTACAAGGGCAAGGAAACTAATCTTTCATTAGTCTTCTAGATTAATCTCAATCTACACTGCAGAAGTTTGGCAGTTTAAAAATATCAGTTCCATATAAATCATAATTTATATTAAGGAGTCAAAACTTTTTAAAAGTTTTAAAATTTAAAAGTTTAAAAATATTTTTTCATTTTCATTAAAATACAATTTTAAATAAAAATGGCATCTTTAGCCCAGGACAATTTTTTAAATAAAATTTTGTACTAAAATTTACAGGCTCTTGAAGTACAAGCATCATTTTTTGCAAGGAGGTTAGGCAACAGGTTGCACAGCATTCTCTGGCAACTTCTGCTTAGAATTTGATTTGAAGAGTTTTTTATTCATACTCTATTTTATAAGTAACTATAAAATATTTTTTGAATTTCATAATGCAGTATATTTGATAATATATTTATATTTTATAATGCATTTTTATACCTAATAACTACATTATTTTGGATCCATAATGTATTTAATTTTTCCAGTATTTTAATAATTTCTCATGGTAAATCAAAACCTAAATAATTTATATGAAATATGTGGTTCTTTCTGGATAGTATACATGTTGTAATAAGTACAAAGAATATGTCTTTATTTAATGGATGATCACTGTTCATGGTAATTGCATAACTTTTATACTTAATATATCAAGGAACACTGTCAGATTTATTCCCTTGTCTTGCAATTAAAAAATAAAATAAAATAAAATAAAATAAAATAAAATAAAATAAAATAAAATAAAATAAAATAAAAAAGAAGCTTCCAAGGAAATCCAGCTAACTTAAAATTGAGTCTAAACATCTTTACTTTTGTAATCAGAAATCTAATAACAATCTGAACTTTTAGGAGTGAGAAGTAGGCTTTATTTGTTTTTGATAGGGAAAATTTGTCATCACGAGAACAGTGTCAGTACAATGTCTTGGTATTAGTAATATTAACTTTTTACTTTTATTATGAAGCATGTGGTATTTAACTTGTAAAGAGTTCAGAAGAAGAAATGCCTAAGTACTCTGGGCCCCATGCCAGTATTTCCCCCACTGCACACTGAATCATGCCAGGAAATTACACTGTTGTGAAGATAACCTGCAAACTCCAGCATTGCTTTGTGTAGAGCACCTGCTGACAGAATGGTGCCCTGAAGGCTGGGGTATCTCATTAGAATCATCACCAGAAGTGTACGTGTAGGAGTCTTTCTACAGGAGCAAATATTTAATGACATAAATGCACACACAGACAGTTTGCTGACTGTACCTGAATAAATATTAGGAAAAAGAAGAGGAAATATTCAAATATATTATACACAAAAAATCTGCATTAGAAGAACATTATTCAGGTTAAAAAGTCCCAAACAGGAAAGTCAGAGAATATCAGCATTAATGGCACTTCTGCAATGGTCAATTCATTACCACACATATTCTCTAGGATTAGAGATGAATGGCTTTTTAAACTAGTTTTGCATTTGCGCAAAAATTAGTTTGGATTGACGTACTAAGATCGCTACTGGATGGTGGTCATTGCCAAGATCAAACTCAATTAAATGTTTTGATAGAAACAACTGAAAAAAAAATTATTTGCAGTTGTTGAACTATCTCATTCGGGCATTTCTTAGCTGAAACATTTTGGGACACCAAGTTTTAAAATACATCCCCAAAACCAGGGGAAAAAAAAAAAAAAGACATCCTTGAGATGGGAGAAAAGTTTGAATTAGGCAGTGGAAGCAGAGAGCTTTGTTCTAATATTTTGTTTGTTTAGAAAAAAAAAAAAAGTGAGGCCATTAGCCGGTGACTTTAGAGGCTTTGATTTTCTAGAGAGTTAATCCGCCATCTCCTCCAACAAATTATAAGATGACAGTGATTAAGAGAGGTGAAAGAGCCTTACATAGACAGTACAGGTTACATTGCACTAAGATATTTACAGTGGATTCTCCACACTGTAAGACAGTAGTCTAAAGATATCAGAGGTCCTCGTGTGGACTGACTCCTCAATTTCAAACTTTGATGGCCAAAATAAAATGAGTCTTAGTAGCTGCAGTCACAACAGACAGGAGGTGTGTGTATGTAAGCTAGTTTGCAGACGTTTTGATCACCCACACTGAATTCCAGTACAGATTTTTTTTTTTTTAACAATATATGGAACAAACTGCAGAAGAAAAAGTAGTAAGCAGAAAAACAGTGTATGCAAGTCATGATAATTAATGTGTATGATAAGGTGTAGTATTCTCAACCAGTCAAAATAGTCACACTTATCTCAGAAGAAGATGCATAAACATTTATGGGAAATTTTCAAAAATATGTTTTCTGAGGGAATATATATGTATATTCATTTTTATACATCTATATAAATCCTTTAGGTTATAAAACAAATTTCAGTCTTCAACCACAATCTAAAGCACATCATGTCTTCTAATAATGGTTGACCTACTAAAATTTTGTATGTTAAGTTTAGATTAGCTAATTATGCAGAAATACTTGTCCAGACATCTTTGCTTCTGAAATTGAACTTGTAGAATTGCACATTGCATACAAATGATTATACTTTATTTAAAAGTAACAGCTCATGTCATTCATTAATAGTCCTCTTATAATGCAAATTCCTAATTTACAATAGCCTGGATTCTTCTATCAGACTTGCCTTTGACATTTCAATTACATATTCTTCCAAAAAGAATCACTACAGAATATTAGCTTAAACCCACTAACTAGCTATCGTTTATTTACCATGTGTTAAGATTTTATTCACAAGTCGACCAGAAATTTAGTAAGGAAAAATGATACATGAACAAAAACAGGATGATGAATCCTGAATTCTGCAATTGGGCCAATATCATTGAATCTAAACAACAGCCTCATATAGGACTTTAGGTACTCAGATCTAAAAAATATCTTTAACAACTATGGCTTAACCTCAGCAAAAAAAGCAAACAACATGAAGATATTTCTTTAGGATAGACTTATGCTAATGGTATTGTATTACACTCCTTTGTTTCTCTTTATCCCTGCCCACTTTCTGTTTTATCTGTTTATCAGCTGTAATTGCATACTTGCAGTGTAAGCTCTTCAAACAGAAGGGACTTCTCTAAATGATAGGGCTTTGTTTAACACAGTGGGACTTGGCCTTCAGACGTCATCATGGTGTAAATAATAAAATGTAACTGTGGCTAAGGATGGTGGCAAAAGAAAAATTCTTTTGAAAGCACTATGCAAGATAGTCTTCATTGTATGCTTCAGATTTTCCGCAGTTTGATTTCAAGACTGCAATTTTATGTTTTTTTCACTCTCTATTCTCCATCTAGGACTTCTTGACCATGCTGCCTCTCTCAGAGCAAGAAATCTTATTGTTTTACAACTGAGCTGCTATGGCAAAAAGAAAACTATCCTGGTCATTTTAACTTTCTTTAGCTTCATAAAAGATTTCATTCGGATGATAAAATGCGTATCTGAACTGCTTGGCATATTCTATGGTTCCAGATGTTTGAGACTTTAGTTCTGAGTACTGTGTGACTGGGTACCAGCAGCTGCACTGCAGCTGGGTACTGGCCTGATTTCATCACATCTGAATATTTTTTTAATGTTTCCTATAACTATGTTCAAAGAAGAAATTTGTGGGTTGCTTTTTTTTCAGAAATTAAAATATTAATTAAATATCCTTTAATATCCTATTTAGTGATATAGTCATCTAGCAAAACTTCTTCTCCTAGGGATTAAGATGGCAGCCTGCTGCCCTGAGCCAAGAACTTGTTTTCCACTCTGTGGCAACATACTGAACTGTTCTCTGTGTTTTCTGTCAGCCAGCTTTAGCAGCGGCCCTCTCAGTAGTATGCATTTCTGATCTCCTCTTTGAATACCAACTCCTCCTATGCCTATAGTTTAAGATTTTGGAGGTCACTGTAGGAAGAAGGCATCTCCAAGTCAGGCACTGCTTTCAAACAGGGAGCTGCAAGTCCCCTGTTAGATTAAAGCTTTTGTTCATGACTGAAAAATATTGCAAACTCAAGCCTTTACAAGCTTCTACCAAGACTCTAGTCATCCTAGAAATATCACCTATGTTTCTGAGCACATCCTCCTTTTCTGAAGACTTCATCAAATAATGGTTTTATATAATCTCTGAGACTGCACAGTATTTAAATTGTATGAACTTTAAAAATTTCAGGGTTCAAGGTAGTCATGAATTTCTGCGCATCTAGTTTCTGCTGTATACATGTCTCGTTATCAACTGCTGAAATCATGCCAGAAGTAGGAGATAAAACCAGATGATTAAAGAGATGCAATTATAGATTACATTATCTGATTCAGAGTATTCTGAAATATAGAGCAGCACTTTTGATACTACTGTTTTTGTCAGCCATAGGGCTTTATTTTTAATGTAATTGAAAAACAGTTCAATTTAACAACAGATAGGCTTTAGTTCAGGATATAGCTTTCTGTGTTATTTTAAATTGCCAGAAAATCTTTTCTTAAAAGACTATTTATAAAAGTAAAACAGTAATTGTAAAAATAAAATAGCAATTTTACTGAAATATATCCCATTAAATATTTCATTTGCATTTGAATACAAAAGCACACTTAGCAGCAGAAACAACTTACAAGTGGTCATTCAGGCATTTATAGGATACATTATTGTATTTTCCCCTAATGACACTGTACATATCAAAAGAAATGATCAGAAGACATTCAGAAATTCCATTAGAAATACTTTCAGTAGCTAGAAAATAAGAGCAAAGATGAAACCTATATACCTTTAGTGGAAGTGCTATCAGTTATTTTATATTCAGGACTGTTAGCTCAATAACCAGCTAAGCTAAAGAAAAATACAATAAAATGAACTACAATACTTAAAACTTTGTGTAAAGAATAATTTTCTTTACTGAATTCTCTCTTCCTATACACTGCAATGGTCCAATATTGTCTGAGTTTATTTCTCTGCTGACCCAAACTTTAGCACAATAAAAGCAGAAGTAGCTTGAAGCAGTTCATGCTGAGAACTCTGCATCTATACTGAAAGTCATTTGGAAGTTTGCTTTCAGCCCAGTCAGTTCCCTGGGTCTGGCTCCCCACAACATGTGGTGAGAACCTGCCTGAAAGAACAGTCATTGCGTTGGACCCTTGTATTCCCACTAGAGGTTGAAGGACATTCAGTAAGCACCTGAAGCACAGCCTTCAATGTCATTTTCCCTGAAGTGAATCTAATTTGTCTGCAACAAAACCTCTCTGTGGACCAAAAGGCTATAAGGGACAACCAAGGATTTTGTCTTGATATTGCACTGCTGTCCTAAACCAAAATGCTAATGTAAACAGAGGCTTAATGTTCTGATTTTTATTACTTTGATTTTGGCAGTTCTCCGGCGCTTACCTCTCTCTGGGTTCTCCGAATACTACTCTGTGATCCAGGCATTCCTCTTTCATCTGTGTCTCTGAGGCAATGAATCTTTTATTGTTTTTTTGCAAAATGAAAGAAGTTCAAAAACAGGTCAACTCAGAACAGCTGGTGGTTAAAGAAACTTCAGTTAAGTGTGAAAAACATCTCCTCAAGCAAAAGCAGGCATTGAACCCAAGCCTACCACCTTCATAAGCTTGTAAACTCACACCACTCAAATAAGTAGTCTAAGGGCAGCTTTTTTTTTTTTTTTTTTAAAGGGGAAAGAAGTGGTGTTTCCTGACCCTTCTTATTTTCAAAAGGAACAGATAAACATTAAATCTCAGTGAATGGGCTGAGAACCCCAGGATAATGTAAACCTCTCCTCTTGATCCTAGTTGGTGTACCCAAGTCAACAGAAGCAAAACACAAGTTCTTCGACTTCTGCAGGTCTCACAAGACATCTGAGGCAGCTCAGGGTTCATTCTCTACTGGTACATACTACTTGGCATCACCTAAGTCTCTCTCTGCCACCTACCAACCAGCTACTGCCAAGCTATTATTTCTTAAGGACAAATAAATGTACTCAGGAATGTATGCATCATAAAACACCACAGTTATAGCCAGAGGGGCTTACATTTTAAAGAAAATAAAATATCTCACACAGACAGCAAGTACTAGAAGGAGGTGAAGACTAAAACTTTATCTAACATTCCTGTCTTCCTTACATTGAGGAGTGCAGACACAGCAAGACACTGAGTATCATCACATCTCTGCAGGTCACATCACATGACCAAAGGATTGACTAAACAAAAGCAAAGAGAAACTGTCGCAAGAAATACCATTTCAGACCACCTAGTTGATACAGGAATTAATACTAGTGAGCCAGAGGTCTTTCTTCACTTTTTTTCTGGAGTAATTTCTAATAAAACAATAGTAAGCTTTAATCCACTTGGAATCACAATTTCTAAGATGCAGTATACCTTCTAGGATAACAGGCACTTCAGCACACTCTTTACAGATATATTAAACAGGCAGCAGAGCAATGAAAAATCACTGTATATTCTGTGAGGGTATAGACGGTTAACATTGCAATACACTGAGAGATAAAAAGCCACCACCACCACCACCAAAAAAAACCAACAAAAACATATGTATAGACACTTATGAAGTGCAAGGAGAGAGTGAAAGAGACAATGTTTGCTCTTATCTGGTCCTAAGACTCCACATGAATTTTACTTTAATAATAGTTGTCACATATTAGCCTTTCTGCTGCATAAATCAAAGAAAAACTAGGTCAAGCTGTACTAACAAGCATATAATTGCCATTGTTATGTATAGGATAAACCCACCTCTGTTTGTTACTTAGCATCACAAAAGCTGCCAGGTTGGATCAGATCATCAGCCAGTTTTATTCAGTATCCTCTCTCAGTATGGTTAGGAGACAATTTAGAAAGGACCAAGAAAATCCAGCAGAGAATACCCCTGCTGATAAGACATATTTCTTTCTACCTCCTGTCATTTAATGACTGGTTTGAGCCTTGGAGTGTAAGCTTTAAATATCATGTACATTAGGCAATATAAAAAAAAATATTTTTTGTAACTGTGGATCACAATATGAAACAATTTGCACAAGGAAAACTCAATATTCTGGAACGTGAGTTTAGTCCCAGACTGAGACAAAGCACTCTGAAATTTTGCTTTCAGGAGAGAAACCTTGCATTGCAGGCTCCAGTTTATTCTAATCTTTCTTAAATCACATTGGAACTCCTAGAAAAATATTTCTTTTTCTTTGTGTCATATGTTCTTAAACTGATTCCTGCAGCCCTCAAAGCATATTCTTTGGGGTGCTACCATGGGTTATTTATACTGGAGTTCTGCGCAGGGTATGAATATCCTAGGATTACCACAAAAATAGGAACAGATCGCATGTGTGTTAGACACATGCCTTTGAGTCTCCATTCCTAAAGTCTATCCTCTCTTTCCTAAAGCCTGTTAACTTAAAATTATATAAAAGCAGGTAACCTATTTAGAAAGCTTTGTAAACATAAGAAAAGAGGAAAGCCACATTTAACCTACTTACTTATCAATTTATGCAATTTTCTCAGACAGTACCAACGCAAAGTTTCACGGTTTCACTAATTACACCCGGGCCTCATGGAATTTCTCTCTTCCTCCTCTTCCCACTGGTCCAGCACGGAAGTTTGGCCCCACAGTAAAGTGTGCTAGGAAAAATAACAAAATAAAAGGCTTTTCTTTACGTTGTTTTGTTTTTTATTAGATTACCTTTTTTTTTTTTAAACTGGATCAAATTTCCAGTGTGTTTGAACACTGAAACTTAGACTTTTACCTCCTTTCAAATTTTCAAGAAGACTTTTTAGCAGATATCTAATGGAATTGGTACTTCTAGTTCATGGCCAACTGTAACTTTATGCTAGTTCTCCTAGACCCCCCAGGGACATGATAAAACAAGCGTGATTCAAGAAGTTGTCAAGTCCCAGCATGGTAAATAATTGGCATGTGGTGTTCCAAATGGAGATTATCTGCCTCCTCCCACAGTAAGCTTTTTTGGCATTCAAGCTCATCAGAAAATTCAGACAAAATATTTTCTTTTTGGAATTTTTTACTTCATCGGAATGCAAATGTTTTTCTAAAATAGTTCTATTGTGATGAAATCCTGTTGGAAATCAACCACCAGACAAGCTTTGGAAATTTCTTGGTTTCCTGCCAGCTCATCTCTGTGGTTCCTCAATCAAGCCACCTGCTGGGTACCATGACCACGAGCTCTGGGTCTTCTCGGGGCTGTAGGACAGGCAGACAGGTGGATGCCTGCAAAGCCAAAACTCTCTTCTGTCTCCTAGCAAATGTGAACATTCCTGCATGTTGATCCAAGTCAGAGGGAGAACAGTTTTCCATACGTCAAAATACTCCATAAAAGGAAATGAACTTTTCTTCCTTCCAGCACTACTAAAAGGAATTCAGTAAATTAAAGAATGAAGGATTCTGGCAGGAAAAAAAAATCTTTTCATCAAAGATTTAAAAAGTAATGAACTATTTCAGGAGTGTTTTTTGTTGTTATTGTTCGTTTGTTTGTTTGTTTTGGGGGGATTGCATTAATATGCAGTCCTTTATCACCTGGTTTCTTGTTTAAACAAAATCTTGTTTTTATTCACTGTTCAAAAAGAGTTGCATAAATTCTCAGATAAATGAGAAGCAATTGATCTATTCTCTCAGGATTTATATAAATCATCTGATTGGATGCTACATAAAAATATTATTCATACAGCTGAAGAGGGTAGCAATTAGTAAAATTCTATCAGAGAGAGAAAGAATTGACTGAGGGGAGAGAAAAAGAAAACAAAAAGTGTGTAACTTGAAATGGACAATGTGAACAGGCAGAGCTTATCAGCAGAGTTCCTGAGCAGAGCTTGAGGCCATTTACAAATTTCCACTATATTGTGCTGGCAAGACTCCAAGAATGGAGTTCTTCTGATGATATTTGGTGATGAGGCCAGTTAAATGATATTCAGAATGAATGAATTCAGAATGAATTCAGAACAAGAGAAAAAAAACAAGGGATTCAAAACAACAATCATGAGGCCCTGTGCTCTAGAAATGGTATTAATCAGAAGAAGATTAAAGGTCATGTATTTAACATTAAGAATTTCTGCTCTGAAGTGGAAGTTCACCAATTTGAAATGAGAAAAAAAAAAAACGGTATTCTGGGACATTAGCTAACCGTGAGACAACCATAATCCAATGTACTGTACCTATAAAAACTAAGTCCAGTATCATAATATGTATATTGGCATAGTTTCTTGGAGAGAGACAATTATTAGTGCCACCACACAAGCTAATGTGTAAGTGGAATAACCCATACTCAGAAAAATTGAATTCAATAATGATTAAACACAGAGTGAGCAGGACTAGGGAATGGAGGTATAATCGTATTAAATTAAATTAAATTAAATAACTCAAACTTTAGCCTGGTTAAAAAAAAAAAAAAAAAAAAAAGAGAGAGAGAGACTCAATACTGCTGTCTGTGCGTGCAGCAGAAGAGAATTATTGCAGAGAGAAAGAAACTATTAAAAGAAAAATATGAGCTGAAGAATGAAGGAGTGTAATGTGGCCATACAGCAGAGAATGTTTCTAACCACTAAAATAAAACTGATGAAACATTAACAGTGAGTAGAATGGCAAAACTGGCAGTCGATCGTTATTTCCATTTTCAATCTTTTAATGGCATTAAGTTGCTTGATCAGTTTAGGTAAAGGACAGCATTTTAGGGTTTCCTGCCACAGCAGGTCACTTGACACCATAAAGTCATTTCAGGTTGTATTTAAAATCACATCCAATTACATTTTAGGATCCAAAATAACTTATGGTCAAAGGCAGAAAAAGATAGAATATGTTGAAAAAAATCTTTACTGAAAGCAAATATTACTTGGAACTTACAAATAAGCAGCTAACCTGCACTTATTTTCTATAAAACGGATCAAATAGTAGGTGCTTTATTTTTGCATAAGAATGGCAAGAAATGGCAAGAATTTTCTGGACACTAAATGCAACAAACCATATCTTTTCCCTTCTTTTTTCTCTCTCTCTCTTTTTATCATCATTATTATTATTAAAAGGCTTCATAGTTATTCCCATAGCTAGCAAAGGGAATATATGGATCACATCTGGCCATCCCCCAAAAAAGGATTCATATTAATGTAATATTATTATTAGTGTAATAAAGAGGAAGTGTAAATAGTGTAATAAAGAGTAAGACTGCAGCTAATATTACTGTGATCTTCATCATTCCAAATTAACATACTAATAACAGAAGTAGAAAGAATTAAAAAGAAAGGTCCAAATAATTTTAATAATAGCAAAGGCCTTGATCAACAATTTGCTTCATTAAACATAAAAAAAGTCTCAGCCTGACAGAATTTCAAAGCTCATTAAAAACAGGCCAAGTGGTAATTTTAAAATGATTGCCAAAGAAGAAATCAACTAAAAGTATAATTCCCTGTCCTTTTATATGCATCAGTGGGGTACTAATACATGTGTGCAAAAGCCACTTGACTGTGTTGGAGTTAAGTGAACTCAAACTGGGTAAAGAGAGACCATTATCAAGTGAATTTTTGAATTATTGGAAACTAAACAGTACAAAGGAGCCTCCAAGCCTGTTATTGCAAGCCAGTGACAATATGATATGGAAAATCTGCTGCAAGGCGAATGACAAGCTTGCCCAGATATTGAAATCCTTGAACAAATGTGGACAAAAGTTTATTTTACATATCAAATTTGAATACACGAACATTTCACACTTCTGTAAGCTGGATGCAAAATACAATGTAACATTTCCTGCAGTCACTTTTTAAAGATCCTCAAAAGTCAAAAAATCACTAAGCAGATAAAGACACTTCAAATATGAATTTGTTGTCATAAAGGTTGCACAGGCACAGGTATTTTCCTAAAACGTTGTGACAAATTGCAGCAATCGTAGCAACACAGCTAAATTTCCTGTCTCCATCAATGACACTTAAATCTTTCTCTTTTTTTTTTTTAAAAAAAAAGATAATAAAAAATAATTATACATGGAAAGTCCAGAAAGTATAAATGTTTTTATGGAAGATGATGTTTATGATGTTTAGGGAAGAGTTTGTATGCTGATCTCTGTGTTTATTGTTTGGCAGAATTAATCTCTTTGAAAACAATCATTATTGGTAAGCCAGTGTTGTTTTATTAATGCTGTCATCTCCATTATTGCCCACCACGTTTGTGAGCCATGCTCATACCAATACTTGCAGCTTTTTGAACCAGCTCTTTCCAGAAGGCACTAGTCATATACTTCTTGTGACTACTGATTCAGAATGAATATGAAAACCATGACACCACCTTCTCCCCTCCAAAGAACACAAATCAATTCTAAAACGAAGAGGTTTACTTCTAAAGAAAATAAGAGCTGAAGTTAAATAATCATAGTGCTGATTATAACAAGGCAAAAAAGCTTTTTAAAATAAGATAATTATATGGCTGCAGAAGAAAAATGTTTGATCACATCAGCTAAGGAAAGTTTTGCTCAGTCATGTAACAGAGTAACAAGTCAATCTGTTTTCCATCCATAAAGTGGTTCTACTAAATTTCATCTTCTTCCAAAATATTGTTGAGTTTCTTTTTCTGTCCTGCTCTCCTAAGCAAATTTCATTCTTAAGGTTTCTTTGACACCTGCTTCTGAGGACTCCTGGTGAGCAGTGATTATAGTCTTTATCTTGGAGATAGTTAATAAAGTCTTTATCAGGCTGCATCATGTACTCTGGGAAATACTGTAGCCGTGAAAGTTGTGGAGCAAAAAGTACAATGTCTCAACAATGTTCAGCAGTTCTAAAAACACTGAATACAAAGTTTCATTTTTCAAAGAAAGCATAGAAAAACACATTTCCGCTTCCTCTGATCCATTTTCCTACTTTCTCTTCCAGTAGAACCAAGAAACTACTTTCCCTTCTTTTGTGCTTTCAAGCAGGTTACCCGAATGAGTAATGAGAGCCATTGCGTTTGGTATGCAGGCAGAGAGATAAGACAGAGGGAACATCCTTTAATTACATTGTGTTTTTATTAACCTGCTTCATTTGGAAGCTCCCTGCCAATGATGTATTGGTCACCACTCCTTCCTTAATTATTTGTACCTGGTTAAAAGCTGTCATCAGCTTCAAATTTGCTTTTCAGACCTCTTCTAGAAGACATTGTCTGCCCTTTGAATGAGGTCTGAATTGATCAATGAAGTTTCTGCCATGGTCCAGCCTGGGCTTGGCACCTCCAGTAGGAAACTTCATCTTTGTCTTTCATGAACAATTGCATGCACTAAGGTCTTGTTAAAATGTCATAGGTTGAATCCAACACAAAAGAAAAAAAAAAAAAAAAAGGAAAGAAAAGAATATCATGGACTGATACAATGCCCACAGCAGATGAAAAATACTCATCTCTCACTTTTCTCAGCAATGCAAAGTAAAAGTTGAGGTGTGGGAGATGAGACAAGATGGAAGGAAAGAACTTACATTATGTATTCTTCAAAGCAGCTCTTTGAACACTTCTAGCTAACTGGGAGGTTGATTAAATTTCAATCCCTTTATATTTACATTCTCCAACCTAAAGACCCTACTGTTTCTTTCTTACTTCTAAACCTGTAGAATTTAATCATTGTATGGTTAGTTTATAATATAATTTGTGTGGTAGTAGTCTGTGACAACCCTGATAAGGAAGATATTGGACCTTTTCTAATAACTCCCCTCCAACACTTGCAATGAGATGTTAATGTTTCAAATGAATTTAAGTATCTAAAATGGGTAAACAAGCAGCCAGTCTGCTTTTCAGTCATATGTAAAAACGTAATTAGAAGCTTGATCTGTTTGTCATATACAAAAAAAAACTGTGATATATCTATCTTAGCCTTAAGCCTCTAAATGCATGTTGACAGGAAGATTTAGGTAACACAGTACTGAATATTGCCTTGCCTGCATGAATTCATAAACAAGAATTCTTTGGACTGACTTTATTCTTTATCTTATCTTTATAAAGGGGCTGGACAGTTCAGATGGAATTCAAGGAACCAGCATAAAAAGTGGCAAGGATGTCTAATTTAGCTAGTAAAATCAGATTAGAACTGGTAGTGGTAATAAGTGGCAGGATATCTAATCTCTCTAGTAAAACTACTAAGAAGTGGTATATGGTTGAACTTCTTTTTCCCAGTCTTAGGGAACTGCTGGGAACCCTGAGCAAAACATATTTCCAATATTCGAATTTCCTGCTCAAAGTCCATAAAGGCAGAAGATGAAATTGTACCATTCAAGAAAACATAGGTTGCTGTCTAGAGACTCTTTGAATGCATCTTTACTGAAAAACAAAAATGTGGAAAAGAGAAAGCTTGAGCATTGGACCCCTGATCATGAACACAGCTTAATTGATAGCTTCTTCCTTTGCTTTGCATTGCTTTAAATTTCTCCAAGACAAATATTTATTTAGAGCTAGATTTAAGCAACCTGGAAATGGTATTATTCCCTGACCATTTTATTTAGCAGTATGGATATATCCTCAAGCGCTTAAGCATTTGAATAATTTTGGAGAGATTATGTTCTTTAGTATTTGTAGGTGACTTATTTGAATGGAGTCACTGGAAAACCTGCATTTAAATTATTTTCATGAAGGGACATAAGCATGTAAAAATACATTATGTGATCAAAAATAATCATTCAAGTACTGGTTCTGCAAAGTTCACCTGAATAAAAGCTGTTACTAAAATTAAAAATTATGGCTGTTTTATAAAAGTAAAAATGATATTGCCACCTATAGCATTCTGGCAATGTTTATCAAAGAAATTAAAATACAGGCTGTTTCCAACAAATACTGTGGTCTAGACTTTCTGTTATTAAGATTTAATGAGGTCATTACTGAGGATGTAGAAATTATTAATTGTACTATTGCTATTGTTTATTACTGTTATTGATATTGTTTGTATCAAAGCAATTGATTTTGAGGGGGCACTGAGAACACAAATAGGTCTTTATGGCCCTGACTAGCCTCACCTGGGATCCCATGGACCAAGAGTCCCATTTCAGCTCAGTCCAGGGCTGTCAGTCCCTGCCCCAACAATGCCATAGGAGTCCTGGTCTCCAGCATGGCCATAGCCATGACCATAGGCACAGCCATGGGCCTCGGTGATCAAGACCCCAATCAGTGGGGTAACTTCCAACTGCTCTGATTGCTCCCAGTGTTCTGACCTCAGGACCTCTCCATTCCAAGAAAGCCTCCTCCCCATGGAAGCCAGGGATTAATCCAGCTGGTTCACCAGTACCCACCAAAAACTTCAGGCTATTGTTGTCAGAGCTTTGGGTTGAAATTGTGATTTTTAGCAAGAGTAAAAGAATATTATTGGTTAATATACTTACTATTTCACTCTTTATTTAAAAGGCTAGAATTTTAAAAAATATGTCACTGACAAACGGTTAGTAGTTAAAAGTAGTTAATTTATAAATGCTGTGATCCAACAAAGGTGAGTTTTAAGATAAATGAGGAATATTTTCAGCTGCAAACACTTCTATTTGAAAAGCAAAATACATACTTTAGTTTTTAAGAATAAAATGTTTGCAAAGATGTTTAAATCTGTCACTATCAGCTTGATGGTTTTAATCATACTGCATATCTTGGTTCTATATCATTAAATATTTTAATTGATGTCATGCAGGACACAAAGGATCAGAACGTCAGCAATGCTATATCAACAGCATGTCCACCATGTAGTGTAAATTTGAAATGTGAAGTGAAAAACATATATTGTTTATATAACTTAGCCCTTCTATGTGGATCTTCTCCTCAACTCTGTTTACTTTCTATAATTTATTCATTCTTGAATAGCAAATTAAATATGAAGTTCAGCATTAAGTCTAAGCAAGTCTTACATAGGTTCAAATATAGCTCTTAGAAATGCGAAGGCTTAGGCTAGCCTGTAATCTTTCTGTGTTAGTCTGGACTTTTTGAATGCATATGTATTTCAAATGTGTAGAAATATGATTGTTTTCTACCTGCATTACAAATCAAAATGAAGTTACATTTGCTGGCATGCACAAACCATCCGATGAACATATCCCAGATTTGATCCAGCAGTGGTTTCAGATAGATGATGTAAAGTGGTTTCACACAGAGGCTGCCAAGGAGGATGATAAATTAGCCTATTGGGGGCTTTCTGCTGCTTAAATGACTCCCTCTCTTAAACTCATCTGCAGTCATCTTTCTCTGTACAGTAATCTGCAGAGTAGCTTTGCTTTTAAATTTCATGGCCTCTGATACTTTAAGACTTGTGTCTACCAATTAAGTCCTTATTCTCTAAGCAATGGCAGGCTTTGGCTTGTGGGTTTGATCACAGACAATGATGAAAGGGCTGGTTCTCCACTTTAAGGAGGCATCCACACAAAATGAACATTCAATTGTAAATTATTGATAACACAGAATGCCAGTGCTTCAAGTCTAAAACTAATTTATCCAGTTGAGGTAGTGCACATGGAAATCTAGTCCTAGTATCTGCTGTTTTTTGAAAAAGAAAATAGTAGTCAGTATCATGTATATGATGTAAAATTTTGAGCCAAATTCCCTAAATCAGCGAAGACTGAAAAACATCTTTTAAATGGTTCTTCTAGTTCATAGAAAGTTGCCTAGGAATCAAACATAAACAAGAAAATTCTAAACTAAAATAAAGTCATCTGCACAAAGATTTTTTAGTACTTTAACTAATCGTATTTAATTTGAGTACAAATCCTTCTAAACCCAACATAGCACATTTGAACTCACCAAAAATTTTAGCTAAACGCAAGACCATATATTGTCTCCTTACTCAATGTATATATGCTCATAGAGAAACATCAAGGTGTACATGCATAAACGGGAAGATAAAGACCATGAACACTGGACTAGGCTGTTTGGTTAATTCCTTTCTTCTTTTGAATTGGAGATCTTTCTGTTGTCCGTTGTTGAATGAATGAATGATTACGGTTGGATTATGACAGCCTCATATTCACAGTGAATACAAACATGATAGACCAGTCAAGAGGGAAATAACAGTGGGATGAGAAAGCCTTCACTTCATCCAGGGGGCTTTATCTCACCTAAGTTTATACAATTGTGAATAACATACATTTGAGCTGGTTGTCTGGGTTCCCTTTATTAGTCAGTGGAGAGAAATGGACATTTGAGCACAGTTCATATGACTTATTTCAGGCATCTAATTTAAGATAAGATGACTCATGCTTAAAAGTGCTTGTCTCTGTGAACTATGAGAGCCAAAGGTGATTAGTTTATTCCCAGACCTCTCTTTGTTCAGAAGACACCCAATACTAATTCTTTCCACCTTTCTGAATATCTTTCTGAAATAACCAGCAATAAACTCAGATTATACTCAGAAAGGAAGGCTCAAAATGACAGCTTACCTCTTAAATATATCAAAATACTTTTTTTTTAATCTTACTGGTTTTTGCAATAATGGATATCCAAAGATAAATCAATTTTACTTTTTCAAGGCCTAGCTAGTTCCTTTAAAAGTTTTGAAAATATTTGGAGTTTGGAAATGTAAGTGACATTTATTCATATATATCACTATTTTCCAAGAAGAATAAACATAATTTCTATTAGTGGAATAATAGGAGCAAGTATCTTTGCAGTGTATTCATATTTTTGAAATATTTTAAACTAGACACTAAGGTTGTTTTGACAATAATGTGTTTAAAAGCTACCAGGAAAACTGGGAAGTGCTTTCCAAGCTATTTTCACATTTGCTAGCAATATGAAAATGTTGTAATACTCTAAGTGCAGTGCTAAATAAATATGACATTTGAAGTACATTGTGAAGAATTTAACTAATTTATATAGTTCATGGTCTAGGGATAAAGAAAAAAATATGTTGGAGAAAGGACTACATGCAAGTTTCCAAGAAATTGTTTACTTGGAAAGAAACTAGTGATATCCGTAATTTTCCTACCATGTCAAGAATTTTTATTAGTTTGCCTTTGTTAGAAAGCTTGATATTAGAAAACTTGATGGTCTAGAAAAAGGATGTTAAATTTTTATCTAGAACTTACAGTGCAAACATTTTCTCATAAAATAGCTACTATTTGTAATGAGGTCCTTCAGAAAGATAAATACAATTGGTATTTAATTGGTTTATGTTTTCCTGTAACAGTCCATATCTCAAAAATCTTAATACTGAAACATTTTATTAACAACAGAAGAGCCTTTGCATTCGACACATTTCTCGATTTGCTGAAGTCATTTAGAAATCAAGAACAAATAAGAATTATAGTGATAGAGGTGCTCTATAATGTAGTGATTGGGTATAAATGTATTTTCAAGCATGAGTCAGATGAGCGAGTCAGCCTGGATAGTTTTCGAGCTATTTTGCTATTATGGCATTGGCACCATATGTTAGGTTTCTTGACCACCGATGGACTCAACATGGCTTGGCATCTCTGTGTGAGTGAATGTAAAGCACCAGAGACTGACCAACTTCTTGCTGATGAAGAAATTACTGTATTGAACAGAAGATCCTCTTGACAGCAGAAATTTACATGCTGATTTAAATGATCAAGGACTTGAGCCACTAAGCACTGAGTCACTGATTCGACTGAATTGCCTCTTTCCTTTTTAATTTGCTGTTACAGTAATCTGACGGTTCTCTGCTGTTCCTAAAGGCAGAAAATGGAGATGGGATTGCTTATCTCTAGTGATGATATAAAATAACCCTGCTGTAAGGGTTCCTTCAGCTTTCTCTATTCTCTCTCTTTCTCTCTCTCTCTCTCTCTCTTTTTTTTTTTTTTAATTTCACAAGTCCTATGGCTTTTTCTGCTTCTTTGGATACACAGATCAATGTTTGAATATAGTGACCAAAGAACTTGAATGAGACTAGAAGGTGCCTAAAACCACTATTTCAAATGCCACAGATTCTGATAACTGAGTGGGACCAGTGGGTGTATTGTGCTCACGCCCACTGTTCACCCCGGATCAGCCTCTCTGCCTTCGAGCCTTAATTTACAAGCCAGTTTTCCAAATGACAGACCTGCTCTAGATACATAAGACTCACAGTGCACAGCTTCACCAGCAGAAAATTCAGACACAAGATGCCGAAGAGATTTATGGCTCCTTGGTTTTGAGACATTTATTTGCAGTGCACTAAACTGCCTTTCTCCTTGTCTGCACCAGAGGCCATCAGAGCACCTTGTAATGCAAGTCCACTTTCCCCTTCAGCTGGACCTCTGCAGCTGGCTTCCATTTCTGGAAGCCCAAAGTGGGGAGAAGTCACCACTCTAGTAGAGTCAGACTGGAGTCCTCCAGTTCAACACAGCATTAGTGAAGCTTAGTCAGATGTGTAAGAGTGAAAGAGTAGGTTTTTGAAGCTGGAACCTCCAAGAGGTGTCATGTGCCTGAT
>NW_010577430.1:126900-139762 GCF_000705375.1 Tinamus guttatus | reverse complement strand
TAAAGGTCAGTGTGATTAACTGGAAGACAGAAGACGAACCCAGCAACCCTACCAAGACAGGGTGAAGTCACATCACATCACACACTATGAAGTCAAAAAAATTTTTTACATGGTGCCCACAAATAACATTGATAATTGTAGAAAATTGTTTACACATAGTTATTCCCTTTTCTGAATACCTATTTATATATTCATATTTACATTTATGTTTTTTATTATCATTACTTTTCAAAGCAATCCCTTTGAGATTTTTGGCCCCACATAACATTGATCACTGACTTCATCTAACAGGTAAATAATTTTTTGAAGGAAGTTAGAGTCAAGAGTTTACAAACGGGGTGTCTTACAAGAATAATGAAACTACAAAAATAAGTGAAATAAATATTTGATTAATATCAAAATTGTGTATACTGCAGTGATTCTGATCATTATTTTCTATTTTTTTAATTTAGCTATAAAATGTATATAATAAATTTCACAGAATCACAGAATGTTTAAGGTTTGAAGGGAGCTCTAGAGGTCATCTAGTCCAACACACCTGCACATGCAGGGTCACCTAGAGTACGTGGCACAAGGTGGCATCCAGGTGGGTTTGGAAGATCTCCAGAGAAGGAGACTCCACAACTTCTCTGGGCAGCCTCTTCCAGTGCTCTGTCACCCTCACAGGAAAGAAGTTCTTCCTCACATGCAGATGGAACTTCCTGTGTTTCAACTTGTACGCATTACCCCTTGTCATGTCACTGGCCACCATGCAGAAGAGTTTGGCCCCATCCTCTTTACATTCTCCCTTCAGGTACTTATACATATTGATCAGATCTCCTCACAGTCTTCTATTCTCTAGGCTAAACAGGCCCAGCTCAATTAGGCTTTCCTCATAAGATAGATTCTCCAGTCCCTTAATCATCTTTGTCACTCTCTGCTGGACCCTCTCTAGAAGCTCCAGATCCCCTCCCTCAACCTGCTGGCAACACTCCTCCTGATGCAGGCCAGGATCCCACTGGCCTTGGCCAATGCCTCATGGTTAGCTTGTTGTCAACCAGAACTCCCAAATTCCTCTCCATGGATTCTCATCTTTGGTGGCAGTAGAATGCAATATGCCCAGATAGTCTTATTGAGAAAGAGATATAATTTAATGAAATTATATCATATTTAATTCTATGGCACCTTTTTGGCTTGAGCAGTTACCATACAAGTTTTTCTTATATGAAAACATCTGATCTCCTGATAATAGAAAGAACAAAGAAAATCAATTCATTACTTTTTTTCTAAATTGAAGTCCACTGCAAGCAACTCTTTATATATTCATTTTTGAAATATATTTGATGGTATCCTAACTGGCTTCAAGAATTATTCTTCAAACTTCCCTCAAAATAACAGGATAGAAATGATTTAGTCTGTAACCTTTACCAGTTTTTAAATTCATTCTATGTGACATCTCCAAACAGTATCCTGAAGTGATCTGCCAAATTAATTGAAAGCATGCAGTGGCTACTATGAAAACTAACTGCAAATTGTAGAGGTATTCTGTACTATTCTATTCCTGTGTCCTATTCTATACCAAAAAAAAAGCAAGACTCAGGCAGATGAGAACAACAACTGCATTGAGATGGCAATTTTGATTAATGATATTTGACCAAGTACTGCTTTTGCAGCAAACTCTTTGGCATGAGCTAGAGCTGACTTGAGCCAACAGAGAGGTTATAAGTAAAACACTGGGAGAGTCTATCACACGGCAGGGCTTACAAAGAAGGATCCCAAACAAATGCTGGAATGATAGCAGCCAGGGAGGTTGCTGTTGTAATTTCCTGGTAACCTGTTCTAAAGGGATTTGGATTTCTGCATTGTTTCATTTGGCCCAGCAGGAGATATGTAGAAGCACGTCTATTATCTCTGGCAGCTTCTGCTCCCTGCCCTCTTAGTAAACACCGCAATGGAGGATTCATCCATTTCACTCCTGCATTGTCTACCTTTATGTCAACAAATTGTCCTTATCTCTCAGAGTTCCTGTCGTCTCCTTTTCTGGCCTTTTGTGCTCTATTTACTTGAAACATTTCTTATCATTTATCTTAACCTCTGGTACAATCTTCCTGTCCTTCCCTGCCTTTGCTTCTGTGTTTTGTTCCCCTACCCCCACCCCACAGTGGCTTAACTTCATTTTATAATATTTTGAATCCTTTACAGTTTTTTTGGTTTAAATGTTTTGATGACCCTCTCAAAATTGAGAACTTACTGCAATTCTTTCTATATTGACCTTTCTGGCCTTCTTTTTAAAGCCAAGGGTGAAAAAAATCGTTGCTATGTAGGTAACTTTCTATTTACAGATAGTAGTCAATTTGCAAAAATGTAACCGTGGGAACACTTATGAACACTTATTTCCTTTTTCTTTTCCTTTTCTTTCCTTTTTTGTTTTGTTTTGTTTCATTTTCTTTTATCAGGGCTTTTTTTTTTTTCCATTCCAGAACTCAAGGAGATTTGATGGTGCCACATCTAAAATTTATTAATGAACGTGTATATAATATTTTCTAAGTCATAAACAAAAAATTCAGAGCCACCTAGACTGCAATGGGAAACACTCCCCAACATTTGAGGGAGAAGCCTGAAGTTTATTATCTCTTCAACTCTTTTTTCTCCTTCTGTGACATCTCCTTTGTATTTTGAATGTGCCGACTGCAATCGTTCTAAATTAAGTTGATATTAACATACCTTATCCAACTGCCTCTGTTCAAAATATCTTTGCTCTTGAACACTGGGAAATGAATGCATCACTTGGATGCGAAGTTTGAAAAAAGGGGATTTCCTCCTATTATTTTCCACTTTGCCCTTGAATGAAACTTCCCAGACACAGGTGACTTTTACCAATTTAGATGTCTTAACATTTGCAAACATTTTAATACGCTTTGCTTTAGCTGAAGTTTAATTTTTTATCTATGAAAGCATTGTCTTACTTTGCGTGTTTCAGGACATCTTAGTGCTTTAAAAATGTAATACAAGTGCATATTCAGTATTCACCCACACATAAACAGTTCCAGAGTCGTTAAAATGTGACCTTGGTATGTTTCAATTGAATGCCAAGTTTACAGTCTTTAACAGGTGTTATGAGTATGCATCTCATACCATATAACTCCTGTAATTCATTGAACTTAGAACTTCATCTCTTTGACAACTTCTTGCAATCTTTGAATGCAGGTGTTTTGTTTTGACATATAAAATGTTGGTAAAAATCTTGAAATGATGTAAGTGGATTCAGAGACTCAAAAGTAATGTGCTCTGGTAGTTACGATATGGGAAGGTTGATGTCACTGTTCTCCTGTTCCCTAACCTTCCTCAATACTTGTGTTTACTTCTTTTTACTTCAAATGCATCATTTTCAGCGACTAACCCAAAACTAGTTCATTCAAAACAAAATTCTTCTTCTTCTTCTTCTTTTCAGTACTATTTCAAAGTTGGGTTTGTTGGTACTTTTTCTTCCCCCCTTACCAAGCAGGTACTTAAATGCATCCTAAATCGACACTGATAAAACAACAGTGAAAACACCACTTAGTGATGGCTAAGCTGGCCTGCAGCCACAGTCGCTGTTCATTTTTTACAGTTAGAACAGCCACATTCAGAATAGTTCATCATAATTTGAAGGAGAATGCACATACTGTACATAAAATCTAATGGACTTGGCACTTCACATCTTTTTAAAACACAGTCTGAAGCAGTGTTTTCCATGTGCCCGTATTATGTTCACAGACTTTTTATTCTGCATTGTCTGAAACAAAAGAACCGCTCCCCCTCAAAACCTGTATAGTTGTTTTTGTTCTTCAAAATACAACTTCCCTCTTCCTAATTGCCCTTTTTCCGCTTCCTTTTTCTTTCTCAGGGTTCTACCAAAGTCTTTACACCCAGTCTGCCATTCTAAAACTGTTTTTCAATCTAGCTTGTTCAGATGATGTTTGCATGTGCACCTGAGGTTTCAGCGGCCTTTATCTGACTGCGTATACTGTGTTTTGCTCTTGTACCTAAGATTGTGTGGCACTGATATGTGTCTCATTTCAAATTGTAACTTTACTGGGTTACTATTTCCTGAATTTCCTGATATATGTTTGGCACCTTGGCTCTACTCTTAACATTTAACATTAACTCTAGTCATACTCTTAACATTTTGGATTCCTCCTGTATTACCTGCTCTCAACTTTTTTTGCCAGTGTGACAGTATTTGTCTCTTGCTCCTTCATGGCCACTGCCCAGACTGCTACAAGGAACTGCACTTGCTGAGTCCCCCAAGTATTCAAGAATCCATGTTCTGCCTTTGCTTTGTAGTAACCAGAAATACTAAAGCAATAATAATAATGATAATTATGATAATAATAATAATAAAATACATCTGAAATAGGAAACCTCTCCTTCAAATGCCACGTCTTAAAAGCTGGAGTCATTGCTTCAGCAATCTAAATAGTCTCCAATCTAACCACCTGAGTTGCTGCCTCTATTCCTATGTAAACATACAAACACATACACATACCAGCTTATAAACCATTGCTTCACCAAATCTTGCCAAAGATGTAAGACCAGATGCTTCCTGGCAATTCTAAGCATGATGAGAAAGGTGGCCTGTGAACAACACTTCTGAGAACTTTGCTTAAAAAAACAAACAAACAAAAAAAACAAACAAAAAAACTAGTTCCTGAGAAAGACACATAATTTAAAATAAACTTATACATGAGATTTCCTTACCTCTGGACCTGTTTCTTCTGTCTTTTGATTGATCTCTAATCTTGATCATTACAAAAACCTTATATTTTCCTCTCTTATGTTAAAGTATCTTATGCCTTTACTTCTGTCCTTGAAGAAGTAAAGAGCAAACTCTTCCTTTTATTCTTCCTTTGTCACATTTTTGTTTTGTTGCAATAAGTGTCTACTCTCTGCATTTCTTTGATCACTTTGAAAATGGGGAATTTCTTTTTGTGATTCTTCCTTAGATTTAATCCGTCATTCTGCTTTATGAAAGACAGTCAGCAAGACCCATTTATTAACTATTGTTTCTATATTCATAGATATGTGGTTCACTCCTATTAAGTTACCAAGAATCTTTAAAGAGGAATAAAATTTTATGACAATTTTCATTATCACAGTTTTATAATGCTGACCAGAATTCAGAAGCTGAGCGGACAGATTTCTCAAATGTTAACAAAAAAAAAGGGGCAGGAGGTGATTTAGTACCATCTGGCATATATTAATTTCCTTTTAAAACTTTTAAATATAGAGATACTGATAGAAGGAAGCAGCTCCCTGCCCTAAAATGTGTGTTAATATCTTGAAACAGGAAAAGCAGAATCTAACTTCAAGGGTCACTCATCATGGGTTCCCAAAACCTGCAGTTTAGCGGTACCAAAAACACTGTTCCTTTTCAGACTGCTAACTATTCCTATTCTAACTAGTCTCCTTCCAATAAAGTGTTAAGATACAAAGAAGGAATACTTAAAGCTGGCTGTATAAATTGCCTTTTTTTTTTCAATTGTAAATAAACAATCAGACTTTGTTTCATCTTAGAGAAAATTTTTTGAACCAGTAAAGTTATCACATTTTAGGGAGACCAGTTGAATATTAAAGAGTAAATTGTCTTCACAGGAAATACTTATCTTTGCTAATGCCTTCATTAATATTTACTCAAGCAATGTATTTTTAAAAATCACTTTTTTTTAAATCTCTAGTTCTTTATACTGAGTTTTATGATAAATGTTTATTTGAGATATCTTTAAGTTCATTGTTCCCTGTCTTACTGTCTTATTACAGTCAATAATGGTTTTCTCTTCTGCATTTTAATAAAATAATGATAACAATTTTGCCACAAGAAAAATGAAAGAAACCAATGTAATAAAGCAAGCACATTTGATTGTTTTGCTTGGAAGAATTAATGTATTGTCATTCTAGATATAGTCTACTTTAGGTGAAATAAATAAAAACACTGATTGACAATTCTAGGTCACTTTTACAAACCGAAATGTTTTGGGGAGAGTGTCTTAGGAAGTTCAGCATAGCTGGCAAGGCAAAAGGAAATGTCCTAAGAAACTGGAAAGAAATGGTCTTTTTTTTCCCAATGTTTAAGTTTTACTTCAAATATATTGTTGCCAAACACTAATGACAGTTTCATTTAATAATGTACAATTTAAGTTTATTTGGTCCAACCTTTTCTTGACCGGAGAATCATTCTAAATCCATCATGATATATGGTCAGGCAAATGACAAGACCATTTATGTGTTTGCCAAGGTGTCACAAGTCTCTATTTGGATTATAAAAAGCATGAAAAAAAGTGAGAACTTATCAGATTCTAAAAAAGGGCATAAGTAGAAGACTGCTATGATGTCCATCATGCTTTGGCATGATACAGTTTCACATGCTAGAGGAAGGTGATCTAAGGAGCAACTTTTGCTCATTGGGGTTCCTCATTGGTCTATATTTGATTAGTTTCAAACCCAGCTCCCCTCTCAGCTCCCAGCTTCCAGTTCCACCCAATTAAATCAGGAGCTATGAAATATCATTTAAATATTCTGAGACTTTGTTGAGAAGTGCTAAGCTATATTTAATGGAAAAGAGATGACTGTTGAATGTCTTCTGGACAAACGGAGAAGTATGGCACTCCAGTCTGTTGTGTTGTCAGGAGAAAAGCTGCACTGAAATTTCGTCTTTAGTCGCCAATTGCATATCTAAGAGGTCTTTCTCTTTTCTCTTTTAAGAGGGTTATATTAAATATACACCAAGATTTGCCATCCATACAGGTGCTGTGTTTTAAGAAGGAATCTGTTATTGGGTATTTATCTTACTTCGATATATCAAAATAAGCGTGTTTTTTAAGCAAGCTAACTTTAGCCTGGATTCTACTTAAAGGGAAAATTTAAATGTCTTTGAATGCCTTTTTTTCTGATTTTTTTTCAGGTATTTGATTTTAGAAAAGATAAGACAAGAGAGGAAAACAGCAGTTATGTTTTGCTCAGACAGTAAACACTTTATTCAGAGAATAAACATAACAGCAGTTATGTTTTAACACAGAAATCAGGTATCTTTCTCCACACCAACTGCTGTGCTAGGAAAATTGTCCTTTCACACAGTCTAGGTGACAGCGGGGCACTAAAGAGAGGGCATATTGTACGGGGTAGAACCACTAATCCTTTCTGAAGGAACAGTCAGAATTGAACCTTGGGAGAAAAGGCAGTGAATAGAGCTATTGGGATCAACTTTGATTGTCATGTAAACAATTTTCTACATCTGTCTGTTTAGCCCAAACAGCTTTACTGGTGTATCCAGAATGCTGAAAATCTTTTGCACTGTCCTTTGCTCATAGCATATAAAAGCAAAGGTATATTCCTGACAAATATCTTCAGAGTTAAAGCAGACCTATATCAGAATTGCTTGGATCTGAACATGAAATATACTCAAGGACGGTAAAATTAAACTAGTCCTCTGCTAATTTTGATGCTAAAGACAAGAGTAGGTGCTTTTCAAATGAAAGAGAAAATAGGTAAACTAAATACTTTGTAACTCTTAAGAGAATGGCAAGAAAGGGTCCCCAAAACAGAAAATGTGAGGGAAAATATTCTGATAGGATTTAAAAATAAATATATTAGACAGCATGCTCTATTTTAAAACATTTATCATGGTACTGTTATAGCATGTACTCTTGATTAAAGAGTAGTGTTGAGAATTTATGATGATGTTAAAAATTAAACTACACCAATATGAAGATAAGCTTTAATAAAGTTGATCCTCCAGTCTATGCAATTCCATCATACATTTACTTAATCGCAATAGCTAGTTAATATTACCATGCATCACACTGATTTTGCAACCGTGGAATAATTAGACTATCTATCTGATGTCATGAAACTGAATTGTGATGAAACATATTCTTAATGAGATTTGTCTGCCTGCTTTCTACATGTGGTGTAAATCATATCTGTAAATCCTTATCTTGGATCTATGGAATGTCACAGAATATTCCTTGTTAAGAATACAGAGTTCCTTCTCAAGCAAATATGCTCATATAAATCCGATTAAAGTAAAAAGTTTTATAAAGGATTCGATTGGCAGCATATTTGTTTAATGATCTCCAATAGTATGTACTGTGATTAAAAAATAAAAAACAGATGAAGGATTGTAAGGAGTGGGAAAATATGACAACAATGTCCTATCAATTCCTTTCCCTGATATTTCTACAATTGCATTTCTTTCCCCTAATATATTCCTTTATGCATGAATATACATCATTGTATTATACTTTTCCTGACCATGAGGCATAAAAATCCTTTAAGGAAAAGGAGATTTACTTACTCTGTGTGAAATATTATCACTTAAGACAATATTTTGCCTACCTTTTTCATTTCTCTCTCTGCCTTCAAGATTCATGCGATAGCTGAATCTTTGCTTTCAGTAGAAATCATGAAATGATAGCATATAAACTATTGAAAAAAAATGCATGTATTAACATGTTGTGTTTATGATTATAAAGATTTTATGATAATTATAAAATGTAATGCAGTACTAAGATATAATTATTACAGAATGAGCCAACATTAGGGATCAGCATGTGTTTTCAATATAAACATCTGTACACTAAAGCAAAAATGACAGTCTGTACAATATTTCACTGTAGCTCTAGAGAAACAATATTTCATTGCAGCTACAGTGAAACAGTAGGGTTTTTTTTAGTAATGTTATCTAGCAATACAGAAGTCAGACTGTTCATCAGCTCGTGTAATTCACTGTCATCTCTCAGTGTAATATGAGTACTTCAATCTGAAAGCAAACCCCAAATCCAAAACAGGAAAATAAAAGAGAAATTATGGCTCATCTGTCTCTAACTGAATGTCTTCCAAAGCAGAATAGTAAATATTACAACACTATTACAGTAAATATTACCAAAAGTTATTTTGTTTTTAAATCTTTCTTGTGAATACACACTTTGAATATCAGATGCAATTATTGAAAATATCCCTTTTATAAGAAATATAGTTCATGTTTTCATTCAATCCATATCAAAAAATGTATTCGTGTTACAGTCAGCTGTATATAAGTACCTAGAGCTCATCCAGTGTGTTGAACACGATCGCAATACACATGCCGAGTCATGCAAATTTCAAGAGGATATTTCATTCAGCAATGTCTGTGCTTCTTATTATTTGCCGTTGGCAAACACATAAACGACTGGGAGTTTTCAAGGATGTTTGGAAAATATAGGTGTGCTTGACAATTAGGCATGGCTTCATCAAAACAAGAAGCTCACTCCACCAGTGGGGCTCAGGTTAAAACAGGAGGAGCAGAAGTGTATTTTAATAGCATGTCAGCCCTTAACTAAACAAATCCAGAACTCTACAGCTGAAAGGAAAGCATATTCTTGCCATATTTAGATCTAAGTGCTCTCTTTCTTGGTAAGAATCCTACTATAAATTAAAAAGGTGAAACCTTTGTTTCAGATTTTTTCCCCCAGAGTAAACAACTTTAATTTGTGCAAGTGCAAAGGGAGCTTGATTCCCCTTCCTTTAGGGCATCCCCGTATGCTTGTATGTAACTGGCACCCACATATTCTAGCTGCTAATACACAAACAGGCATTTTAAAACAATCCCAGAAGATGTGGCATTACCTTACTTCTAATGGCTCCATCAAGTGGCACAAATGCTCTATTACAGCCAAAAGTGTTTGCTTTTGAGCTAGAAACTAACCAAGTAAATTAAACATCAATCAAATATAACAGAAAAGCTTGCTCAATGACACAAGCTCGATTTGTGCAGGTCAGATCAGAAAGATTTGGCAAAACATTTTGTCTTATTCTATGTTATAAAATAAGAGCTTTTGTGGAGCAAAATACTTGTCATGAAAGTCTTTCTTTTCACATTAATATATTCTGAGTACAAAAAGAAAAGCTTGCTCCTGGGTCACCCTTTCATTTCTCTACTCCAGAGCAACTTTGGGGACAGAGGATTAAAAAACCTTTTAAAAACGAGAGTTGTCATCTTCAGTGTTATTCCTGTCTCCTGAGTTTTCATGGTTACAACACAGACCTCTCTCCTATTTTAAATGTCAGCTGTAAGATAAGAAGGACAGTGACCTCAACATTCCAATTTCTCTGCCTTGATTGTGAAGTGGACCTAAAAGCAGCTACATGAGATATATACATTAATTTGGAGACAATTACAGTTAGTTTGTCAGACAAGTAGCACATCCTTTTTCTATGCAGGGGCTTGGCAATATTCCCACATATGATAATAGCTGCATATTCATAATCCTGAGATTCAGAAAGTTACCCCTTCAAAACACGCACAAACTGAGATTTTGTCTGAGGTATTATGTTCTTTATCATCTAGGTCTTCTGTTGTATAACTAAATAGAGTGACTAGATATATTTATGAAAGCAGGACTATTTTTAAACCTCTGAACCCTTCTTTTAAACAAACTGTCATGAGTTTAATTTCTTTTAGCAAATAGGCTTTATGCAGAGTGACCTGTAAGAAAACGCTGTCAATATTAAGATGATACTTATGCAATTCAGCTGTCATATCAAACCCAGGACTATCAATATTCTGAAACCGCAAACAATTATGCCAGTCTAACAACAGTGATCTACAAACTCTCTTGGTAGAAATAGATTTTTAATGTTGAGCTACCCCATGTTTTCTTAACCTTCTCAATATCTTCATTAAAGGCCAAATAAAACTAATGATGTACAGAAATTTCTTTAACTTCATCAGCCTTGACTAAAACTAAGCACCATACTTAGAAATACAGGACTTTTTTTTTTTTTTTTTTTTTGAAATGTTTCACAACCCTGACCAGCAATGTCCCAGCCCCTCTCATGCTGGGAAGGCCAAATCTGGACACAATCCTCAAAATGAAGCCACTGAAGAGGGGAAGAAACACTTGGATCAGCCTGCTAGTTACACTCCTGCTAACGCAGCCCATGTGCTGTTGGATTTCTTTACTGCAGGGGTGAATTGTTGACTCCCAGTCAACTTCTTGTCCACCAGGACTCCCCAGGGCCTTTTCAGCAAGGCTGCTCTCCAGCCTGCTCGGACTGCTGGACTCCCCCAAGTCCTCCTCCCCAAGTGCAGGACTTCCCATTTGGTATTTCTGAACTTCATGGGGTTCCTAACAGCCCATTTCTCCAGCCTGCTGAGACCTCTCCGAATAGCCTTGCCCTCCTGCATATTGAACCCTTTCCTCCATACATATATACAAACTTTGGCGAGGAATGCTTGAAATTCACATGTCTAACTACATGAAGACAATTCAAAGAGCTGGGCACCTGTCAAAGAAGAGAATAAAAGGAGAATCTCTGATAACAATTCAAAAACAGTCAGATAACTGAAAACACTGAAAAATAAATTCCACTGGGAACTCCTACTTTTACTTTTTGCTTCCTGAACTAATCTTATATTTTACAGAAAACAGTCATTGGATAAGGGTTTAATTTCAAAAGCAAATGGTGATTACATTGGCATCTCGATAAGCTGCTCATTAATAAGATTTATTCATGATTAAAGGTAACATAACCTAAACCTACACAATAAAAAGTTACAAGTTTTCTTTCTACTGATTTATGGATTATCAGGTATATATACAGCATTGATATACAATTCTAATGTTATTTCTGTAATCATCAAAAAACCTTTATTTCTAAATGGTTTAAGTTTGGTAAATCTGGTATATTAAATTTTTCAGAGTTAATATACTGAAAACTTGGGCTGTTGTGAAGCATAGAGGAAATCTTGCTGAATAAGAGTATCAGAGTCCATCCTCTATTCATTTAAAAGGTGTGTATTTTTGTCACCTCTGATTTCTGTTGAGCATGCTGTAATATCTTTTTGCATGAAAAATATTGTCAGAATGCCAAAATTGATATGGCGTTGGTGTTCTGTCTTCTTTTCTTAAAATGATTATAATGAAATAGGATTGTTAATGCTGTTGGACTACTATAAGCAAAGCATTCTTCTCTTCTATAGCTATTCTGTTCAGGACAATATTAAGATTAACGAAACTTAGTGATAAATTCTATTCATTTAATTTGAAATTAAAATATTAAAAGCCAGTTAATTCCTGCTATAAATCTGTTACAGAAGATGAGTCTGTTTCCTGTTTAAATCAAAGTTAAGTACAAAATATGTTTGCTAAAACATAAATAACACTAATTTAATATCTGTTTAGTGGTTAACAATGACTTCCTCTATTTAATATGTCACTGCTATCCATATTAACCTGACTTTGGGAAATCCATTTAAAAGAAAAAAAATAGAGCACCAGATTTATAAAATGAAGTCACAATATTTCAGGTTACTTTAAACCGTCAAGCTGATTTTGTAGGATTGATAGTAATATCCCTTAGGCCCTTTGTATTATCATTTTTGCTATCTATTCCATTCCTTGAATGGTGAATTATCAGTCAATTTTCCCCCTAAGAAACAGGAGTAGATACTTTTAGGTTTTCTGCATTTATTCTATTGGAATCTGAAATAAGGAAAGTCCAAATTCTTGTTATAATTAAGAAAGCAGCTTTCCCACAATATTTTAGTTTCTTGAACAGGTCGTGCTCACACTTGTCTGTTCTTTCAGGTAGCACAGATTTGACAGGTAGGATTTAAACTGTTTTATTTCAATTTCACATGTGAAAAATATGCATTTTAAATGTAAGGTGAAATTTATGGACAGCCAATGCTGACTGTCTTAACAGAACAGAAGTTAAGTCATGGTCTCTATTTACTGTAAGCCAAGGACTTGACAGGACTTCATTGTAGCAAATCAGAACACTTAAGAAGAATGATTTGTAGTATTTATATGATAGTTCATTTTTTTCTGAAAATATAGTAGAGTGCTAACAAAGACAAACTTTT